>VXBX01009463.1:169276-192525 GCA_013400415.1 Scytalopus superciliaris
CCCCCCCTTTCGTATGGGTTTTTTTTTTGTTTGTTTTTAGCAAAAGGGAAGTTACTGATTTGTTTGTATGAGGATATTTCACTTTTAGCATAATTGCGGCACAGAAGACGAAGTTATGTATATATATATATATATACACACACACACACACTACACCCTTTAAATAGCTTGTGTTGTTTGCTAACAGATTGTATTATAATAAAAGGAACTTAACATCTCCCAGGAATCTCTGAAATCTTTGAGTAGGAAGGTGGCAAGTAAAGGCTTTCCAAGAGCTTATGTGCACATTCTTGACTGTGTTTGTAGCCAAGGTGTTATTGAAGTTGACTCAGTTGGTCCAGCCTCGCCTTCCATTTGTAACCTTGATCCTTTCTGTCCAGACACATTTCTGAGCTGTATTTACCCCACTTAGCATTCACTTACAAAGGATCACTGGGAATTGTAAGGGAAATGTACCCTGAAGACTGGAAAGCAGTCAGGAGGGTTGTAGCAAAGTTTCTTGCTGCCTAGTATGTTTATAGTGTTTGTCATAATTTTGGGATCCAAGTTGGATTATTGGGGATAAAATACAGCACAGTGTCATTTCCTCCTAATTAATTGAGGGAGGTGATTCTGTCTGCTCTGCTCTGGTGAGACCCCCCCATGGAGCACAGCATCCAGCTCTGGGGTCCCCAGCACAAGAAGGACATTGACCTGCTGCAGTGAGTCCAGAGGAGGACACCAAAGGGATTAGAGGGATGGAGCACCTCTCCTATGAGGAAAGGCTGAGACAATTGGGATTGTTCAGCCTGGAAAAGAAAAGGTTTCAGGGTGACCTCATTACAGCCTTCCAGTACCTGAACAGAGCCTATAAGACAGATAGAGAGGGACTATTTAAATGGCATGTAGCAACAGGACAAGGGGGAATGGCTTCACACTGACAGAGAGTAGGTTTAGATTGGCTATTAGGAAAAAATTCTTTCCTGTGAGAGTAGTGAGGCCCTGGAACAGATTATATGGAGAAGTTGTGGCTGCTCCATCCCGGGAAGTGTTCAAGGCCAGGTTGGACAGGGTTCTGAACAACTTGGTCTAGTGAAGTTGTCCCTGCCTGTGGTAGGGGGTGTGGAACGAGATGGTCTTTAAATGTCCCTTCCAACCCAAAACACTCTGTGATTCTATGATCAGTTGGGGGATACTGAAAATAAGGAAAAAGAGCCCTGCAAATTCTTTCTCAGAATGAGGCTACCTCTCAGGATATATCCAAACCCCTTTGAAATGACAGATTTTGATGTGCACATTTCCAGTGATATGTCAGGTGGGTGTAAATACAGGAAATAAATACACAGCCTGTGGTCAGATTTATTTGACCTACTGTGAGGTATGAAAGAAAATGTATCAGCCTTATTTCTTCAAACTGGCAAAACACGAGAGGAAACATATAAACTGTGGGTTTTTTTCCTGTGAAACATGGAACTGATTCTTACACAACTATACAACTGCTTTTCCCAGCTCTCTTTCATACTAACTAAGGAGCTTGAGTTATTCTGAGTTTCAGAAACCTTTAATACAAAGGTTAAAGTTTTACTGTGCACTTTGCCTGTCTGAATTTTGTATTCAACTCAGTTGAAGTCCTTGGGTTAAGGAGGTTAGTTTTTTCAAGCCTTAAAACTTGAAATAGGAGAAACACAAATCTGCAGGAAATGCCACACCACAGCACAGCTGCTAGAGCTGAACACACAGTAAGATTATTTGACACTCCATGTACTCCTCAGGCTGTTTGTCAGAAGGATATTTAGACAGTCTAGCCACATCCACAAGTGGTAGAGGCCCACAGAGGTCTGGTATAGGGGAATGGGTGGTCTTGAGGATGCTACTTCTATGTTAAATGTGCTGGAAGGAGCATTATCCTGTAGCATCTGTGGCTGATTCCTGTCAAGTGAGCAAAATGCTTTAGTTTGGCTCTTGGATTCTGACTTTTCGCTCAGTTTCATCCCCACACATTTCCTTTCACCTGCTTCAAGGGAAAACAAAACCATGGGAGTGATCAGCTAGGGGGGTGTCTTTAAAAACAAAACTACAGCCTTTCATCTGCTAATGTTGTGTTGCAGAGACCTGGATCCTGTCTCTTATCTCCTTGTGCTATTTTCATTTTTCCAGAAGTAGTGCAGTGGGAATTCTACCTGCAGCTGAACATCCGAGTTGGGAAGGACAGTGCATATTTCATTGCACGGTTCAGTATGTCATCTCATTAGCAGAGCAGGTGTGTTTTTACCAGACTTATTACCCTGTTCTGCTCTGGGAAAATTGTCTCTAGGAGAACAGAGGAGTCTTCTGAAATAAAATGAAGCCTTGGAAACCTTTGGGCAGCCTGCCCTGACTTGTGGGAACATGCCCGGTAATTTTGTGTAGGCTGGGAGTGGGCCTTTCTCCTTCCCTTGTTTCTCCTTGGCACAAACATGAGTTTGTTCTGATGAGGACAAATTGCTCAGGTGTTCTTTCTGGGACCCTTCTAATAAAGATGGTGCCAAAGATGATTGCAGGAGAACCTGGTGATTTTAACATAATTACTGAATGTTTGAAGGAGACTGACATTTAGCTAAAATCAAAATTTAGAAATATCACAAAGGAACAATGAGTACTGGCTTTTATATGTAAGGGGTCTTTGTTGTGTAGGTTGATTGATTTGTTTTATAAATTATAGTCTTACAGGATTTTATATTTTGTTGCTCACTCTTTTGCTTCCACCTTCACTGCCTCTAAATTATCCTTGATAAGGAATGGTGACTACTCAAAATCCTTTCTAGACCTCGCAGAAAATCCTGAATGTGTTCAAGCAGGATGCCTTAAACTTTTAATTTCATTCTCAGGTCTTTATGTGATAGGATTCAGAGCAGGAGGGAGATGCAAGTACTGCATTTGGCTTTTAATAGCTGAATTTTTGCTGACAAAACTGAGATGATTTCTAGTGGTGGTCTAGCTATTTTCACCTCATCTGATATCAATATCAGTAGTGAAGAATTCTTGTGAGGACCTTCCCTTATAATGTCTTCTTTAAAAGCCATTAATGTAATCTTAAGACTGGGTAGAGTTGATAGTTACATGTACCAGAGAGATTCTGTCAGCTCTTACCATTATGATTCTCCTGGATGCTGCATTGTAATTATACAAATGAATAGAAGGTGTCTGTCTTGGTTGAGTTTTTAATCGATTGGATGGACAGGTTGTTAATCAAGCTACAAGAGCATTAAAAGCCCTATGTGGGAGTATTTTTTGTGGTGTTCTAGTTTTTTCTCTTTTATATTAATTTTTCTCTAAAGACGGAAGAATAAAAAACAGCCCTGGAAAAGCAAAATCTTATCACTTTCACTGTTTTCCAACTAATCAAGTAAAGACAAAAGGAAGAAATCTGAAACTGAAATGTCTGTGTTAAAAAAAAGAAAACAAGCAAGAAAGCATATATATGATTTCTGATTTATTTAATTTTCCAAACAAATCTATTACACAGAACAGAATGTGGAGAGGAACAATTTTTGTGTTTCCTTTCTGAAGGAACATGGGCAGCAAAATAGTGCAGATTAGCTAAAAGTTTATGGAAGTCTGTTCAAATAAACTTCAATTCTGTTGTAAATCTATCCTAGTGCAAAGTAGTTATGTCAATAATAACGGTGACTAGATCAAGTTCATTGCAATTAAAGCATACTCCTTTAATCAAACACCTTGGTAGGTTGGAATGTCAAACATCTGTCTTGATTTTAGTGACATAATAAATATTTCTTTGAAGCCATTAGAGACAGTCCCTGTACCCCAGTAGCCTGGGTATTCCGCTGGAAAATGAAAGACCATTACTGAGTTGTTAGTTTGGAGGTAAATTTGATTATCTATGCCAGCTGAACAGCTCCAAGGAGAGAGGCTCCTCAGAAATAACCAATAGTGAACCATTTGATACTGAAAGGGGAAAAAAAGTAAATTAAACATCTGTTTATAAGGCTGTCTTTCCCTTAGTTATACAAGAAAATGTTCAACATTAGGGAGTATCTCCCCGCCTCAGGTTCTGAGACCAGTCCCTCAGAAAGCCTCTCAGTGGCTTCTCTCTAGTATGAGAATTCTCCTTTCTTAGCAACCTTCATCCTCATTTTGTCCATTTCTTTCCCAACATAATAATTTGTAAAATTATTCCCCAATGTACATATCTAGTTCTGTTCCCTGAATGTTTCAACCATTATTAATTTATCACCAGCACTCTGTATGTGCTCCCACCTCTCTTAGAGATGAGATTCCTGTCTTCCATGTGTCCTTCTCCCTCACATCCTCTTCTCCCAGAAGAACCTCTGACCTGTTCTGTCTCAGTGAATTTTGTGGTCCAAACTCGAGCTGTTTTTTAAATGGTCTAAGGTCTTCTGTGAGGAACAGGAAATGTGAAAGCCCACTGATGGGGGAGTGGAAGTCAGACTAAACACCACCTTCCTGCTAACAGCACATCTTGTGACCTGTTAGAGCTAAAATGTTCATGTCTAAGTGGATTTTTATTAGAAAGAGGTCTCCCAGATTCTAATTCTGATGTCAGAGGTTGCCAGCAATATCAATAAAGAGCTGGCATGTGTGGCCTTTATTCCCCACTGCAGCGATGGCATGTGGCAAAAAACAAGCGTGATAATTTAATAGCTTCTTTTTTTTTCTGCCCAAAACATAGCTGCGTTAATTTGAAAGACAGCTGATTTTTCAAGGTCAAAAGTGCCTGGCTACAAATTGATGAGCTATTATGCATGTCTGTGGTTTTTTCTGATGGTTCTGTATTAATAATATGTGTGCAGAACTGGCCATAAAAATTCCATTTAAGGATATTAAAACATACTGGGACATTTAATCAGGTTAGAATTCCTGTCAACTGGCTGTAGGCACGATGTTGTTCAGTCCATCATTAACAAAGTTTGTGGAAGATACAGACAAATTACTGTTCCATCATTTTGGATTTCACTGGGATGACCTTTTGGTTTTGGGCATTTGGCTAATGTTTGAGTGGGAATATAGAGCACAGCTGTGGGTTCACTGTTGCTGAGCAGTGGGTACATTGCTTGCTTCCTACTGCAAGCAAATCTATATAGAAAGGCAGGATATTTCCTGTGTCACTAACAAACCTTTTGCAGCAGGGACATAGGCATTTTGTGGCAAAAATGTATTAAAGTGTGAGTTACATCATCAACTTCCACAACTATGCTTCAAGGAATAACTTTGTTGGGGGTGTGACGCACATGGTTGCTCTTAACCTTAGCATTAAAATCACGTTAGAAACTATTGCAGCTTAAAATAGGTATTATGAGGCACTAAGAATTTTTCTGGTAACAAAGGTGGTGATATTTCTACAAAGATTAGACCCTACATAAAATCTGTAAGGTAAGAGTGTTTGTAAACACTAAATTACACAAACTCCAATTTAATTTGTCCCTTTTTACATTGAATTTGAAGTAGCTGCAAAAGTAAATGAGTTTGGAAATGAAAGTAAAGCTCAGAACTGGAATTTTTACATGTAGTTAATACTTTTAAGAACAAAGATTTTCTTAATACAGAGAATTCTGATTCTGAACAGTTTAGCAATTTTTTAATTCTAAATTTTTAGTTCTAAGGCAAATGCTTGAGAATAGACAAGAATAGTTTCTTTTTATACTGGAAAAGTCTTGATATAGTCCTCATTTCCATTTTTAAAGTAAAACCTTGATAAATTGTGTCATTTGTGTCATTGTGACAGTGATATTACTTACATGTGTTCACCTCAAGTGCAAAATATTCATCTTAATGAACAAAATATATTTTAAATAATGTTTAACCTATTTTAGTCTTGCCAAGAATTTGATACTTTTAGATAGTTTATGTTTTGTGCTTTTGTGTCACATATGTTTAAAGTCTCCACAAATGTGCAATTTCTCATGCTTTCATTATTTTCATAAGGAAAAGTCAGATCCTTTCATTCCTTCTGCCTGCCATTCTGGAGATGTCTGGTAGAAACCTCTAAATTGGGCATTAGTACACAATTGAGGTTTTATTAGTTTGTTTTGTTTCTGTCTCTGAAGAGAAGTGACCTGGTCCATTTGCTTACTTAAGGTAAGCTCAATGTCACTTTGCCTCAGAAATGTTGCTGAGGTGAATGGGATTTGTTCTCCCTGTTGGCAGGGGTTGGCTGGCCAAAGGGTGAATAATGCTCCTGCTTGCCAAGGTGGGGACTGCTCCTGTCCCAGCCACTGCATTTCTCTTTGGAAACCACAGCCAGCTTGGCTCCTGGTGAGGAATTTGATCGAGGTGATTCTCAAATGCTGGCTTTTGGATGCTGAAAGCCTGTTTAGTTGGCTGTTGCCCTGGCTGAGCCGGAGGGAGGGAGGGAGAAGGTCCTCCCAGCTGCCTTATGTAAGTGGAAAGCCCTCAGTGTTTTCAAGGTGAAACACATCTATTTGCTTCTTTCTTGAATAATTAAATAATTGCAGTAGTGCTAAGGAAGCAGAAAGAAGAGCAAACATCTGACTTTAAAGATGCCTCTGCTTCCAATTTGAGCTCTGTTCATCACCGTTTTTTCTTGTATTAGAATTACAGGCAGGATTGTTCTTCCAACATTGAGAAGAATAATAAGGTGTTAAATGGGATATAGGCAGTTAAGTTCAGTCACTAAATGGTGGGTTAAATCATGGACTGTGTAAGGTTAGCTGTAGCCATTTTTCAGTTATTTCCTATGAAATGCGCCAGCAAAAGGCATCTTAGGGAAGCATATGAAAAATGAGAAGGTGTATAGTTTTGGGTTCAGCATCTTTACAGTGATATGCTCCTATAGTGTTTTTTAGTATATAGCATAAGAGAGGGAAACTCAGGAGATTGTAAAAGGCTTTTTATTAAAGTGATACAGCTGCAGATAATTGTCTTTTTCATGAATATAGTAAAAGCTAAAGCTATTTGGCAAGTAAAATCCTGGCAAAGTGAGCACTTGGGCAAAATGGTTTTACTTCTGTGTACTGGATGTGCTAATTGCATGATCTGATGCCTTACAGAGGAAGGGGTGTCTTGAGAGATTGCTTACTAAATATGAGGAGGTGTTTTTGCAATCTCTCCAATAAAGAATTCAATGTAAGTATCCTGTAGGTCTTCAAAATTGTAGCCTTATGACAGGAGGGCAGTGGTACCACTTTGGTGGGCAATTACTGCTCACTCATTACATTTTACTGGGTTTTTAGCACACTTTATAAGCCAACCACTGACTGATAGTAAGGTATCACTCTTATTTTCACTTTATTTTTCAATAGTGATGGTTAATACTTTAGAAGCTAAATGATATAAAATCTAAGCACAGAATGAAATGTTTATCAATTTACTCTCACCATGAATTGACTTGTTCGCAGTATGTGGCAAGCGTTGTTAGAACTAAGTACTGAAATTTTCACATAAACTAAAGATAATACCATGCTATCAGTATAAATAAGTAGTAGTAATGTATTGATAAGAGTAGCAATCTCTTTACATCACTTGTTTTATGCCCTGAGATTTTTTTGTACATCCTTGGTCTAATCTCTGCTCTTTCTGTTAATTTAGTACCTTAAGTAAGTATTAAGTATTAAAATGTTTTTTAAATACTGAAGACTCTTGCATTCCTTGCCTGCTCTCTAGTTTGTAAATGAAGTGCTCAAACTCAATGTTTACATAGAGTTTCAGGTCTAGCTGATGGTTTCAGGCTTTCTGATATTCTAAAATCCCATTCAGAGCTCATTTGCTCTCTCTGTTATTTGTAGTGACAGCAAAGCTGTGTTTAGATTTGGGTTGTGAGGAGACTCTGTCTTGTCACTTGTAGCTGACAAAACTTGCTAGTAACACTTCTCTGAAAGGAGCATCACAGTCCCTCGAAGAGCGAGCTTAAGGTGCTGCATGAGGAAAAGCTGGGCAGTGAGGATGTGGGAAATGTCTCCTTTCATTTATGAACTTATGCATTACAAATAAAGCTGCCAAATGCAGTGAGTTATATCTCTCCTTATGCTTAGTGTATGAGCAATAAGGGATCTCCTTGGGATCCTGCTCTTGTGTGTTCACAGTCTGAGATTTGCAGATGAGGGTACATCAGCTGCTCTGTGTGAGCTGAGCAGCTCTTTCAGCTCCTGAAGGACTATTTCTCTGCATATTTTAGTTTTTTTTCTCTAGATCCTCAGCAGGAATTTTACTGCTGCTTATTGGATGGCAAAGGAGGCTTTGCCTTCTGCGCTGCTTCCTTTCCAAGAAAAATTTGCAAAGTTTCCCTGATTTCAGTATAAGTATCTTCAAAATCTGGATGGAGATTTTTAGCCTTATATATCATCTGCCCCGTTACAGCAAATGTTCATACTAGTTCTACCTGTTTGTTTATCCCTGGTAACAAGAATCCTGCTAAAAGAATGTCTCTCTAATAACACTTGAATTATGGCAACAGCCTGGTAACATCTTGCATGGGTGGCAGCATGCCAATTTATGGTACTAATGAATACATTTCTTGATAATTTTTAAATTTACAACTGCAGTGAGAAAAACATGCTTCTAATCTACATACAAATCCCCCCATCCCCAAATTCCCAAGGCCCCCAAACTTTAAAAAATACTCCAGAACCCCCACATGATCTGCTGGCAGCTGAATAAAGGTGGTAAAGCCAGTGACAAGTCTTCTTCTTGGAGAAAAAGACAGCTGTCACTTAACGTGATGTTCTCAGTCTTTTGTAGAAACAATTATAAAATGCAAATTTTTATTCACTTATTCAGCCTGCACCTTTGCTGCTACTGATGCAAACATATGCATTTAACAGCATTTTATAGTTTCTGTAAATCTACCAGCTTGTGACTGCGTGGGTTGTGTAACCCTGGAGTCCAAATTGTATTCACTTTTTAAATTATCTATTTATTATTTATCAAAATATTTCAAGTTGCTTGTGCTTAGGCTTAACTTTTTGTTTTCAAGTAAATCATCTGAAGAGCTAGATTCAGTTTCAGAATATATGAAATCAATTTTTTTACTCCCTGAGTGTACTTGCATGGCACAAGGCAGGGTCCTACTCTCCATGTGCACAATTTTTAATACATATTTACGCTTTTTCGGCTATGTCACGAAATACACAGCCTGAGCAAACACTGCATCACACTCTGTTATATTCTGAACCTTAGGAATTTAAATGTTGATTAAACTGTGATGTGCTTTTCACACGATGCCAGTTTGGAGGCTGTGCCTGTCTGTTTCTAGCACAGCCACCCTCTGGACTGTGTGGGGTGCAGGGCTTGGGGTGTCCTCTGCCCGGGAGATGAAATGAGGAGAGTTTTGTAGCCCCTGTAGTATTTGTTGTTCACCAAAAAAGTCCTGATGTAGAAGAGGTGTGAGGAAGAAGGACTGGGATGAAAGAGCATCTCTGAGAGGCAGAAATTTCACCTGCAAAATGCAGATGCTTTCAGTTTTGGTTTGTGGGATTATGTGGAAGGAAGGCTCAGTCCTGGATAGCCTGGGGTTTCTTTCAGCACATTCAAGATCTGCACTCTGAATCATATTTCCTTGTGATGTCAAGGGTTCACATGTGGGAATCTGAGCCTTTTTTCTACAAGGAGAGGAGTGGGGGAATCTACCAGCAATGGGGTCTCTCCATGTAAATGCTCTGAAAGGATGATATAAACCCACCAACTTCATATGCAACACAAATCTCTATTTCTAGAAATTAATGAATAGATGTTTCTGAAGTGCAAAGTTCCTAATAAAAACCTACAGCTTCCTATACAGCAACTTGCCATCAAAATAATTTAAACATACATTGATTTTTATGGTTTTTCATGTTTCCAGCTCCATGAATTGCCAAGTATTAGAAAAACATACTGTATTCTGGATTCTTATAAGTCACTGCAGTCTGGTACTTGAAGCCAAATAACATCTGTTACTCAGAAAGATATTACAACGCTTTTGTCATTCTGAGTGTCTGTGAGATGGAAGCTGATGCAGAAAATGAGATAATACAGAAAAGCCATACAGCTGCAACTTCATCCTTACACAGTTTTTGGGACTTTTTCTCCTCATTTTTTCACCTTACCTTATTCTTACCTATTACCCTTGTCTTTCACCTAGAGTTACTCAGGATCTGTGAAAAGTGTGCTTACGGTACGTCCCCTAAACATGACATCTTCCTGCCTTTGGGAGGCTGGTCAAGCCCTGAAAACTTGCTCACTGCCCTGAGCAGATGCCCTGGATTTCAAAAAGGCTGGAAAACTCCTGGAACTGGCATATAAAATGGATTTGGATGTCCAGAAATAGATGGGGGGGGGGAAAAATGGAGGTAGATGAAATAAAATTATATAATTTGAGAAAAACACTTTTTGGGGGGATCTTAGAGAATATTAAATTGAAGGACTAATATTCTGTATGCATATTTATTATAAAATGTATGTCAAGCTAGATAATGTGCTATGAACAGTAATTGCAAGAAGGGGAAGATAAAGGATAACAACCAAAAACCATGATAGAATATAGCTGTTTCCCTTGCAAATTGTTAGTGAACTCATCTGGTTTTCAATTATTCATTGTTTTGACTGTTTTCTAAAGATATATTTTTTTCAGATTTCTCAGTAGAGGAATTGCTTCAAATATTCAGTATTTTTAGCTTCATGTGTGAACTGTTTTTAGTGTGCATGGAGATAATAAACTACACCAAAATATATTTTAAAATACTTTAGTATGCAAAGTGGTTTGCCTGGGTACACTTATAATGTGACTTCAAAATGCAGGAGTATGCTGTAAAAATGTGTTTGTTAAAGGACATGGAACAAAACACAGAAAACAAATATATTTTGCTGTATTTGTGTATTTCGAAGGCAAGTCTGGAACAGTGTTGCCTGGTATGTCCATCATTTGAAAGTTTGATGGTGATTTTCATCACGGTCTGGTGATTTCCAGACAGTGTAGCCTAAGTAACTTTGAGAATGTTTCCTTATATCTCAGTTTCCTGACAAACCCTGCAGGAATTAAAACTGGGTGATGGAATAAGCCATCAAAGGTTTATCTTCTTTCATATTTTTTACTAATGTGAGAGTATTCTGAAAGTACAGCCTAGAGTTTTCACCATCCAAACAAATGATGTGTGTTCTGAGTGCACAGCTCAGTATTCCTGTGTATTTACATGTGTATTCAGTTATGTCCATGCACAGGTTTTTTGCTGTTTCATTAAATTGCAGGCTCATAAAATCCCGTTTCTACTCTTGTTAAAGAATTGCAAGCTCATAGAATTTCCAGTTTCTTCCAGTAGTCTGACTTCTGAGTCATTGGTCATTTACTGTAATCAATTTTTTCAGGATTTGTGAATTTTCCGAGAGTCAGCAGATGTACTTACCAAAGAAAAACCCAGCAGAGTGTTAGGTGCAGCCTGCTCTGATGACTGTGGTCTAAAATGCAATCCCTCATGTTGGAAGTCCCTGAGGTGATAATGACTGGAACCTGGAAGAGAATCACATGGAATTAGCATTTTATGTTCATGTGATTCTTGCTCACTTTCCTAGACTTTTGTTGCTGGCAGCTGTCACAAACAGGAGCCATGGTTGGATGAAGTCTTGGTGTGGCTCACCACAGCCCCTTTGTGCTGGTTTTGGTTTCTCTTTAGGTAGCTAGTTACTTTTCCTGGGTATCATGTCACTTATTAATTTCCTTATTTCTCTCTATTATTTGTCATTAATATCTCTTTGATGCACAAGAAAACTGTTGAAGGGTTATCAGCTCATTAAATATGAGAAACTGAAGTGCTTTGTAGCTGTTCTAGTTTTTCAAACATTTAATGTCAAGAGTGCTTGAGAAGTAATCCACTGGTGAGTGTTGTGTGTTAGATGGCATGTGACATCCTCCGTGGGCCCCCATGTGGGGGTGGTATTTTCTGCCATAGTGTCATAGAAAATGTTCTCAAAGGACACACAGCACACATTAGGAAAGTTATTTGCAAAGGATATCTTGAAGTCTAGGACTATTACAAGTGTTGTATAAACAACATCTTTTTGTAAGGAAATGGCAATGTTAAAGATGGGGTATGACGTACAGCTATTGCCTTCTGCTAAAACTATTAAAACCTATTTGATACCCATTTCTGTTACTATTACACTATAAATAGCATATAGAGTTCTCAACAAGACAATACATACTGGCTTGTATGATATAATTTGGTAGTGGTATATTCTTTCCTAATGTTGTCTGGCTGAAACCACTAGAGATTTTCATTATTCCTCATCTTTTGTGGATTAATTATTTTCTGGAGATGGACAGGAATAGAAGGATGAATATGCATTGGTATAAAGATAGTATGAAATTTTTATACATTATGAATATGTTTTTACAATAATGTAGAGCAGATTTTAACTCTAATCCATTTTCATTAGGACTCTGGAGAACTTGATAGCAGCTCACTGGGCTTTTTAATAATCTAAAGTTTTGAAACGTTGCTTTGAATGACAATTTAAAAGACTAACAGGTAACTTTGAATTTCTTATCATCACTTACAAAAGACATTTCTGTGGTCTCTTCTTATCCTCATGGAAGAGGTAAGGACTGGTGTTCCCAAGTTTACAGAAAGCTGTGACTGGTATGAAAAGCATTGAATAATGATTATCTGGTTAAAAGGAAATAAAAGCATAGTGGGTGTTACCCAGGGTGAAATAAGCAGATGATGCTCAAAGATTAAGGTGAATTAAGCATATGGTGTGCTTTTTGTATTAGTGTAGTCAGTGCCTGCATGGTCACAGTCTTGCTTACAGCCGTGGACTCTTCTTGCTTCCCTACAGAGGTGGGGCAAAAACTGACTTTCAATTAAGGTCATATTTTAAAGTAGATGAATTTTATGGCAGATACAAAATTGCAATTTTCAGAACTATGAGTGTCTGAACATCGTCCTAAAAATGTGAGAAAGCTGAAATCCCCTCATCAAATACTATTTTTGATAGCTCCTCTTAAGAGTAGAGTTGAACTAGTAGTAACAAAGATACTTACTGTTGTAAGTACAACTCTCTGGAATTATCAGAAAATCTTTGTTTTCCTCCGAGATTTGCAGCGACTTCTTAGAAAGGCAATACATGTTGAATGGAAAACCTGTTTATCACGTTCACTTCCTGTTATAAATGATTGTTACTCTGTGCTCAGTAGCACTAAGTAGGAAGACCTGTTCTTGTATTTGAAAAACTGTATCCTAAATCAGGATGATATTACAAAATCTTGTAAATCTTTAAAGAAAAGGAAAAAGGTACGTCAGTTACTTAACAATTTTTTAAAAATTTGACTTTTAATGAAACTTCAATTTGTAGTTATGACAATAGGATGTTTGAAAACACCTGCAGAAAAATGTGTCAGGGAACATGCTGAATTCTATTCCACAGAAAATTTGGGCGTTTGACAGTGTCTTTATCTCTTAAAAGAGATGTTTTACCTAAAAATTCCCAGGTAGCAAGAATTAAAGCTATCAGCCCTTTAAGGGTGACATGTTTGAAAGTCTTTTCACTGTGTTACTGACAGCCCACAGAAGGCTTAGGCAAATTTTGGGGTGAGGTGAGGGATGCCATCAGAATGAATATCTGACACATGAAAGTAAAGTCAAATTTGCTGTTTTTAACAGCCTAATGCAAATTTTCACTGTTAGGTATTAATTTTCATCCAGGTTTGTATTTTCATCAAGGTATTTGCCTATACATTTGCAACATCCAGGACACACTTGCAAAGATTTAAGAGCAAACCAGAGTTAAACCATTGTCATAGTGAAACAGAAAACTACAACACAGCAGGGTACAGGATATACTTTTCCTCACCTATAATTTTAAGTGTTGCATATTATTTTCCCCAAGGTTTCCCCAGTTAAGCTAATGCAGTGAATCTGATGTTTGCTTTAGGAAAAATTTTAAATGAGGTTGTCTTCAGTTTGTCTTTCATTGTGATACTGGTAGTGAAAACAAAGTTGCTTTAAACTGTTGATAACCAAAGATAAAGGTTACAACCAAAGAATGTAAATACGTTAATTTTATTAAGAATTATGTAACAGAAGAAATGAATACAAAGCTCTTTTCCAGCTCTAGTTTCTCAATGTTTTCATGTTTTCCTTCTGAAATATCTAAATAAATAGGGAATACAATTAATGTCACAGTTTTTAGTTCCTGTATATTTTATAAACCTGATTATCCTTCATATCTTTCCAAACTCACTTAATGTAATTTTTGGAATGCTGGAATTGTTGAATTTTTTTTTTTTTTAAGAAGCAAGTTTTTTTTGTAATTGACTGATATTTGGGTAAACACTAAATATCCGATACTATTTGTCTCGTAAACAAGCATAATTTTGTTGTTTCTGTAATGTTTTCTTTCTTAATCTCTATAAACTACCTGCCAAATTTTACTTCACTAATATAGTTAAACATTAGGTTTTTTGTAGGTATCTCAAAAGGGTATGAAAGAAGTTACCTTGCAAGAATTTTCAGGCTCAGGGTTGCATGTTAATACAAGATGACAATTTTCGAAGCCTAAATGCCAAAGTGGTCATAGATGTGGGATTGATCAGCATATAAATCAAAACATTTAAATTACAGCATATAAATCAAAACAAATTTGAAATTAAAAGATACAATGTGTTAAAAAATTAGAAAAAATAATAGGGTGCTCTAAGTTTTATGATATTTAATCTACTTCTGTGCATGGCATTTTTTAAATATACAGTTTAATTTAAATTAGTATTTCCTTTGACAAAGGCTAGAATTATCCTTTCAGAGATAGAAATCATCAATTAGAAAATATAAAGCAGGAGTTCAGGCATTATAAAATTTTATATGAAAGGTATGTATTTCTTACTGAAGTAGAATATATAACTACATTTTAATATATATCTAATATTAGTTAATAGCCCTCACCTACTGAGAAATAGAATAAATTATATTTAAACAATCTAATAATTTTTCAGAGTTCTACTATCACAGGCTTACTCCTTTGATGACAGACGTTTAATTAGGTTCGGGTTAGTAGAGCTGCAGGACAAATTTAGCCTCTGATACAACAGAAATATGGATGTAGCTTCAGTCACAAAGTGTTGAAGAGCTTGGCAGTGGGGCTGTTAATTTATAAGGCCAAACTGGGAGGAATAATCTATTCCTCTCCACTTTTGACACGTGCAGTAATTGTCAGGCAGGTCTTTCCATAACAGATATAGGCTGGAGAATAGTTTTGAGTTGTACATATCCTTCAGGCCCTTTCTAAAACTTTGGACAGAGAATTGCTTTTGTGAATGAAGAAAATTTACGTAGAACTTTATACAGACTAATTGTTTATTGTACTAAAAAGCGCTGACAGATCCAGTAGGCTCAGCTCCTGGGGCAGAAAAGATGCTGTGGTATCTTAGTGCACTGCTGGGAGGTGCCATCTACCTCAGCTGGTGTGGAAAACGCTGCAGTTTATTTGCAAAGTGCAGTTGAGTAGGAGGGAGAGATTGCTAAAACTGGCTCTTTTTGGTGAAGGAAAGAGTGTGTGCTGTTGCTGAGCTGGCATGGCGGTCACTCTGAGCACAAATATTAAATATAGAAAGAGTAATCTTAGTGGCTGTGATGCAGCAGACATCATATATTATCAATTCCAGGACACTGTCTTCTGTGAAAATGTTATTCTGAAATAAAAATCATGATTTCATTATAGTTACTCTGCTAACTTTAATAACTGCATTCCTGGAATATATATCTGCTATGCCAAAGTCTGTGTCTTTCCCTCATTTCTTTTTTCATTTGTCCATTCAAAATGTTAAACAACGACATCTCACAGAAAATAGTTAACTGTTTCAGATGAGAATTTTTTAAATTCTTGTGGTTTTATTTTTAAATCTAAGTATTTAAAATATTTAAATCTGAAATATTTTTAAATGAACCTCTGGAATATTTAAATAAAACAGTGGAAGAAGGAAAGAGAATTAGAAAACAGGAGGATGGAAAATAAGGGAATGTCACCACTGTCTTTTAAAAATCAGATGTAAATTTACATTCTAGGGTCTTAACCTCATCAGACTAATAGATTTATATTTAAACAGGCATTTAGCAGAGCAGAAATATTTTTCCTGTCTAATATATTTATAACCTTGAAGGCCTTTCCTTTATTTTACTCTTTCTCTTGACCTTTTATTAGAACACACTTTTAAACTGTGAAGTGGTGAATGTCGTAGAGCTTTGCTAGAGGCACATTAAGCTCATTCAAAACACAAATGTTACTGTATAAAGTTCACAAACTTTCATTTATTTTCCATACAGAAAAGAAAGGTTAAATATTCTTTTTTTTTTTTTTTTTTTTTTTTTAAGGCAGTACTTGGACAGTGACAAGTCAAAAGCCTGCTAAATATAAATGGCTCTTGAAAACCATGCCTTGGTTGTGAATGAATATCCAACTGCTTTAGAAATAAAAACATTAAATTTCCATACCACCAAAATATGATATTTAAATGATTTATCTTGGCCTTTTTTTTTCCTTTTGGTAGAGAAATCTAAGGTGTTGTTTGGTTGTGTCTGTTGGAAAGGAAAGGGGGATTGGATCAGTGTTATCACAAGAGTCCAGTGTTGTAATACTTGAAATACTTGATGAAATATGGTTTTTTCCACTATTAACTCTGTCTAGCGCAGTGCTGTGGTCTGACCATTTGTTACTTGTGGAAGGACTTAAGGTGCTCTTCTGGAACATCTTCTGCTTCATTTCACCCAAAAGAAACCCAGCTTGTACACTCAGAGGGTGCTCAGCACTGGACCTGGAGTGTGGAAGGCTGGAGTGGATGGTGGCAAGACCCTCCCAGTCTCTGCCGAAATGATCCTATGACATGCCCTTGAATTGTATTTTGCTGTTCATAATTTGGAGCTATTTAGGTCTAAATTTTATTTTTATCTGAATTAAATTATGGTTCTTCATTGTTCAGACTTCTCATCAGCCAGATCAATAATACTTTTGAATGTCTATTTATCCATGCTGGCAAACAACTGGGCCTTTCTTAGGGGTGTGTCTGCTGGAAAAATAATTTATATTGATATTGGCCACTGTTTTTATACTTTTGCACAGTCCTTACAGTTCCTGATGGCTGTTTACACAGAGTTCCCATTATTTCCATACTCACTTCCAGGGTGTGGGAAGAGGCTCTGTCTGTAGTTGGTGCCTGCTGGAGTGGAGTTGAGGATGATCAGAAATGGTTTCCAGTAAGGAAACTATAAAGCAGCGTAGGGCCCTGTTTGAAGCTGAAAGCACCGAGCAACTGTGTCTGTCTGTATGTGACAACCTGAATTTCTCGTTTCCATTCTCAAGCTGTTTTCATGTATCGAATACTCAGTCTCACATAAGGAAGCACAGAGTATTTTTGTATTGCTGGTTTCTTTCTATCCTTGTCATCTTCTTAGTGTTTGTATCCGTGCAGATCCTGCTAGTGAACATCATTTGTCATGTACGAGGTCTTCGTTTCGGATGTGACTGAAAGTACAGTTTGTAGCTCAGCTACTACAGTTGGTTTTGAGGGTCAGTGTTTGGGTCACTACAGCCCTTTAGTCAATTTCCTTCGGGCACATGCTGTGGAAATAACTATTCTTCTCCTGTTTCTCCTCCTGCTCAAGCCTACAGGATCCTGGGTAGTCTTGACA
Organism: Scytalopus superciliaris; assembly: GCA_013400415.1. Lineage (NCBI taxonomy): Eukaryota > Metazoa > Chordata > Aves > Passeriformes > Rhinocryptidae > Scytalopus > Scytalopus superciliaris. The sequence goes on from VXBX01009463.1 coordinate 186,880, forward strand.
GCCATGTAGCAGTTTCAGTTTGGAGAGTCAGTATTCCTCTAACAGCATCTATTTTCTGTATATCAAACTGGTCATTTTATTTGAACAATTGGGCTTATTTGACTTATAGATGCAGTAGTTGCTGTAATGAATTCATGAAATATGCATATAGTGGACTAGAGGAAGCTATCAAGGCTCATGCATTTTGCATGGAGCTCGCTCACTTTTTTCCTCTTCCCACAGGTCTCCTCCCTCCTGGATAATGTGGCTTAGTGCATAAGAGTCTTATGTTTTCAATAAACGCTCCTCTTCAGGAGCCTCGTTGCTGGAAAGCTTATTTGCATTTTTAAGTGCGGGTGTTAAGACAGATTTATTCCAAAACTTTAAAGCTCCAACACCATCAGGGGAAAAAAAAACTCCTCCAAACTGGAAATACGGGTTGCAGAGGATGGCAGCCCTACTGTTTGAGTTTTTTCTGTGCAGCTCAAACAGCAGTGGGCAGCATCCCAAGCCAGAGTCAGGAAGCAGAAAATTCAGCAGAATGTCTTTCATGCTTTAAATAAAGCCCTGGGCAAGGCCTCTGACCGGAGCCGCATCTGGCGGGAGGTGCCACGCTGTTCAGCCGGCCCTTCCTCGTGCACTGGCTGTCCTTCAGCTTCCCTTCCTAGGCTTTGAGGCTTCTCCTGCTCCTTTTCCAAAAGTGAGAGGGGAAAAAACAGAGATCTGTCTTTACCCTGGCATCTGATGCCCCATGGATGGGGTCACCTTCTCAGTGTTGCACCCACCAAACACCACGATCCAGACATCAAACGCTGGAAGAATTTGGAGGTGTAAAGTTCTGTGGCATAAAAAAACAGACGAAGGGTTGACCCCACATTGTGTTTCTGGCTTTGTCTCTGGAAGACAGAAATGTCAGGGGCACAAAAGGGACAATCAGGGCACTTGAGGGACAGCCTAAATAAACACAAGGGCTTTGAAATGCTAATTGAAGGCAGAATGCAATGAAATGTCACATTGCATCCAAACTTAGACGAACTTGGAGTCTCCCCTCATGCCTCTTGCATATCTCTACCTAGAAGCTGGTAGTGAAGAGACCATTCATCCGAATGACTTTGCCTTGCTACTGATAAAAATTTCATTCAAAATGGTTGTGGTAGAGGTGCTGTGTGATGGTTACACACTGCAATGAGAACAGCCAGCAGAAAGCCTCGAGAGCCAACATGAGGACTTAGTCCTTCACTTACCGGGCAGATGCTGGCTAACCTGGTCTGGGCATTATGGGTGCCTCTAATTTACTCCTTGTGCTCATGTATAGGCACTGATGGTGTTGATTTAGGTAACTTTGCTCAAAGAAAACCACAGCACTTCTTTCAGCTAAACCAATTGTGGGGTTTTTAAAGTTTTTATTCCCCTTTTCCCTTGTCTTGCTGTTTGTGGAAAGAACAGAAAAAAGCTGAAATATTTTAAAGGAGCTTTCTGGTGAAGCTTTATAAAGGGCTGTGGTTGAAAACATTTCAGCTACTAATTCAGGTCAAATGTGGGACTGTGAAATAAAAGCAAGTCAAAAAAGGAGACTAAAACTGAGGTCAATTTTAAAGCATTAATTTATCTGGAAAAAAAACCCCAAACTCATCCCAAATCTAAAGTTAAAATAATAATCTCCTGCTTGATTTATTTTTACAGGATTTATTCTGTTTCTGTGCTTCTTGCAGACCAAAGCTACAGTGGTATAGCAGATTGGTAATTTCAGTGCCATAGTATATGTATTTACAGTGAGCAACAATTGACATTTTACATCTGTCTCTTTATCATGAGGACTGTAGAGCTTCAGGAAAATTGTGGAGTCCATAGAGCTCTGTAGTGTGGGGAGAACTGTTGTATTCATCTTTGCACTGTTTGATTTTGGCCTAGCTTTAAGAAATGTGATAGTATCACATGTTCAACTGTAATGTGCTATTTCTGTGGACACCACATAGACCTCAAAGGCTTTCAAATGCAAACCCACTGTGATTGACACAACTAAGAATTATTTATGCTAATGAAGGACAAATGTGACAGATCCTGCAGAATGTTGGTATGGCCTTTGGGTTAAAGATCTGATTTTAATATCTCATACTTGCTGCAGATATGATGTCTTTCTTTATCTGTATTTTCATCTGTAAAGTGGGGACAACAATTCTTTCTTACAATAAAACTGCCTCCAAGCTGTGAAGGGGCCTTGCTGTGTGGAAGCTCAGAGCAGTCCCTGTGGCAGCCTTGGGTTCCAGCACAGGGGTCTGCAAGGCTTGACATGAGCAGAGTGCAGATGTACACTTGCTTTTGTATGTAAGATACAGTGCTGCCAAATGTGCCTTTGAAGCTACTGTGTGGCTGTTAGGAGGAGTACTGGGTGCTGAAGGAAGTTTTTGGCAGATATTAATTTGCTATGAGTTAAGTAACAGACTGAGAATGAATATTTTTGAACATCAATGAATGAAGACCCTTATCAGCTTTCTCTTGCCTGTCTTTAAGGGAACTCGGTAGCAGATACTTCCTTTTTATCTCCCTATCCTGTTTTGTGAGCATTTTTGAAGTGCAGATGTTGGAGGGTTTCTGGCTTGTGTTAATCTATGGGAATTTCAAAAGTTGACTTACTAAAAACAAGACAATTCTCTCTTGCATTATGGATTTTAATATTTTTCTCTGGCACCTTCCCAAAACAATAGACTTCAAGGACACTCCAGGTACTTTCTGTTTACAGGAGCACATTTCACTTTTTCAATCAGGCATTGTTTTGTTAGGTTTATGTTGCTCAGCAAATTGCTGCCTGTGAAATGCAAAATGGATTATTTGGTAATTAAAATATTTCAAGTTTATGAGAGAGTTTGAAATCAATAAAATATCCTTATTTCAGTGAAATGGAGCTATATGTCTGTTAGAACAGAATCCTGTAAGTTATAAAGCAGTAGAAGTAAAACTAATAGGTGCTTTCCATTTCCTTTGGGGTTGTTCTCTACTGGATGGTATGTTTGCTATCAGATTTTTTTTCTGCATCTAATTTAAATATCCCAAGAGATGGGCCTTGTAATGTATCTATTATTTTTCAGATGCAATTTAAGAAAGTGTCTTTGGTGGAATCCTTTAGTATTACAACCATGATTTGCAACATGCCTTAGAATATGAAATGAAAAGCAGTGCAACATCTCATAGTGCTAAGGCTTGTGGACAGCCCAGTATCTTTGGCCAAAGGCCGATAATTAAGGAAACTCTATAGCAGAGTCAAGGAAAAAGAATATAAGGATTTCTTAGGGCTCCAAGTTAATGTATTCTGAAAGAAAAATTAAAGAGAAATTGGAAAAATGATAATTTTTAAATATGTTTTTGCTACCATAGTAATTCTTGTTGTACATTTTATATAAATGTCACCTGCCAGAAATACAGAAACATCTATTTTGAGGAGAAAAATACTTCCAGGTGTATAATTTTGTCAAGGGTAATGTTAGCGTTTATCATGGCCAAATCTCAGCAACTAATAAATATTATTCTGTTTCCAGTTTTTTGCTTTCCCCTCTGACATTTTTAAACCAATATCCTGTAAATGTCAGTATTGTTAATTTTACATCTTGGAAAGGTGAAAGGTTAGAAAGTTGTATATTGAGATACAGAAGCATCATAGAAATAAATTGAAGTTTAATGAGACTTTCAGTAGAGTGGTTTTAAGACTAATTTTTTTTAGGTGCAGGTTATGTATATGTTCTTTATTTCTCTGTAGTATTTATATCCTGCTATGTAATTTCTTGGGTTTGATTATGTTAATAAAGAAATATGTCTGTAAACCCATGAAAACTGGCCTTCAATTGAAACTGCATTATAAAATCGTGTTTAAAGTTGATGAAGTTGTAATTAAGTAAACTAATTTGAAAATTACACTGGAAATATAAAATTCATTATGGTGTGATCAAAATTGTAAGACTATTTATCTACTAGGAAAGTCTACAGGGAAATAATTTTTGGATAATTTAAGGGAATGTCATTGATGAACACAATTAACTATATTTACATATCAGTCACATGAAGTGACACACACCACCAAGACACACAGAAGTTTTCTTTCCTTGGTTAAGAATAAACTTCTCTCTGTATCTCTGATGTGTTCCTCCCACCTTTCCTCTAGCCTGGCATGGACCACGATGTCATGAAAGCTTCACAAGTGTCAAATTGAAAGCTTCTTGAAGGTGAAACAAACACCCTTAGTAAAAACCTGTTAAATTGCAATTTATAATGTCATTGTCACTTTGTAAATGCAGTTGTGATAAAAAAAAAATAATCTTATTTTGCTTCTTGAGAAACCCCTAACTTTCATTAGAATAATTTCTTTTGATCTTTGATGTTAAAAATGGGGCAAAGATCAATTGATTACCGCAGCATAAAAACATGAACTAGCAAAGATTTGAAGATTTAATGCAGCAGAAAATTAACAATTTGAAGAATTTTTTTAAGTTCTTTGCCCTAAATAGAGTCCCGTGGAGAGATTTAGATTTCCAGGTCTCTTATTAGATGCTGCAAATACCGAAGGGCGGGGATGGCTAATGAACAAATATAATGTACAATTCAGGCTTAACAGGTCTGCTGGTTATGTACAGGTGTGACAGTATTTACAGCGCCTGCACAGGGGAAAAAGGTGGATTCAAATTTGTGTTACTGCAGCTGAAAAGTGTAATCCGAGGAAAGTTATTGTCAACACCCAGGTAAGAGAGCTGCTTTGATCTATGTATGAAGTGTGAACCTTCACTTAGAGATTTAAACCTCAGGGTGAAACATGCAGCACCTGGACTAGAGACATCTTCTAGTGGCTTTCTCTATATTTTGAAATTTGTGTCAAGAAATGTTGTTCAAAGTATTTTGTGTTTTATCCGATATCTAAAAAGGCAAACCATGAGATTATGTGAAATACTGTGTTTCTTTTCATAACATTGAGTGGATTGTTTTACTCTTGAAGTTTTTCTCTTTTTCATGGTTATAAATTGTTTTATTTAGGATGCTTAAGCACACTGCTTTGGTACTTTCACAGATACAAAACTTCATTAGACCAACTTATTTTTTCAGTGCTAGTACCATAACTGTGTTTTGAATGAAAACCTGTAGTTCTGGGGGGTGAAGGATTTTTAAACTTAATATTTTTGGTGATTTAGTTTGTCACAGCTCTATGGCACACTGAGAAGGGAGTGAATCAGTGAAGCCATAATAACTGTCTGGATGCCATGCAGGTGTTCTGCTCACGGGGTCTGAGGTTATACATCTGGCTGTTTTCTATTCTCATGTATTATTCCTCCTAATCACATACGTACTTCTTTGTGATTTCGCTGCTCCTGCCTAAAATAGCAGAGTCTCTCCTTCCTGATATCCCTGCTGTTGGAAGAATCCCTTCAGCCAAACTGTCTTCTGAAATGCACCTGTACCCTTTCAGCTCTGTGTTATTTATGTCCTTAACATAAAGCTAGTGCTATTTCAGCAACATTTCCCAACACCTGTCCCTCCCTTTCTTCTCTTGGCTATTGAGTCCAAGGCAGGGAAGCCCAGCACAGCTAGTCAGATGTTTCCCCTCAACTTGCCTAGTCAGTTCCATGTTTAATAATTAGGCAAAGTAGGTGATTACAGCTATTTTCCCATGTTTTTTTTTTTTTTTTT
>VXBX01009463.1:205304-235551 GCA_013400415.1 Scytalopus superciliaris
GCACATTAGACAGAAGATTTTGAGAGTTTCTTTTGGAGTGAGAAGCAGGAGAGAGGAGTGGGTTCAATCCTCTGATCCGTGAGGTGTTACAGCTGGTCAGCTGTGGGGATGCTGGACAAAATATCATGTTAAATATGCTTTACCAGGTTTCTAACTGCTGAAGGCTCTTATCTAGGGCTATTGACAGTTCAGGATGAGCCTCAGTAGCAGACAGTTGCAGGTACAGAACAGCACTCTGAACACCCTGCTTTGTACCTGCTGTGAACTGCGCTCCTAATTCCATGTCTGTCTCTCTGAGCTGATGGTCTTACAGGGTTTTGCCCGAGATGCTGAACTGCTGCTGTTGTGTACTTCTTCCACAGTGCTGCTGACCTATTTTAATTCCTTTCTCTTCAGAGTATGACTTTGGTTTCATTATGGCAGATTTCAAATAAGTCAGACCTGCTGTAAGATTTCACAGCTGGAGTCCTTTGCAAGAAATTATTTCTCTGAATTATGCTCAGGGAATGGATTTTCAGGAAGCTGCTTTTTTTTTTCCCTTTTTTTGGTCTTTTTAAAAAAAATAAATTAGTATTGCTGCTCAAAAATTCATCTTCTAATGTTCTGTATACAAAAGTATCCAGGACAATTGCTACAGAGCAGAGATGAATAGGTGTAGACCAAGCAAATTCGTAACTCTTAAGAGTGAAAGGATCAAAAAAGCAGCCATGCTTTTTCTTATACAGTTGTTCCTGTAAACTTCAATTCAGCTTTATTCTAAAAGTGAAAAAGCTGTGGAAAATAAATGATGAATATAATTTATAAAAGAATGAATCTTGTTGCCCTCACTGTCCTTGCAGTTCTTTGTATTTCCCGTTCTCAAAGTCCAGTCTTGAACAGGACGACAGAAGCTTGCCCAGTCAAGTTGCCCAAACAATTCCATGTTACTCCCATGATCAGTTGTATGCTCAAACTCCTGAGTGAAGTCCTAGTCAAAGTAAGTAACTTGATTAAAGAGAAATGTTCACATTACATTTTAAAACAGTTGCAAATATATGACTTGAACATAAGCAGACAGCAATTCTGAATCATTTGCTCAGCTTTACAGGAGGGCTGAGATGCTCATTGTTTAAATGCTCATTGCTAAGTCCTGCTTAAAACTCTCCTGCAAAAATAATTGAACAGAAAGAGACACATTTCCTTTAAATGTCATCTAAACCCCTCAAACTACTTACTGTCTCCAAAGAGATGAAGGATAATTACTCAGGGTTTCTGTAAACTTAAAAGAAGGTTGAAGGCAGGGGGAAAAAAAAGGGGTGTGGAAAACCCCCAGTGCCTGACTAACTCTGTCTTCTGGAATTCCCTTCTCATCTGGGATCCAAAGTCCATCATCACTGAATGGTCTTAAGAGCAGCTGAAGTTGGCAGGCAAGTGAGAGTAGCTACACTGTCATCCATCTCTAATTAGGTAAATACGTAAGCTGTGAGAACATCCAAATATTGATTCCAGTCTATGGGAATGGGCTGTTTTCTTTAGATGGGCTGAGATCCTTTGATATGCACCTCTGTCAAACACTGGGGAGCATCAGGCTGCTGTATCCGAGCATGGTACACAGCTTAGTGATGTTTTCCTCCATAAAAATTCTTTTATATGTTAATTTAAGCATCCAACTGCAGAATTTGGAATTAATGAAAATGAAACCTCCACATTTCAAAAACTTAAGGAGATTAAATTTGCAATTACTTAATTATGGTCTATGAAATATGCAAAATCCCCTGAGTTTTGAGCAAAGATTTTTCTTTTTTTTAAATGGGAGTTTTATGCAGTAGGTGCTTCAAATTGTTCAGGATTGGATTTTCCACAGAGAACATAACACTTTAAAAATTTGTTTCTACTGTTAATAAATAATCCAGAACTGAAACTTCTATTTTCAGGAGAGCAAAAATATAGATTATATTAATGAAGGGATGGGAAAATAAATTTTTACTTACTGAGAAAAGAAACAGATTGTGTCTGTTAATGACTTTGCATTTGTTCAAGTGGTTTCATAGGCAATTCAGAGTGGATCTGAATTGTATCAACATTTATTATTGTTACTAATATCTGGACTATAAAAATCACAGCAGAAGTATAAAAATGCTCATGAAGAGTTGATACTGAGGGAATGGAGTATGTGCACACACACCTCAGAACAATTAAGACTGTATCCAAACATTCTAGCCAAAATGAGCTATATCCTCCTTAATTTCCTGTTGTTTTTCTCTAGACAAACCAAGCTGAAAAGAGACATTGATTTAATTTGGTGAGGGATATGTTGTCTGTCTGATGCCTTGTTTTCTGCTAGCTTGTGTCTTGCCAACAATTATCTTGTCAAGAGGTAATGTAGGCAACAGAGAAGCAGTTACAAAATTTCTTATAAAGTTTTTTATTGCAATAAAACTTGACCTAAAAACAATCATGTAATTATTTGAAGAACTTGTCCACTTGCTTTCCTGTAAGACAAATATTGCCTTTACAATCGACATTTTCTGGACCTGGCCCTGCACGTTAATGCAGATCATGGCACAACACAGATTTAGACCTGAAATGAAGATTAATTAGAGAAACATGGTCTAGAGCTGAGTGTGTGCTGTTTTTCAGTGCTGTTTGTTGAAAAGGATGTAGCCAGAACGTTCCTGCCCTCGTAGTGTCCTTGTGGGACTGGGGACAGTGGTAGCCGGGAGCATCCTGGGACATTCCACGCTGCTGGCTGCCGTGCCAATGAGGCATATCTGTAGGAAGGAGCAATCTCCTTTTAGACTGTTATTGAATAGTATAATCAGCTTTAAACTCTGAGCAATTGTTCTCCATCTGTTTTAGCTTTAAAGCTTTTTGTTTCTTGCTTAGATCAAAGAAAGCTCTATTGTCCAAAAGATGATCTGTTCCTTTCCAAATATAGCAGCGGGAAATATTACCTCTCCCTCCAGTCCTTGGCTTATTTATATCCTCAAATCAACTTGGGTTGAAATCACTGGTGGTACTTTTGCTGTGTATGTGGCTATTTGCAAACTCTGTCCAGTGTAAAACTGGCAATTTATTTAAAATCTGGCGTATATGTATGTAAATACACGTGTCATAGCTAGAGTCTATAAATATACATCTAGATCAATGTGAACTCTGAAAATCCATTTAGACCTGGAATTTCTTGATGCAATGGACGTATCTGGCTTGGCACTTCTACCTATTGGACATGCTTAGGGGAGAAAAGGGATCCTATTTTTCTAGATGTGGCTTGAAATGCTACAGAACCATCAAGGAGAAGGAAAGGACGGGCAGCTTATGAAGGGTGGAAAATTTAGTCTTCTGTTTGTTTTAGTGTTGCAGAATAACTTTTGATTATGGCAACCTTTAAAGATTTCATAAAAATACGTACATCAACTCTCAGGCAGTGTGCTGGATTGTTGGGTATAGAATTTTGGCTTGAAGATGCCTTCTGTACTTGGATGCAGTAAATGTAAGGATTCGGGTTAAAAGGCAGAATGAGATTGAATTTACCACTTGGATTTTTCTTTTAGGAAGACTCGGAAACTGATTATGCATTTAATAATGTGAAGGCACATGGTGGCTGAAACATGATTTTCTTTCTTTGCTTTTGTAGTTCTTTTGTAAAGGTTACAATATCATCTTTTGGAGGAAGTTCAGACACTCTGGGTTTTTTCCATTTACTTTAACAGCAAATATTGAAAGTATGGTAATGTTATTTGCCTTAAATATGGGGTATGGGAGAGGCAGAAGACTGATGTTTAGTTAATAGAAGGAAAAATTTTATTAGAAAGTTTGTATCTCTTAATAATTGCAACGTGTACAGATTAAAAAAATAAAAGTTCTTACACCTTTTCCTTAATAAAGAAGACATTAGCAGGGTCACAATCAGACTAGTTTCCTTTACCAAAGCTGTGATTTTGCAGTTTTTGCTGAGTTATGGTAGCATTGTAACTCCTTTTCTATTGTGTAACCAGTTATGACTCTGTAAAGGAAAATGGGTTTTAGTCTTGGCTCTATACATATTGTATTGGCTTTTGGTAGTAATTCTAGCAAATTCTCTCCTTTTGTTTAATGGGAGTTTTAGACTAAAATTACAAAAGAGTTACACTAGGCCTGTGCAGAAAATATGCCCCCATTTCCTCCAAAGGGGGAACTGAATTGTGACCTCCAGTTCCAGTGGTACTAAATCACATTTCAGTGTGTGATGTTCTCCAGTAACACTTTTGATGATTAATTTGTGATACTTGCCAAATTACTGGGGCCATAGACCATCTTTCTGGTCTGTATTTTTTTCAGTATCTAGCGCAACGTGACCTTGTCCTATAATTCTGATCTTCACATTGTGGCTGTAATTAAAGTACATTAATAATAATATCAACTCTTTGCTAAAATTCATCCAAAAATAATTGTGACTAATGAATGACTGTAAGAAAATGGCCATGGCATTCGTAACAGCTCATGAGCTGAAAAAGAAGCAAAAGGTTGTTACGGAGATAATTTGTTGTGAACTTTTCTGCCCATCCTTAAACATTTGCGAAAGTTTGAAATGGGTTCTGGCATCTCATTGCCATGGTGACTGACTGTGCACGACACAACAGTGAGCCCGTGGGAAGCAGGAACTCAGCCATACTTTCAGCTGCTCTATTTGTTTACAATTATATAGGCTGTGAAGGAAATGTTTTACTTTCCCTATTAGCCATGAATAATGTGTAGCAGCAGAAGCTGCAGGAATACCTAAGGGGGGAGGGTAGACAAACACAGGAGGAAGAAGATATCAGGGTAAATATAATGTTTTGTTGTTGTTCACAAAGGATGGAAGCAGAGTGCAGCAGTGACTGTGGCTGCTGCTGCCAGAACAAAGATGTAGAAGACTTACATTGGCTGATATAGAAATCTTACAGGAGGCACCAATGCCAAGGATGTTATTGGAGTGTGTCAAGGAATCTTGAGGCTCTGAACTTGAGGAGTAAAAATTCAAGAAGAGGGGTTTATGCCATAGCTTTAGTTTTGACTGTCACAAGTTTCTCTTTGCCTTAAATTTGTTTGTGTTTGAACTTCTGTTTTTTCTTAACTTGTTCAATTTATGATTTAAAAGATTTGCATGAAAATACTTTGAAAGACATGCTAGAGACTATAGTATTTATAGTGATGCAGGGAAAGGTCAGTCTTCTCTAGACTGGGTTGGTCTATCTATTCAGCCTCCCACATTTTGGAGACATCAGGTGGTTCAATAAGGATCGTGTTCTTTAGATTTATTTTTTTGTTTTTTCTTCACACCCTCTCCATGCAGCATTGCAGACAGTGGGAATTAAGGGAATGAAATTAAATGAAGGGGCAATGTGAAACAGATAGTGTGTTGAGTTGCCTCTAAAACCTTAAGCCCAAAGGGAAGCATGGCTGTGAGACCTCAGATACCACCTGTAGTGCCCACTGACCTTCAGACGAGCTGTGGCACTGTCTGCTGGCTTAAGTAATTTTCCTTCTGTCATAAATATTTGAGCTTTTTATCTTACAAGCAATGCTTCTAAGTATTTTGTTGCATAGCCCCTGTTTTCTTGTGGTAAAATTACAGATATTTGAATTTATTTTATTCACCAACACAAAGTCTCCTTGTTTCACTACAACAAAATCTTCACTACTTAAATTGTCCTTATATTGAAGGGAATACGTTGAGACTGGGATATTTAGCTGGATGAATATGAGCCTGCTTTATGTACAGCAGGGAGGTGATAACTGGGGCAAGAGCAGCAGTGTGCTTTCAGCTTCTCTTTGGGCTTTGGTTTTCCCTGTGCAAAGGAAGAAAATAGAAAAACGTCTCAGATCCCTCTCTGTGGGATGGAAGGAAGGTAGCCCAGAAAAGTGTGTGGTCTTGTCCCATCTCCCTCCACCTACCACTTGCTCAGTGTCACCTTGGAAGTCTGTAAAAATAGATTTTTTGCAGTGTCAACTTGTGTCCCCTTCAAATGTTAAAGTCAAACTCTGCCTTCTAGTAGACAATTTCTGTCTGTCAAACTCTCATCTCTTCCTGGGACTTGATGGCTTTACATCCCTTGTTACAGATGCACCCTTTGGAGCTGGGTGTTTGAGCAACAAACAGCATTGATGGCTGCCTGGGATATTAATGCTGAGTCCTTTTGGGGCAACACTGCAGGTACAATCCAAGACAGAGGGCTGAAGGCAGGGCTGTCCGCTGTCTGGAGTCAGAATACTGCCACCTCCACACCAACTTGCCACAAGGCCCGAAAGTTCCTCCTTTTTTCATTTGCAAAGTCACATGCTGCATCATAAGCTTCCTTTACAACTTCTTTTGGAGGGACTTCCAACACTGTTTCTAGACCACAGCTCCCAGGACATTTGGAATTTTGGACTTCTGGATGTTTATTTGGATTATTTCTTTCTGGATTTCCCCACTGGTGAGTGTATAATGCAGTGTAAAACTGATGGCAATGCTGTGATGGGTTGTTTTTTGTAGGCCTTCCTTGGTAACCAGGGTCAAGATTTAGGAAGTATTCCATCCCATCTCTTTACGTAATCAGGTTTTTGCTTTCTTTTCCTTCTCGGGCTCGCACGCTGACGAGCTCCCGGTGTTTGGGCCTGGCTTATCTGTGTTCAGCGAGGCCTGCTCTGGGGGTTGTTTTGCCTGGGCCGGCAGAGAAGGTTAAGAATCTGCCTTTCTAAGGAAAGTATTGAATTTACTATTGTATTTGTTATTTACTGAGTTAATTTCTGAATTTAGATTGTATATATATTTGTTTTGTCTTATTTTTCCCTATTTTGTCTCCCTCTCCCCTTTCCCTTCCCCTTGTCCCTTATTGGGGTGGTTTGGGGGCCCCTGTCTTGTTGTGCCTAGTATATACATTTAATATATGTAAATATATATATTCCTTCAATTTTCTATTGCTGCTTTTTGCTGTTTCGGGAGAGGGAGGGGGGAATCTTTCTTGTGAGGTTTGGCTGTTGGCAGAGAGCCAACCCGAACTTTCACAAATGCCCAAAATGCAACACAAAGAAGAAAAGGAAAAGAGAAAGCCATAAACCTAATGTGAGCTGATGTAAGCTGCCAAGGAAATGGCAAAGGAGTAAAAAATGGAATAATTTTTTCTGACACAAAATAAAAGACAAATATAAGGTAGAGGGCTGTGCAAGAACTCTTTGCACTTTCTCCTGAATCTGCTTTGTCCTTATGCTTGTAGTGAGATCTCCCCTGGCAGCATTTGTGAAGGGTATTTTTTGTGAAAAGCCAGTTTAAGAAATGAAGCAGTGTGGAAGGTAGAATTACCATGAGTTATTTCTCTCTCCTGCCCTGATCAGATTCTGTTTCTCTCTCTGGCAATCCTTCCAGTCACAGAGGAAGGCAAGAAAGTCCAATTTGAAGTTGTTGATCTTTTTTGTTCTCTTGAGCTTTTTGTTAAATTTAAGAGCTTGGAGGCTCCAGTCAGGGAAGTTTACTTTAACAGACAGTATGATAGCAGCCACATGCCATTGCAAGCCACCTCCAATCCTACCTTATCCTGTAAAACTCATTAGCAGCAGCATGTTTTGCAACACCAGTGACAATTTATAAGGCAAAAATATTGCTACTCTTTAATTACCTATCTGAGATATTAGTTACGTGATTCTACTTACTCCCACCTTTATTCCCTTGTAACAAAGAGCCATTGCTGGATAATGAAACCACCGTGAGGTAGGGGAGCCAGTGTTTCTGTGGGTATATGTTATGACTATTGAAAATTAAGGATAGAAATTAAATAATTAGCAATATTTGAAGCAGACTGAGCTCATGAAGTTTGCTGCAACCTACTATTTTCTAACCACTTTTTATGAATCGGGAGTAAGCATCACTAGAGATGGTTTCCTATCTATAAAAAGTAGGTTCTTTGATTTTCCTGTTTTGTCTCAGCACTGTGAGGCTGGTCCTGTCCATGTTGGATAATTTAGGAAAATCATGCACACAGTGTGATTGTGATTTGACTGAAAATAATTATTCAGATAGTTATTGATTATCACTGAAGTATTGACTGCTCTCCTAATAGAGCCACTGTGATTCTCTGCCAGGTCTTCTGCTCTCTGCCACTAATTATTTTGCCTACAGATTCTTTCAAGAAGTCCTATGTACAAAGGTAAAAGCAGAAATACTGCTTCCTTTTTATATTTAGAGTTGTCGTTGCTGACAGTCATTGTAATACAGTTCGGGAAAGCTGCATTTACAGAGCCAGGGGGTAATGGCCTGGAAAGTTGGATTTGGACTTTGTATGTGAGTGCTGAGGTTTCAGCATGACAGCTCAGGGGGGCAACAGAGAAACGTGTAATACAACAAAGGAGGAAATCAGTGAGATAATGCAAAGTAGAAAGGAGGAGTCCAGGGACAACTGATACCAGAATGCTCTGTTGCATTCATGGTAGGAATAAATTTAAGAGCAACTTGGAGACTGCAGATTAATTAAGCCTAATCACGTTAAGAGAGCTGTAGCTGGACAGACAGCTGCTTGCTGATGGAAGCAGTCAGGAACCTAAAAGCCTTAAGAAAATTGGCAAGAAGAAACTACATTCTGTTGCTGAAAAATGGAGGCAAAAGTGTCAACTAGCTGGAGTTTCAAGTGAATAGCAAATTAACTCTTTGCTGTTGACTTTTTTTTATTGAAAAGTTCTGAATAGGAGCCACTCTTTATTCCTCCAGTTTTTCCATCACTTATTTGAACTGAAGTGATTTCTGTGTGCAAGTACTAATTCTGCACATATGTTGGACAGAAAATTCAAAATACATAGCAGGCGAACCAGAAATTTAAAGTATAATGCGTATAATTCACAAATCCTCATGTCTAATCACTTAAGGTTATTTTTCAGTAGGGGGTTTTGTCTCTCCTATGTTTTATAAGTATGCAGACAGAACTTAAAATCACAGACATGTAAATAGTGTAAAGAGAAAAACAGTCAGAATTAAGCTGCTTAATAATAGGAAGACTCTGGTAAAAATGAATCAGTATGGTCTAAAGAGCTTAAATTTGCCACTTTATATTTGCATCTGCATAATGTGCTGGTGTTACATGAGAAGTGAAATGGAGGAGTTGTGGAGCAGTCCACAATATTCTGATGGAATTTAATTCCTATATATTTCCCAATGTGGAAAGCAAATCCTTCCTGGACACTCGTGAGCTCTGATTGCACATAGATGATGTGCTGCAGGAGAGAACTGATGTTAAGACATCTATAGAACATATTTATGAAGTTTTTAGCAAAATTGCAGTTGGCAGAGAAAACAGTAAACAATTGTCATCCCAGCATTACTTTAGATTAATTTGGTGAAAGGGTTAAGAAAACATGGAGTCAGAACCCAGTGCTGAGTTTTCAGCCCTGAAGAACTGTGGCTTTTCTAACCAAAGAGGCTTCTTTGGCTCTTGGTTCATAATCCCTGTTTGGAACAGTCTATGCTCCATCCTAAAAGATACTCTGTATTTCTAAGTAGAAAGCATCCCAGATTCTTCTGGGAGAAATCACTGTTCTGCTTTTCTTTCTCCAGCCTGTCCTGTCAGTACTCAGATACCTCAGCACTTCGAAAAGAGTCCATCCCCAACTGTATTGTGATTGCTGCAATGGTATTTGCTGTAGGATAAGATGATCTTCCTATCTCTACATAATTTGCACAGATGAGACTTGGAACAGTTTGAGATTCACAGGTCCATATAGACATTTATTTCTTGTTAATGAAAATTATGGGGCCTGGAGTGTCTAAAATCCCCTGAGTGTCTGTTTTGAGCTTCAGCTTGTTAAAATGCAGGTAGAATAACACTGGAGAGTAAACAGCATGCAAGCTGTACATATCAATTTTTGATTTATATGCTGCACTGAGCCAAAACAAAGGTATTCAGAAAGTTTTCACCCACGGTTACTCCTACAGCAATAACTGCAGGTTGGCATCCTCTGAGCCAGTAATGAAGAGGTAACAGCTCTATTAGGTACTGGTTTTTGAGGCTGCCTTGAAAGAATGAGAAAAAAAGGGTGAAAGTATGAAGAAACTACTATAATTAGGAGGCAAAATTCAACTCTAAGCTGATGTAAATGCATGCTGGACACCTTTTGCTTCTGGGGATGAGTTTGGAGTTGCACTTGTCTAAGTGCTGACTTGTGTGTACTGTATCAAATATGTTCCCACATAAAGTACAAACTGGAATGCCTTACCCAGTCCATAAAGATTAGCATCCTTAGGGGACTCCCTCGCTGTTCTCATAATTGTGCCGCTTCATTTATTCACTAAATGACTATTTTGTTGTACAGCTGGGATAGATACTTGAGGGGCAGCAGATCTGTGTGCTTGCTGTTCTGCCTCCAGCTGGGCTTTCTGCTCCACTCACCCGCTCCATCCTACGCCAACAACTCCTCTGGCAATCACAGCCAGGAGTCACAAGTTTGGGGTTTATTTTTTTAGTAACACCTTTATAGTTTACTTTTTTTTCTTTTTTTTTAATATCTGAGTTTTTAATTCTGCATCTGTTAGGTATTGCTAGAAACCATTATAATAATATATGTAGTAAAAGGAATAATAGCATTTCTTTTAAAGGATGCTTTTAAAACTGCTTTTACTTCAGGTGCTTTCTGTCTCACAGATAGGTGCAAACAAGATGACTATTCTGATGAGATTTGTATAAAGTTAATGGCCTCTGTGATAAGGGCAGAAATTTTAGTTATAGAGAAATGAATGCTGCTTTAACCAAGGCTTTGTTAGAAATTCCCATTTTTTACTTTTATAAATACCTTTTCTTACAGTATTTTAATGGATTCTACAGTAATTGGAGATAAAACTTTTTCTCCACAGTAGAAGTGAATGTTAATTAAAAAAAGAAACACATCTAGACAAGTACATAAGGAACACTGGTAGGTTGAGATGTATCTGACCATAAAGTAGCAAAGTGAGAAATAAACAGGTTTTCTCATGTCAGCCAGAGTAATCTTATGTCTGTTTGCATTGGGACAATTCATGTGAACCCCAGAGTTCTGAAAATGTCATGTGTCCCATCTTGCTTTGTGCAGTTCTCAGGGCTCCAGCTGGAGCACTTCCTTTGGAAGCTTGATTCACCAATTGCAAAACTTTGCTGTCAAAAATAATTCTTGCTGTTTAGCCTGCATTTTCACTGCCAGGAAAATTTCTTGATGTTCAGCCTATACTTGACCTTTCCTCAGCTCTTTGTGTATTGAAAAACTTTCATAGATAGGTTTATAGACATCCTACTTTTTGCTGGGTATTTTTGTAGGTCTTACTTTCTTTCATAATCGCTTATTCCTGTTTCTAGTTAACCAACATATCTGGTTTGTTTAATCCCTCAAAGAGTTATTTGCTCTTGGAGAGATACTTTATAAAATGTCTGGAGCATAATTTCATATAAGTGTGTGTTTATATTAATTTCAAGTGAAAATTCAAGTATATTTTTGCAGTGGTTAAGATGTGATAGGAGGCTTTTAGAGATGAGATTCTTCCAGGATCAATCTCAATACAGCAAGTGTATTAAAGTTCTGTGAGTGGTTTGTGAGTCCTGAAACATTAACTTGTTTATGACCAGTAATAAACATGTAATCTTGGTCCTGGCTAGTCCACAAGATCAGGTGATGAGTTTTGGTGCATTATCTCTTAGAAAGCAAGGACTCCTCCTTGTGACCAGGTTCAGTGGAAAATGTAGCCAGGTATCATTTTTAAATACTTCCTAAAAATAGCTTCTAATTGCTTGGTAAATGAGTTGGTTAATAACTAATAATGTTTCATTACTCTGAAATATGCCTGGCAAATAGCTCAGTCCAATTAAAGCGCTTGGTTTATTGATCTATGTCCTATTCTTTCTCTTTCATCTTGCTGCATGTCCTTTCATCCTTCTCTTACTACTGGGATTCATCAGTTTTAGCTTACATCTGCATTTGCAAATGACTCTGAAATACAAGCTGCTATTTGGAAGTTGTGAAGTTTCCACCAGCTTCACTGGGTAGGCTCAGAACTCGTACTCTTTTTTCCTTCTGGTTTCGGTCTCTCTTCCCACAAATTGATTACTCACATAATTAATTAAAAAAAGCCTGGTGAATATTTCCATAAGGCACTGTGGAAGGACCCAAATGTAGCAAGTTTATTTATTTTTTAATAAGAGAAGTGACTTTCTCTTGTCTTTGTGATTAAAAACATTGCAGATAATATGAAGCATTAGGAGAGGACAATCTGACCTATGCTGTATTTAAATTTTACTTTTTGGCATATTTTCTTGATCTGTAGAAAAATACAGCTACAAAGCAGCAACATCATATTTTGTAAACATGAAAACTTAAATAGATAAGACACAAGCTTCAAGTTATGTATGTGTGGTAATATGAGAAATATGCCTACAATATGTCTGGGATGTTCAGCACTTCTATCTTTACGTGAGCAAGCGATTGTTGCTCTTGCTGTTTGTATTTGCCTAACCTTCCATTATCAAATAAAATTCAGAAAAAAGTACAATTTCTGTCTGAGACAAATATGACTGGAATCCCCAGAAAGACTTTAAAGGTCAGATCACCTGTTTTGAAATATTGCTCCTCAGTATCTACAAAATCTTAGTGACATTAAACACTACAATGTGTAGGTTGCTAGATGGTACCCCAGCCTTATATATTTAAAGCACAAGCTTAAGGCTAGAAACAAACAAAACAAAACTAATAATTCTGTGGTGATAGAATTCCAACTCTGAGCAGCATTTCTGGAATAAGAATATTGTTGAAACTGGATTTAATTTGTCAGCAGTGGAACATCATATCTGTAATGCTTCTGGCACTCTGTCTGCTGGTGTGGTCAGAAAGTGGTTCTCACTGAGTCCAGAGACTATTACTAAATCTGACTGCCACACCTATTTATTTTGAACAGGAAAATGGTGGTTGCTTTATGCATAAACGGACAAATATTTGCATTTTATAATTGTTTACACAGAGATTAGGAAAACTGAATTGTAATGAGGTGCTTTTCTTCCTTTGAAATGGAGTAGAATTTTAATTAGCCTTATTTCTTATTTGGTAAATATGGCGATATAGGAGGCTTACTGCTATTTTGTTTTTGTTTGTTTTTTTTTTTTTCCTTCTGCAGTGAGTTTTCCATGAGGCATCTTAACTAATATTGAAATAATTTCTTGAGCATGTACTTGGGCAAAGCTTTTTCAAATTTGCAATTTTTAGCTAGTTAGTTACTAGGGGGGAAAAAATTGATAGTTCTGGAAATTCGTGAAAGTTGGGCAGGTATTCTCCAGAGCTGTCTCTGAAAATTTCCTTCCCAGAATTAATCAGTAAATGGGAAAACCCAAGTGAGAGACAGCGTGAATATGTATGTGTATGTAAGTAACTGCAGCCCCATACAGATATAACTCTGATATTCCAGTCAGCAGGAGCAACATAGAAACAGTGGAAGAACAATTTCAGCTCCCAGGAAGAGTTTTGGGCAAAAGAGAAAACTCTGAGGGGAATTAAGGCTGAAATGAGAGATGTTTCTGTAAGTGACTGCTTCCATATGACCACAATAAGATTATGTTTAGTTTCTTAGGAGATATTTCTGATTAAATTTCACTCCTGAACTACCCTGGGTTCAGCACATGATTGAGTCACCTTGAATCCAACGATCATTTAAATGAGAAAAATCATATTCAACATAAAAATAATCATTTTTACTTCATGTAACTCATTTATAACATGCCCCTCTCTGTTACACACTGCTGCCAGAAACATTTCAAACTGTTGGAAAATATATAGGAGTTCAAGTGTAGGAGAGATTTTATTATTTAACTATGCAAAAAGTTGAGTACCAATATTCTAAGCATATTTAGTTTTTAGGTTTTCTGGAATGCAGGGCAAAGCTGAGAAATGAAATTCTGATTTCAATACACTGTGACAAAGGGAGCATTGAGTCACCTCTGTTACTTACACCTATGTTGTGTTTTAGTGGCTTGATTGTTCATTAAGGTGCAATTTTACCTCAGAGTAGTTAAGCATAGCTTTGTGTGTGGGGAAAGCCATGTTCCCAATGTTTACAGGATTTGTTATAAATAGAAAACACTGAACAATTTCCTGTCAGGTGCTGAAGATCACCAAGGTACAGACGAAGTTTTGTTGAGATCAGAACCTGGCCCCTGTTATTTTCTAAGAAAACTCAGGTTTAAACTGAAGAACTTTCATGAACTGTAACTGGTAAAGCAGAGCAGGCTCCTGTTGCTGATCTCATACTTGCATAATTTGATACACTGGGTTGCCTCTGTGGCAGAGTTAGGTCCACACTTCATAGGATTAAATTACGTGGTTTTATTATCTTGATCGTATGTATCTCTCACCCTAATGGAGTTATGGTCTGAGCTTTGAGTTTTAGTTTAACCATAACCCAATAAACCTCCAAAGAACAAACCAAGCAAACAACCAAATGCAAGAAAGCTTTGAAATCTTCAGTCTTATAAAATTTTTATCCCTAGCCATGAGCAGCTTGAAACACAATTAACCTGTTACTAATATCGGGTTTTATTTATCCTCAAGCTCAAACCATTGAACTGCTTTAGGGCTAATCACTCCAGTGTGTAATCTAGCAAGTTACTAGATTACATTGCTGCTTTCCATGGCATCAGTGTGTTTCAAACTGTAGATTAGAGGCAGCATAGTACAAATGATAATAATTCCTCTGGTAAGATTGTGTGCTAGGGAGATAAGGACGTTTCATTGTTGAATGGGAAGGAACTTCTCACCGTGCGAGTGTTCTGCTTCTTTCTGGCCACATAGGAAATATTCACATTTCCACCCCTTGTATTACTGTAAAAAAAGGAGGCTAAAAAGGTTGTCCCAATGGTGTGTTAAAATCACTAAATGTTCTACTTTGCAGATGTGAGTTTAAAAAGAAATAAAATAAAGAGCATCTTATAATGAGTACAAGCAAGGATTTTTTTCTCTGTCAAAATTAAGAATTCAATTTGTGTTGAAGATTGGCTTTTTATAAAGATGATTTTTCTTATCTGATGCTAATAATGAAATGCTCTGTCTTCCATCCTTCATTTAAGTGATAGGTCTATAGTCATAGATACAGGAGAGCATGGTGATACATACAAACTACAGCACTAAGGTAAGTAAATTGTAGAACACGAGATATTCACTACAGTCACGTGTGGTAAAAACCAAGGTAGATTACTGAGTCGTCAGCAGGGAACTGTGAACAGAGGCTCATCACCTAAAACTGCAAAGCCTGATATTTCGGTACCATTTTATAGAAATTTCAGAGTGCATGTCTGTTTCTGAGAGTAATCATGGTAATCTTATGGATCTGTCCTAGGCACTGTGAAAGAGATGCATGATGATTATCAAGAGGTGATAGCTGGGATCCAACAGAGGTTTTTAGCAGTTGACGCTCCACTATTTGAAGTGATGGGAAGGTAGCCATTGAGAAATATTCCTGCTAATCAACAACAAAATTAGTTTTCATGCAAAATCCACTATAAAAAGATTGTAATGATGTTTATAGGTGATCCAGTGACCAATTTTATGGGGAAAAAAAATGCTTCTAGTTTTTGCCTGCAGTATACATCACTGTTGGTAAAACTGCAGTCTTAACAAAAAAATAACTGCTGGTCTTATATTTGAAATAAATGATTTTTAGTTGAGCGTTTTCACCTTAAATTCTGCTCATGACCCCAGACTTGCTGGTGTTAATTGAGACGTTCTGGGCATATATACAGACTCAAAGTGGTGCTGTGTGTCAAGTCTTGCTTACATAGGTCAGTACTGTGGAAAAACACGTTGATAGACTTTTTTCTTACTGGCTATATATGCTGTCGTTCAGCCAAGGGCCCCCTGTTCTGCTGCACATGGAAAAGGAACAGGTAGGTGAGGCAAGGCAAGGGAGGGATAGGTAAAGCATCAGTAACCCTGGGGAGGCAAGACAAGGGAAGGCAAGTCATGGGAAGAGGGCAAGGTAAAGCAAGGCAAGTGTGAGGCATTGACAGGGCATGGGTGGGAAATAGCAGGGCAGGGTAAGGGAATGTGTGAAAAGGAGTTAGAGGCCAAAAAAGAGGTAGGAGGCATAAAAGGGTTTGGAGTCTGGAAAGCAACATCTGACCATAAGAAAGCGGAGCCCAAAGAGTGGTGGGAGGCCAAAGAGCTGTGGGAGGCTGGAGGGCAAGTAGGGGTGAGAAAATAGTGGAGACCAAAATGAGGCAGGGAGCTCTAAAAGAGGTGAGAAGTTAAAAAGGGGTGATAGGCTGAAAGGAGGGTAGAGGCCAGAAAAAAAGTGGAGGCCAAAAAGAAGTGGGAGACTACTGGGAGGTAGCGGGAGGTTGAAGAGGAGTGGGAGTTCAGAAAGGGGTTAGAGGTTTATTTAGGGTAAATTTAGGCAGGGCAGGGCAAGGCAAAGCAAGACAAGGCAAGGGAATAGGCAAGGCAAGAAAGGGTATTGAAGGCAAGGCAAGGGAGGGCAAGGCACACCAAGTCAAAGGTTGACAGGGCATGGGCTGGGAATAGCTAGGGCAAGACAAGGGAGGGATAGGCAAGGCAAGCAATGCAAGGTTTTGCTGAATGCTGCTGCAGCTGGTTATCATGTGGGTATCTCTGAACCTTAACATTAAAAAAAAAAATAATCTGTTGCCATGTAGAATAGAAACTTTGTCCTTGTGAGAATCGGTGGCCCTGGAATTTAAGGAAGGATTTAAAATAAATTGCTATTAAACTGGTACAAAATTACTTCATGAGGAAGGTGAGCAAAACAGCAGAAGATGCAGAGTACTATCTGCCTCTTTCTTTCAGTTTTCTAATAAAAGGTTAATTATTTTTAATACAATTATTAAAACACAACAGGGGACAGAAGAAAGAACAGGTCAAAGAACTTTTACATCAATTAGATGCTTTCAGCTCAACAGGAACTGATGAATTTTACTCTAGGGCATTTCAGAACTAAATAAAGCAATGTCTGTGCTTAAAATTGGTTAAAATCCCAGAAAATGGGAGAAGGCACAAAATAAATGTTATTTCAAATGACAGATGGAATACAGAGAGTTTCAGGAAATATTAAGCAGGCAGCCTAATTACAAAACACGAAGAAGATACTGTAAATTTAAATGATCCATATGTATATATGTAGAAACTGAGAATAAGCTGCTGATCTGGTGGTCTGTCAAGAACAAATCATACCTCCTCTTTGACTGCTCATAGTGTGTTTAAATGAAAAACACAGGAGGTAAGGGTAAAATAGCAGATGTAATAAAATTTTGGTAAAGGTTTTTATGTAGCCCTCTACAGCATTTGCAAAAACAAGCAATTAGCACATGGTCTTGGGAAAACTGTTGTAGAATGTACCCACTTTATACAAGAGGCAGACATTCTCTTCTCCCCAAATAAAAATAGATATCAGTATTTTCCTGTGATGATGGAAGGATTTTTAGCTCAGGGTTTGTTACTAGACAGAAATCTGTCTAGTAGAGATGGTAGTCAACGTGATTGTCTACATTTTTATACCGTTTCAAAGTTTTACCTTGTATAAAACCTGGTGCCTCATTGATTGCGTGTAACTAAATTTGCCTGGTAACTGTGTATAATTGGACATCTGCAAACCCAAGAGCTGGTATGTCATGTAGTAGAAATGTTCTGCCTTAAAGCTTTTTCTTCATTGTGCTTTGCTTTTATTGTGGGAAGAGTCTTCATAACAAATTAGGACAGGCAAATTAATGACAAAACTGGCAGAACACACTTCCCTTCAGTGGTGTTTTGAGAAGCTTCCACACTCCTGGGATTTAGCAACACTGTCATTTGCAATCTGTGATTTTCCTGTTTTCAGTGATGACAGAGGATTAAAGATCAACTAGGTTTCAATCTGAGCATTAATCCAAGCTTTGGACAGCTTTCCATTTTTCAGATTTACATTGGAATATAAGCACAGTTCAATGTTCCAGCAAACTTTATATTTAATGTTTTTTACCATGTCCCCATACAACAGATAAAATTGCCATACTTTGCTTTTTTAAAACAAACAACTTGTGCATCTGGAAGTGGAGAATCCTCTCCCCTCTCCAAAGCAGGCAGAAGGGGACCCAGGAGACAGAGAGGAAAGGAGGCAGATCAATGTTTGGGCTTGCAAGTCAATCCCCTCCCAACCTCCCTTCATCAGCAGAACTTCCATCTTGACCTTCTGGCAGGGCAGACTTTGGTCTTTTTAGGAGATTGACAGAGTCCTTTGGGAGCCAGTCCTGAAGGCTAAAGGAGTCCAGGAAGGCTGGATGTGTTTTAAAAAGGAATTGTTAAATATTCAGTAGGAGGATGCCCCCATGTGTAGAAAGAAAAGTCGTGGGGGTAAAAAGACCAGCCTGATTAAACAGAGAACCTAGGTTGGAAATTGGTGAAAAGAAAGGGAGTCTCTCATCTCTGGCAAAAGGGTCAGGTAATTTGGGAGACGTATAAGGAAGTTGTGAGGTCATGCAGAGAGAAGACTAGAAGGCCCAACGCCCATCTAGAACTTGATTTGGCTGTTACAGTTAAAGACAGCAAAAAAAAAGTTTCTGTAAGTACATTGACAGCATAAGGAGCTTCAAGGATTTGTTGAATGCAGAGGGTAGTGTAGTAACAGAGGATGAGGAGAAGGCAGAGGTACTTAACACCTTCTTTGCCTCAGTCTTTAATATCTAGACCAGTTGTCCTCAGGACACCCATCTCCCTGAGCTGGAAGTTGGCAATGGGGTAATGGATGAGTGAAGCCCCAATAATCTAGGAGGAGAAGGGTTAGTGACCTGCTGAGCTAATTAGACACTCACAAGTGTGTGGGCCCTGATGGGTTACACCCCAGAGTATTGACGGAACTGGCAAAAGAACTTGCCAAAGCACTCTTAATCATCTGCCAGCAGTCCTGGTTAACTGGAGAAGTTACAGCTGACTGGAAATTAGCAAATGTAATGCCCATCTACAAGGAGGGTCAGAAAGGTGATCAGGGAAACTACAGGCTTGTCAGGCTAACCTCGGTTCTGGGTAGGGTTATAGAAGAGATAATCCTGACTGCCATTACATGGCAGATGCAGGACAACCAGAGGATCAAGCCCAGCCAACACATGGATTTACAAAAGGAAGGTCTTTCTTGATCAACATGATCTCCTTCTGTGGCAAAGTGACCAGCTTAGTAGATGAGGGCAAGGCTGTGAATGTGTCTCCCTAGACTTCAGTCTTTGTCACTGCAGTATTTTTCTAGAAAAACTATCCACTTGAGGCTTGGATGGGTGGACTCTTCAATGGGTGAAAAACCAGCTGGATGGCCCGACCCAGAAAGTTGTGGTGAATGGAGCTCGATCCAGCTGGTGTTTGGTCACCAGTGGTGTTCCCCAGGGCTCAGTTTTGGGGCTGGTCTGGTATTTACTGATGATCTGGACATGGGGGTTGAGTGCACCCCCAGTAAATTTGGTGGGAGTGTTGATCTGCTCGAGGGTAGGAAGGCTCTACAGAGAGACCTGAACAGACTTGAGCAATGGGCTAAGGAGAAATGCATTAGGTTCCGTAGGGTAAAGTGCTGGGTCCTGCACTTGAGTAGAAGCAATGTCATGCAGCACTACAGGCCGGGAGAGGAGTGGCTTGAGAGCTGTTCAGCAGAAAGGAACTTCGGGATGCTCTTTGACAGCTGGCTGAACATGTGCCCAGGGGACCAAGGTGACAAATGGCATCTTGACCTGTATCAGGAACAGCGTAGTCAGCAGGATCAGGGAAGTGATTGTTGCCCTGTACTTGGCATTGGTGAGGCCACACCTTAAGTGATGAGTTCAGTTTTGGGCCTCTCGCTCTAAAAGAACACTAAGGTGCTGGAGAGTGTCCAGAGAAGGGTAACAAGGCTTGTAAAAGGTCTAGAAAATATGTCTTAGGAGGAACGGCTGAGAAGAGGAAGCTCAGGGAGCATCTCATCCCTCTCTACAACTGAAAGGAAGGTGTAGTAGGTGGGCATCAGTCTTCTCTCATGCCTGTAGTAAGAGGGCCAAAGGAAGTGGCCTTAAACTGAGATGAGATATTCACATTAGGCAGTAGAAAATGTTTTTCACTGTTGGGGTGGTCAGGCATTGGAATAAGTAGCCCAGGAAGGTGGTGGATTCACCATTCCTGAAGGTGTTCAAGACGTGTCTGGATCTGGCACTGGTTTAGGTAGTGCTGGGTGGATGGTTGGACTTGCAGATCTTAAAGATCTCTTCCAACCTTGATGATTCTGGGATTCTATGAGTGGGTGGGGAGGTGCGTGCTGCATTACTCAAGCAATTACTAAAACTGCTTAGAGACATTTAAAGGTTTTTTTCATATTTAAAGTATTTTCCATTAGGCATGAGGTATGAACATATCTGCGTGGACCAGAGATAAGCTTTAAAATGGTATTCGAGCGAGTACAGAAAAAAACATGGGGCCCCTGGAGTTCCTATCTTCATTTCCAGCTTAAAGTAAAAGTACCTCAACAGCAAGAATATGACTGTTGTTTATCATTCTAAAGTCTTTTTTACCTGCTCATTGCCTATAATTTTCATGATGCTTCTGGTTTAATATAGTTTGGGGTTTTTTTCACTCAAGTGCCATTGTTGACCTGTACACGCACATCCCCAGACTAGGGACCTTAAGAAAATCTATGAGAATGCTTGTTTTGGTGGTAAAAAGAGTCCTTTGAGACTACTTTTCTAATTTGTATAACGTTTATTATTATTGCATGCTGTAACTGCACATATTTAATTCCATTGTGGCTTGGAGTGCTACGTCTTTGGAAAGAAGACATATTTGGGAACTGAGACTGAAGCCCCTTACCTATATAAATTTCTCTTGGTAGGAAACAGCAGTTTGCCAGGGACAGCTTGTTGCCTTCTAAGTAATAGCTTGACTTATGAATTTTAACATCCAACTGCTGTGGTCCCAGGAGAAAATTCCCTTACCCATCTCCTGAGCAGTCAGCTGGACGCATCTCCCATGTAGGTGGAAAGTGTCTCTAAGCAGTGCTTCAGTGTTCCCAAATTTGCCTGTAGGACTGGTCTACCAGGATAAGTTTCCTTCCTGTCAGGTTGTGTTTACAATAGGGGCACCACATCATATCTGTGCATCTGGAAACACAGGTTAGAAACAAGTATGTCACTCAACTAAACCAACTAGATTCTTTATTTCTTTTAGATTAACCTTTTATCATATTTGAGTTGAGCTTCTTTTTTCCCCTTCTTAAAGCCAGGGGAGTTTTATAATCTCAGGAAGAACAGATTTCTCTAAAAATAACAATAAAGTTCCAGTATGTAATAAGATTATAATGTTTAAAAGCTATACCAGGCCCCACACAAAGTCTCCAGCTCTTTGTCTTGTCTTGTCTTCAGTGATTTAGGACCTGAAGTAAGATAAAAATGTTTATTTTTGAACATTTCTATGCTGTTCATTAATAAAAATAAGTTTTGGTAATTAGGCTATGATGACAGAAACTAGATATGCATCAAGCAATCCCATTAATCTCTAAAAACATAAATGATTTTTTTAGCAGTGCTTTCATTCAGTAATACTAATATGAATTTAATAACATCACATGGTAATCACCAAGTTTCTACTCTTGTGTGTAAGAGAAATGGAAAAAGGTATGACTATTTTTATGCCATTTTCCAGAAGGCAAAGCTGAAACACAAATAAAAAACAAAAAGCAAGCCAACAACAACCAAATAAACCCAAAATATTAAAAAAAAAAAAAAAAAAAAAAGGCAATAAAATTAATAGCCATTACCCCTGGAATCAGCACCTTGCAGCATACACAGGGTACAATCCATTAACTGGTATTTGCATAGATTGGGATATGAATAAAGTAAGATTTATATTCAACAGTTACAGACAATATTAAAAAATCTTGGGCTTAAGTGGACTGACAACAGTAGAACTTCAGAAGACCAAGAAAAATCCAAAAGGAATTGTATGTTTTAGTGACATTGATACAGTGATCTAAAATAGTACTAGAAATACTGAAATTAAAGGCATAGCTCCCACAGATGCTTTGGAACATCACTTCCATCATGCTGTGGTGTAGATGTGAGGTGGGAGAGGTTGTTCTCAGCAGCCAATCCTGAGCAAACTGCTCCCCCTGGATTTTCATGTTCATTGAGGTAGAAGAGAGTAGCTCAAATTGAGTCGTCAGAGTAGCTTCAATTTAAAAGACAACTTTGACCCCTTTCCTAGAACAACGCTTTGGTTTCTGTTGTCTTGAGGGGGAAAGTAGACTGGGGAAGCTAAGCTGAAGTTCATGTTTCTGAATACCTTTTTATGTGCAGTTTACTGGATATCATAAAACATCCATGCTACAGCAAATTTAATAGAACCTTCTAATTTCTTGCTGTCAGACAGCCATGGAAGGACTAAAAATTTCTGATTTTCTGTGACCTCTTTATGCTTTTGGAGCAGCATGAAATGACTCTGTAGCAGGTGAAACTGCTGACTGGGGAATCTTGCTCTTGGCATAAAGGTGGCAAAACATCTTTGTACTTTGCTGTGGCAGTCCCCAGCTTTCAGTCATTTTAGGAATGGGAGAGGGGAATTAGTCATTGGAATGGAGAAGCCAGGAAGGAGGATTGAAACACATGTTGTCAGAGATGAGGACGAGATGGCAGATGTGAGACCTAAATTTGTATTGGTGGGAAGCCAGGGCACAACATGCTCCATCTGCTTCTGGCTGCATGTGACCCAAGCAGCAGTGAACTCTATATTATTAAGTGGAATTTACCCTCTAGGGCAGGAAATGCCCCTGTCAGTAGAGGAGAACAATTAAAGGGACAAGACTGGAAAAATAAGATATTATGAATAAAGGAAGAATTGTCAGAAGTGATTGATGAATCACTGACAGAACATTGATAAAAGTAATGATTATAATTTTTTAAACAAAGACATATGCCTTTGTTTCATCCATTCCCGGGATGAGGAATGAAATGTGCTGAAGGGACATTCTCACGATGTGCAGTGAAGTTCAGGTTATGATCCCTCACAAGCTGAAAGCTGTGGTGATCATGCTTGTAGGAAATGACCTTCCCTAGACAGCAATGGGTTCTCAACAGTTTGTCAGATGTGTACATATCTCTGTAGGAACACCTGCTGCAGGGGAAAACTTCTGGTTTGTGTCTGCTTCCAGGAACAGCTTCCTTGTCTTCTGTTGGGCAAAAAATTTCCCAAAGTAGCCTCTCCTTGAGTGCAGTTCAGCTTCCCTCCCTTCTTCCAGTCTGCTCTCGGGAGAACTAAAACAAGTCACATTTAAAACCTATCCAGATTGCATTTTTCTTGTTTTTCCTGAAAGCCTACTGTCCATGGGTAGAGAGCGAGGCGAATTAAAGTCTGTTTATGGGAAACAGAAATGTATGCCATATTTTACAAAATGCTGTGAATGTCCTAATATTTTGCATTGTGGAAGCTTGGCTGGCTGGTTGCAGTACCTCACAGAAATGTGCATTTCCTTTCCTTGAAAAACAGACTGCTTCACTGGAATGAAAAAAGGTTTATGCTGAGAATATAAAATGCTTCTGTCTATCCTACTATTTAGCTCAATAAAGACAAAGAGAGTAATGAAAGAAAATTAACAGTAAGATTCTTTTTATCTCTTGTAGTGGCAGAAAAATGTCAAGGTTATATCAATTTCAACATCATGTGAGGCCTCTTAATTGACTTGGACAGGAATGCACTACAGGAGGATCTAACAGGATGGTCTTTTTAAAGATACGAAATCAGTAGCTGCTTTAAAAAGAGGTAAGTCTCAAGAATGGCTTTATTCTGCTCAGAGAAAGACTGCAAATAAAATATTCTTTATTGCTAGAGTATTAAAGAGTTTACAGGAGCACAGGGAAAAAATGATAATCATAAGAGCAGGTAAGAATGATGTGTTTCTAAAATGGAAGTGTCTGTAAAAACAGCCGCTAGGTGATGAAAAGAAAAAAGAAGTGAAAGATGAAAGATTATTGTTTCAGAAAGAGAATTTGAAGATTGAATTAATTTCGTTTCTGGTTATTGCCACAGACACAGCTCCTAATCTAAACATGTAAGTTTCACCTCTGCCCTATGATAAATGCAATGAATTCCTTCAAGTTCTGCTGAATGATAAAGCTTCTGGACAGTAATTAGCAAAAAGTCCTGAAATAAATTCTAATCTAACATATTGCAATTTATCACTGTAATTGATTATGTTACTGATAATGTAAACATAATTTCCTCTGCTTTATAACAGGAAACTTAATAATTAGAAAAATGGTCCAGTAGGAATGGTGTGCCAGTCAGTGCCTTTCAGTCTGTTGCTGTGAGTGTGCAGGTGGTGATGTAGATGTATCTCAACAATAACATAACGTTCCCCCAGCTTCAATTTTTGCAGTCTTTTGGCTCTTTCTGTTACTCCCTGCAGGAGTCCAGCAACTTCTTGGAAAATTTTTGATCAAGGTAGAAAAGGGACATAAGATTCAGAACATTTTTGTGCTTTTCAGTATGTCTTTGATCATCTTGAGGTTCTGTTCTCATTTTGAGTATCAGACCTGAGAGAACAGTAATCTTTGCCTGGGTCCAACAAGAAACCTTGATGCCCAAAAGGAGACTGGGGAGGAGGTGACCATGTAAGTCAGAAGGATTTTCTTTCATGTTAGAGAAAAGCTTCAGTTTGTTACTGTTCTCTCTATAGAGACACTTTACTGTTTTCCCGGGATCTGGAGTTACTCCTCCCTGTAACTTCATGTTCTCTCTGAAAGCCCACATCCAGGTGGGATCTGGAAATGTAGGTGACCCTTGAGGGAACAGCTCAATTCATCCAGCAGTCTCAGAACATGTCACCTCTGTGAGGGGTCCCCATAGGTATTTCTTGATGACCATGTGCATTTAAAGTGGGGGCCCTGACTTGTGCTTCTAATTCAATTGAGGAATCACAACCTGCATCTTCCAAGATGTTTATTGAATATCCTGGATCCAAATTACTTTGTGATGCAAGTATTTTTCTTTCCTTCTATTGAAACTTTTTGAATGTCATTTCAAAAGCTGGGCTTTCACTGGGTCACTGCCATTTTTCAGTCACTCCAGACTTACAGGGATTAGCTCGTAATTGAAGCTGCAGAGCCATAACCAGAGGGTAAACTCATCAACCCTGTGCATATATATCTTATTCTATACAGTAATTGATACATGTTTATCAGATTTGCCTGGTGTTCTGATGTGAGGGGAACTTTTGACATTCTTTTTTACTGTCGTGTACAGCAATTTTATACTTATTATTTTAAAAAAAAGTTACCCTGGAGGTTTGCTTTTAATGCAGTCTATTCTTCTATGCTACCTGAGATTAACTGTAAACCAAGATATAAAAATTTGAATAAAACAAGCGTGAACATAACTAAATAATAGGTTATTAAATTTGCAAGAAGACAATAGATATTTAAATTAAGGAGACATCAAAAATCTGCATATAAAATGTTTAGTATAAAGACTACAACATCTAACAAGATGAGACAAGCAAGAACTCGTCAACAGAGGGAGGCTCTAATTGGAGTGGCACAGAAAGGAAGACAAAGAAAACTGACTTTTCAACCTCAGCTGCTTTTTTTAGGGAATGAAATTTGTCAAGAAACCTAGAAAAAAATCTCATTCCACTGTTTACTGCCCTATCATCAAGGTAACAGAACAAAATGTGTTAAAAGAAAAAAGCATCAAAGAAATTCTGTAAAAAGAAATAGCAATCTGGGATAGATGGAAATGCTCCCTCTGAGTCAAATCAAGCCTTAGAGCAGAATAATACTCTCTTACGTGTTATCTTCATTAGCAACTATTCTGCATCCTATTTAGCAAGTATTTCTGTAAGTGGCAGAACGCATGACGCTTGATTTTCTCCAGTGCCATCTGTCGCATGGAATCTCTAATAATGGTTTAATCTGCTCTGTAAACACTTTTTCAGTGGGAGTATTAATCTGTTTCTCTCCTAGATTGTTTCATGCCACCTCTTCTGACAAACTTGGGAGCTTAACATCTTTGGTACTTCTACCCCACTCTCAAACAGGGTTGACCTTGACTCCTAAGGTGGGGATGAGAGGTTTGCTGTTTAAAGAATTACAGGGTGAAGAATGATGGCTAATGGGAATTTTTAAGTTCTGTTTTCATATGAAGGAGGAAACCCTGAGCTAGGCTTAGAAAAGGAAACTTACTGCTGTAGTAAGTTCATGCTGTTTTCTAGAAATGCTTTTGTGAACAAATGATTAATAACCCTAAATGACCGAGCTACATTCGTGATGCCCAATTTGATCCAAAGTAGCTGACCACATCTCTGTGTGCACTACAGGACTCCATCTGTCATTAGCAGCACGCACTTATGTTCACAGAAAATGTGGTTGTAGACTTCTTTATGTTGTCTTTTCACAGAGTGACCCTAAGCCCTTACATGGAAAGTGCCCTGTTGAGTGCCTGATTTAGTTGCCCCATATGGATGGCTACAAAATCTTCAAAAGGGATAGGCAGGGAAGAAGAGGTGGTGGGGAAGCACTATATGTTAGGGAATGTTTTCATTGCCTAGAGTTTAGTGATGCCAATTGTATGAGGTTCAAAAAGGCCAAGTGCTGGGTCCTACACTTGGATCACAACAACTCCCTGCAGTGCTACAGGCTGGGGGCAGAGTGACTTCAAAGCTGTCCAGAAGAAAAGGACCTGGGGGTGCTGGTCACAGGGACTGAACATGACCCAGTCTGTGCCCAGGTGGCCAAGAAGACCAATGGCATCCTGGCCTGTATCAGAAACAGCATGGCCAGCAGGATGAGGGAAGTGATTCTGACCCTGTATTTGGGACTGGTGAAGCCACATCTCCAATCCTGTGTCAAGTTCTGGGCCACTCAATTTAAAAAGGGCATTGAGGTGCTGGAGCTGGCCCAGAGAAGGGCAACAGAGCTGATGAAGGGTTTGGAGAACAAGTCCTATGAGAAGCGGCTGAGGGATCTGGGTATTTTTTAGTCTGGAAAAGGAAGGCTCATGGGAGACCTTATCACTCTTTACAACTACCTAAAAATTGTAGCCATGTGAGTGCTCATCTCTTCTTGTGATAGGATAACAGGAAATGGCCTCAAGTTGTCCCAGGGAAGGTTTATGTTGGATATTAGGAAAAATTTCTGTATGAAAAGGGTTGTCAAGGACCAGAACACACTACCTAGGGAAACAGTTGAGGAACTTTTTCAGGATTTCTTTAAACATGTACATGCAGCCTTGGGGACATGGTTTAGTGGTGGACTTGACAGTGCTGGACTAACAGTTGGACTGAATGATTTTAAAGGTCTTTTCCAACCTTTACAATTTTCTGATTCTATACAGTAATGTGATTCCATTAGCTCAGGTGTGAGAGTGTAAATCCTCATTTACATGAGCATCGTTGACAGAAGGTGGCAGCTGTCTGTACCTCACCTGAAAACATAATTACTCTGGGCATATAGAGATTGATCAGATCCTCCTGGAGTCAAGGAAAAGCCTTCCACTGATTTTGGTAGTCTTCGGGCCCTTGTTAAGAGACTTCTATTTCATTTTGAGGTACAAATAGATAGTCTTAACAGGAATGATCAAGCAATGCTGATCCTGTTTAGAAGATGAATTAGCTGTGGAAGAGAAATGAAAGTTTATGTGAGAGGTACTGTAATCTAAAGGATAAACCGTTGTTTTCTTAACAGCAGTAGTTATCTCAGTAGACTGCACTTTTATCACTGAATAACAAACCCTATTTAAATCTCTGCTCGAAGTTTGCTGTCACTAAAATACTTGTAATGCTTTGAGTAGGCAGGAAAACATTGTCATTAAGGTCAAGGATCAGAGTCTTCTCTCTGGTAGGGAAATCTCCATCAAGTGAATGTCTCTATTATGATAAAATAAGGAAGTAAACTACAAGGAGGTCATTGACTGTAAGAAGCAATTTTCCAGCTCTTATTGCCTCTGATAGTCTACAGTGTAATTCACAAACAAAAGCATAAATCAACAGCAACCTTTTCCAGCAGGTTAGTGGAGAATGGGGAGAGATGAAGCCACATAACACAGGATATTAAATTGCCATGACCAATTTTCTATAATCATTCTTAAAAGAAAGCAGAACATTTCTTCCTTACAATTACAAAGATATTTTGCAAAATCCTGCATATTTTAGAACTGTTTCAGGGCATCCAGTGTAATAACTCTCTCTGCTGTAAAAAGTATGAACAAGCAAACAAACAAACGCAGACGTTCATATATATTCCCCTGCCACACCAGTGAATTTTCCTATCACATGCATGACTGCTCCCTTTTCTGGCACTTACTTTATCACAACATTTACAAAGGCTTCTAGGCCATGACCAAGTAGTTTCAAGAAAAGTATGTGGAGGTTGCCATGTCTCATAAATATAATCCATTTTCCTTCATTTCTTGATAGTATAATGCTGAACTCTAACAATTCTGCAGACTCAGCTGTTGGGACTATTTATAAATTATATTGGTTTGTATCTCCCAGCGTCTCTCAGAGTAAAAATTATCTCAGGGTTTGATGCTTCTTCAGTGAACACTGATGCTTACAATCCTCACAGGCATGTATTGTTTACAATTAAGCTGAATTTCATAGTAGAATTGTGACCTTCTGAATTTAGGTTTTAACTGAAAAATTGTTACCTTAATTTCAGGGTTTTCTAAAGTGCTGGAACTATGTCAGGATGTCAGTGGGCCGAGCTGAACACACAGATACCTTCCCTTTTGCCAGCATGTTCACAAATATCCCAGTTTGGGGATGATGTGTATATACCTTTAGTGGCTGATGCACTGAAATTTAGAGTAAAGGCAAACACAGGGAGCATTGGAAGTTTGGAATAGTTAGTAAAAGAGGAAGACATTTATGTCCAGGACATAAACCCCAGATCAGAATTTCCAGTCACCACTCAATACTGCCATTTCTGCAAGAGATTCCTGCTGTGGGTTTGATTAGTTGGTGACCTGTTCTGGCAGGGCTGCACTTCCCTTGTGAGGTGGAAATGTGAAATACTGTGCTACCATGGCAGTCTGGTGGCTAAAGTTGGAACTGGCTGGGTATTTGAAACTTGATGTTTTGAGGATTTATGTTTGTAATAATTCCTTCTCCCTATCATTCCCATCTGTTCAATTCCTTCAGCAGAGTCTTGTATCCCCTCCTGTATGCAGTTATCTTATAAAAGGTAGATGTTTCCAGTTTTCCAAATGGCCTTGCCATTTCCTTTTTAATTTATGTAATATCTTCATTTAATATCAATAATTTTATTATATTTAGAAAATGGGTCTTATATTCAAAGTTATTCTAGAGTTTTCTGCTTTTAAGTAAAGCTATGGGCAACTGAGTTTGACATGTCCTTAAAATAGTCAATTGCTCCAAGTCTGACATTTGCTGCTAATGGGAGAGATGAGATTTGTTCTGTTTTGGTGGNTGGAGTTTCCCAAATAATTTAAGATTTTTTTTTTTTTAATTTTTTTTTTTGGTGTTTGTATGTACATGTAAATTTATAATTAATAAATAAACCTTTAAAATATTAATTAAAAATGTCAAAAATAGAAATTACCATTTGAAAAGCTATCAGTGAAGGAGAAATTAAAACAGAAAATAGAATATAGAATGTAAGTACAATATTCAGCAGCAGAATCATAGAAAAAAAAATAAATCTGTTCCCATATCTCAAAAGAAATGAAATTAATGAAATTATATGTACTTTAAAAATTCAATTTAAAGAATTTGCAGTATGCGTAAGGACATTCAGCTGGTTCAATAAGTTATTTGTAGCTGAATATATAATATATAATTCTTTGAACTTGTTCAATGCCAGCATTGGAGATGGTAATTTTTAACATGCAGGAAATCTGATAGCGCAAAGAGCCAACATTTACAGAGAAAACAATGGGTATTAAGTCTGTTTCTGTAAGCTGGTTGTAAACAGGTTTCAGTCTTATGGTCCTCTGCAGGTCCATGGCTTCTGACAGTCACAGCCCAAAGGATGTGGCAGGGAATAATATCCCTGTGAGGGTAACAGCTCAGNGTAGATGTTTTACAGAATTCCAGTTTTCCAAATGGCCTTGCCATTTCCTTTTTAATTTATGTAATATCTTCATTTAATATCAATAATTTTATTATATTTAGAAAATGGGTCTTATATTCAAAGTTATTCTAGAGTTTTCTGCTTTTAAGTAAAGCTATGGGCAACTGAGTTTGACATGTCCTTAAAATAGTCAATTGCTCCAAGTCTGACATTTGCTGCTAATGGGAGAGATGAGATTTGTTCTGTTTTGGTGGAGTTTCCCA
>VXBX01009463.1:235644-266106 GCA_013400415.1 Scytalopus superciliaris
GTGTTTGTATGTACATGTAAATTTATAATTAATAAATAAACCTTTAAAATATTAATTAAAAATGTCAAAAATAGAAATTACCATTTGAAAAGCTATCAGTGAAGGAGAAATTAAAACAGAAAATAGAATATAGAATGTAAGTACAATATTCAGCAGCAGAATCATAGAAAAAAAAGAATCTGTTCCCATATCTCAAAAGTAATGAAATTAATGAAATTATATGTACTTTAAAAATTCAATTTAAAGAATTTGCAGTATGCGTAAGGACATTCAGCTGGTTCAATAAGTTATTTGTAGCTGAATATATAATATATAATTCTTTGAACTTGTTCAATGCCAGCATTGGAGATGGTAATTTTTAACATGCAGGAAATCTGATAGCGCAAAGAGCCAACATTTACAGAGAAAACAATGGGTATTAAGTCTGTTTCTGTAAGCTGGTTGTAAACAGGTTTCAGTCTTATGGTCCTCTGCAGGTCCATGGCTTCTGACAGTCACAGCCCAAAGGATGTGGCAGGGAATAATATCCCTGTGAGGGTAACAGCTCAGACAAGGAACATACATTGATCTTACACCAGTTGGCCATGAAGAATATTTAACATTTTAGAGAGAAAGCCACAAAGCAATCTGGAACAACTTGTATATGGCAATGAATGAGTGCCAACTACACCTCAGTCCTGCTGCACTCCTTTACACACAGGCAAGGCATGAGGGCAGGGGATATGTGTTCTTCCTTCTGTGCTCTCCTTCTATGTGATCTCTGAATGTTTTGTTCATCCCACATAGCACTCCCCTTTTCTCCATCTGCTTAAATCGTCACTCAAATTACAGTTACATTCAGAATTAAGTATCTTTCACACAAAGTGAAGTAGCTGAGCAGGAGCAGCTTTGCCATACTGTGTCCTCACACCCCTTACGATTATAAAGGTACTCAAGTAAGTAAGCAAAGGAGAAATAAATGTTTCTTTTACATTCCATAACTTTGCTTTCTCCTGAAACTAAGATTTTCTCTTTTTGTTGGGTCAAACTTTGGAAGGACTTTGATTCCCTCCAAGAGATTGAATTGGGTGTATCTATTTATCTATCTATCTATATCATTTTTGTGAATCTTTATTTCTCTTTCAGAACCATTTCAAAAAGGAAGAGGGGATTTTTGGTGCTTTGTGGTGTTTTGGTTTTTTTTTTTTTTTTTTCATTTTTGCTATAGCTATTTGAGGAAAGCAGTTCAGAATATTTCACCAGTGAAGTTAAAGTGCAGGAAAAAAACTAATATCAGCAAAATACTGTGAGAAATTTTGTTGTTTGACTAGGAGAGGATAGGAAAATTGCAACAAAATCTCACAGAAACCCATTTCTTTGATATTTGTGATGTATTTTTGTAAGGTAGAGGCTGTAAACCAGCAACTTGTGGAGTGTGTACAACCATTTTTTATCTGAAATAATCTTAAGCTCAGTCATCTGTGTAAGTCTGACTAAAACCTTTCTAAATAATCAACAACGAAACATTAACAGGCAGACAAAACTTTATATATGGAAATGACTAACAGCTTTTTTTCTTGTAAATATGCTGATTTCATATATAATTGTAGGACTAATCGGTATTTTAGAGATGCTTTATCTTATGCCTAATCTATGTGCATTTTAAATGTGTTTTGTTATGATATTCACTGCTTCTTAAAACTGCTTTTTATGTTCTTCATGATAGGACAAGGGGGAATGGCTTAAAGCTGAAGAAGGGTAGGTTTAGAGTGGATGTCAGGAAGAAATTCTTCCCTGTGAGTGTGGTGAGGCCCTGCCACAGGTTTCCCAGAGAAGCCGTGGCTGCCCCTTCCTTGAAAGTGTGAAAGGCCAGATTGGATGGAGCTCTGAGCAAGCTGGTCTAGTGGAAGATATCCCTGCCCATTGCAGGTGGTTGAAGCGACCCAAACCATTCTATGGTTCTATGACACAGTTTCACTGCTTTATTGAGTTGTGAGAAACCTATGCGCTGGTAGTAAAATGCCCCTGGTTATTTGCCAAAGCTCTGTTCCTCATCATGCTTTTTTAATGGGTCCAGGTGAGGTGCACCTTATTGATTTAAAAGTTATATTTCTTCAATTTTATTGAAATTGTATTTATTTGTATATAAACAGAAGGGCATTGCCAGCATGACCCCTGCTTTCAGAGAAGAATCCCTTATAAATTATGGCAAGTCTGCGTAGCAATAAGGCCATTTCTATGGAAATAAATATGCTGCTGTTCTTCTGTTGGCTCTCCAGCCGTACATGAACTGCATTTCACAGTGTGAGAAGGGCTTTATGAAACAGATGAGAAGCAAAATTGAGACACTGGTAATTTCCAGCTCGCTTTGATAAATACAACTCTAAACTTGTGGGTGGTGAAAGAGCCAAAAGGTGCGAGGCGGAGGAGATGCAAGTGATGATAATGTCAGAGGAATTGAATGCCATGGCAGACAGGGTCTCCTCTTCCTCTGGTGATAAACACAGGGGGACCAAGAGACATTTATCAAAAGATAAAGAGTAAGCTCAGAGGTCTTTATTTTCATACAGGCAGGTTCCTTTTACTTTTGGATGATGATGGTGTATCAGTGAGTCTTATCAGCTACAACCAGTAGCATCTCCAGTATATTAGCAGGTACTTACCCAATTAAGAAAGCTGCTGGTTCTAAGTTCCTTACATAATGAAAATTTATGAGAGATAGCTAACATGTTGATTTATAAAAAAATATGGTTGACTTAGGTTTTCTTCTCAAGCAACTCCTAGAAACTTTATAAGCAGATGCAAGTAAGTTCAGTCAGAAATAGTAAGTATTTCTGATGCGTTGTCTCCAGTGAACAGCAATAACTGCAATAAAGCCATGGTAGAATTTTAGCTTGTATTAA
Organism: Scytalopus superciliaris; assembly: GCA_013400415.1. Classification (NCBI taxonomy): domain Eukaryota; kingdom Metazoa; phylum Chordata; class Aves; order Passeriformes; family Rhinocryptidae; genus Scytalopus; species Scytalopus superciliaris. The sequence goes on from VXBX01009463.1 coordinate 238,527, forward strand.
ATAATTTTGAGCTTCACCAGGTACTGAGTAAAGGCTGGAACTTTATCCTAGAGTGATAAATCTGTAAACTGGTAACTTGAAACTAATTTCTAATAAAGGAGATACTGTACTCCTAGGAATTTGTGACACTGTACTCTCAACTACCAGTCCTTGAATATCATAACTGATTTTAGGAATTTTTTCCAGCACAAACTGAAACTTATTAGTCATATTTAACATTTCATATAGCAAAAGAATGCTATTCCATATATATACACACACACCCCTTTCTGCATGTAAATGAAAGTTTTTGTTACTTTGAATTGCCCAATATTGCTTCTGGATCTTAAAATCTTTATTCTTTGAGTCTTGTAAGTTATTAAAAATGTTCTCATGATTAGAGGGAACCCATTTTAAAAGCAAATTTGTGAGAATAAGAAGAAATTATTATAAAGAACGCTTTAAATCTCAACATTGTAAAGGCAGAGGGATCATTTTTTCTGTGGACTGAATGATATAAATCAGATTGGTATTTTAAGATCTTCCATACATTTTCATATTTTTAGCTGAGTGAAGATTGTGGGGGGGAAAGTATAAAATGAAAAAAAAAGGTGGATGATTACATCTTAATTTATATTAATAAGTAATAATTTGACAGTAAAAAAATTATTGGATTGCCTACCTTAGCTGGCTATGGTTGAACAAAAATTTACCATAACAGAGAAAACTTGCAGTTCTCCTCCTCTTTGTAACGAAGGGTACTTGGAGATGTAGAAAGAATTCAGGGTCATTCCATTTCTTGGGTAGGAAGTTCAGTTTTGAAACTGCTGGTGTGTGGATGGTTCCTCTCCGCCTCTTTTCCATAAATAAAGAACATTGGTTAGGATTTTATATATTTTCCTTTGCTGGTGAAGGAGCTGCTTGAACTCTCATGCCAATTATTCTAGAGGAATAAAAGTGAATTGCAAACTGGAAGGGCNTGACACTACATTTATCCCAGAGAGTTCCCTAGCTCCAGGGAGGAGAAGTCATGCTACTTGTTTGTATACAGAGATCTGTCAGAAGTATTAATTTTGAACTTTGTCCACCTGGTTATTATTGCATCAGGATGAAATATTGGGCAGTGGTTTTCCTTCCGAAAAAGAGGAAAATGAAAAAACAAAGGCAAGAACAGAAATGGAACAGAAGTGAAGATTTTTCTTACTATGTGAGCTTTTCTTGCTGTCTCTCATTTCTCCCCCAGAAAATGCAATTTGGAATGGAGTGTATAAAAAAGATGCTTTAAAGAGCCTTCACAAATTGCCAGTGCATGTATTTATACACATTTCACCCTGACTCATTACACATCATCATGAGGCTCCCCAGGCTATGCATAAAAAGAAGAGCAGGCATAAATCAAACTGGATGCAATTCTTCCCTTTAGTGATTTTCAGATTCCATCCCCCCACCCCATAATGGACACGGAGAAGATATTTTTTTCTTATCACTCACAGAAGGATTACCATTCCTCATATTATCACTCTTGTTATCCAACAATAATGATAATCCTCATTGCATATGCATTTTAAAGGAGGATATAATTCTGTGGTGATACAAGTACATTATTTTTACTATTTTTCATCAAATCTCTTAAGTTTTCTTTCTAGCAAGTAGTTGATATTAAACTTTTCTGTCAACTTTTAAGATGAAAAATTTCTACTGAAAAATTCTTGAGTGCTTTATCCCTCTGATTTTCACTTTATATATTGGAAAAAAAGCCAATCTTTAAAGTATGTAACTGAAGTGTAATTTTTTTTCTTTTTCTATGGGGACAGTATATCAAAAATAAATTCTCTTTGAATAGTCTACTGAAATCAGAATTGAATTCTTTTGAGCAGTTTTTTTTTTTTTTTTGGCAATCTGTATCTTTAGTAATTTTAACAAATTCCCTGTGGGTGGTATTCTTTCTGCCTCATTTTAGCCTAGTCTCCTGAAACAATCTGTCTAGACTCTTTTATGTTCAATGAAGTGAGAAAGGTTTCCCTGGAGGATGATGCACATGGTACCCAAGCGCGGTTTCTGCTCTCAATGTCTCTTCAGAGGAACAGGATTTGTCCTGTCCCTTGTCAATACAAGAACATGCCTCAGTTCCCTATTGTAAATTGATGACTGTACCTTTCAGTCAGGTTTTTTTTTTTTTGGTCCTTTTATGTTGAGGTTGGTTTGTTTGTTTGTTTGATTTTTTTTTTTTTTCCCTAATAAAGATGCTGATGATCTGAGTATTCAAAATATAATTGTGGAAAGGCTCTGTCAATGCAAGCCAAGAAATTAGGGATTCCCCTAAGGTCTGTATAGTTCACCATATATCAGACAGTATGATTTCAAAGGGCTAGAAAAGCAAGGGTGGGGTGTTCCTGGGCAAAATTTGAGTAACAGAACAGTTTTTGGAAAGTGACAAAATAATTAGAATATGAGAGAGAAATTTCTACTAAGGGCATGAAAGGGAGCTCTTGATAGAGGAGTAAGCAGGCTGCAGCTGCTGGGCTTCATCTGAAGCAGATTGAAGTTAACTGTCATTTTTTTATTTTTTTTTATTATTATTATTTTTTCCCCTTTGGGATGTTGATCAGTCTCAGTGTGGAAAAAAAGAGATTTACTGCTACGGGAAAATGGCAGACAAGGCTGAGGAGAGGTAAAGTCCTCCTTCAAATCCATTAACCAATGATTTAACATGAGTTAAGATTCACTATTATAATTAAAAAAAAATCATGTAAGAAGAGAGGAGGGGGCAGAAATAAGAGACACCCCCTCCCCCAAACCCATTGCAGTCAGCTTTTGCTAAAAGAAAGATGATTCTTTCCTGCATAGACATCTCTCAGGACTTGTCTTAGGGCATGTTTGTTCAACAGCTTAAAGCTTACACCAGAATGTTCCCAGCATACATTTTAGATGTCAGTGGAGGTGAGAATTGAATCTCACAGTTGTTCAGGATGGTAAAAATCATCCAAAATTGTAAATATTAATTAACACTCTTCTTCACCCAATGGATCCTCTGCATATATCGATCAGGAGGATGTTTCTCTTAATTCAAAGGGTGTTATAAGAATGGTTCTTTTTTTGCACTGTTTTGTGGTGGTACTTTGTGAATTTTTTTAATTCTACATGATAAATGTTGTTTCTTAACACTAAATGTTTTGGATTTTTTCCATCTCTTTTTTTTTTTTTCTTTTTTTTTTAGGTAAAAATAACTAAGCACTTCTTTCCAAATGGAGTGTGGCATTTATTTAAACTCTTTGGATTGAAATTTATTATCTTAAAAGTAAAAACCTGTACATTGCTACATCTGGCAATTTTGAGTAAAGTCAGGATGTATAAATTACAACTCTAGCAATTTAAAATGTTACAGTAGAATATAAAATATTAGCAGATGATCTAAATCTGTAGTTGTAAGGATTTTCATCTTCCTATGAGTAAAAATCAGCAGCTTAGGTAATGATAAAAAGAGTTTTTGTCTTCAGGTTTTATGCCATACAGTCTCCTACTCTTTCATTTTTTCATTTTATAAGAGCATGATTAAAAAAAAAATAATTTGTATTGTAAGTGAAGCTGGAATAATGGTTAACAGTCACTTATTTCAGTTGTCCTGCACTGTTAAATAACCAAAAAAAATTGAAGGAGGGTTCAAAAGCCAGGTTTTTGCCTTTGATCACAACTTCCCCAGCTATTAAGACAGATTGCTTCTTTTTGTAGCTCTGTAATATACTGGCTGTCTCTTTGGTGTCTCTTTTGAAAGAATAAATGCACTCCAAAAGGAATTACTGCCAGGAGGGAGAGTGCTTCTCTTGACAGCTTCTTGTGCAGTCAGCTGGGGAAAAGATGCTGATCCCCATGCTAATTCAGCTCACACAGTTTCAGTGAGCTACCACTGAGTTTGCAGGCCAGCGTGGATTTTCAGACAATAAAGTCCAAAAGAATAGCTTTCTGCATCTAAATTTGGTGAGTTGAAGATTTTACAGCAAAACTTGCAGGGGAATTATTTGGTTACAATCCCAGTTTGTCTTCCAGCTGGCCAGTGATTCAGATTGTCCTTCTTGAAGATGCGCCATCTCACTTGTTGCCCAGCACAGGAACGTAGAATATTCTGCATCTTATCAAATGCAAGGAGAAGAAAAGAGAGTGATTAGACTTTCAAATACCATAAGTTCTTTTCTATTTTTTTTTTAGTTTTGCTTGCTTTAGTTTTGCGTAGATGTATTTATTGTAAATCTATTTGGAAAATTGGCACATTACAGGTAGAGGAGAAAATTTTGGTTGAACATATAAAGAAAACAGAGATTTAATTACACTTGCTTTTTCTGGATGTTGAAATTTAACTTATTGATATGGTTTATCACTGCTGCGAGTAATAGTGCCTGGAAATGAGTTACTGTTTTCTTTCCATCAGTAACTACTGAAACAGCTAACTGGAAGGGAAAAACTGAGCTTTTATTAATGTGGGTTAAAATTCCAAAGAGCTGTATTTCAAGCATTAGGATAGTCATCTTTTCTTTCATAAAAAAAGAAAGTCTCTTTAAAGGTTCCATTGGGGATGGTATCCATGCATGGATATTATATATTTTAAAAGAATTGTATTTTAGTTGCATACCATGATAAGAAATGACTAAATTTCTCAAAATTTGTACTTCACAGAATTTCTAAGAGTGAATCCTTGGGTTGGGGATTTGCTGATCCACCATCTCTCCAGTCTAACAGTATTCTTCAGTAGGGTCTGTTCCAAAAAGCATGTCATCAAGATTAACTATTATTTAACTTTGTTATCTTCTAAAAGTTTCTCATTCAAATACCAGGAATAATATTATACAAATTGTCAGGAAGTTATTGATAAATAAGAGAGTGCTTAAATTATATAAAGATTGAAAAATAGCAGTAATCTAAGTTATTAGCCAATAACAAAAAATAGCAAACATCAGTATAATTGAATTATCAGCTAAAGTCTTACTTTGTTTGTCCATGCCCATAATAAAGAAGTGGATAAGAGATAGCAAATAAATAAAAAAGCCCAGACATGCACTTAGGGAAACTGGAAATACTTGTTCCAGAAGCTTTTCCCAGCACAGACTCCCAGTGCAACAAGATGTTTTTTTCTTTAAACGAATTCCTCTTTCAATCTGGTTGGTGTTTTGAACTGCTATTTAAAAGACTTGTCTCCAAGGAAACAAGATCTATGTGGGACTGAGACACTCTGACTGACAAATTAAAGTGTGGTTGTAGTCAGAAAAAGTGACTCTGGAAAAATGACATTGTGGGTTTCCATATTTTTCTTTCTCTGGGACTTCCAGATCAAACTGGCTCAGCTGACGAGTCAGTCGGTGATTTTTCCAACTGCCAGTGTTTCGGCTCAGCATTGGGAACCGAGAGCCAAGCTGCAGTATTTCTTCCTCTCATTGCTTTGCTAGCAAGGCTGGCGTTATTTCAGGTTTCACAGAATATCCTGAGTTGGAAGGGATCCACAAGGAACACTGAGTCCAACTCTTAAGTGAATGGCCCATACAGGGATCAAACCCACAGCGTTGGCATTAGTACTGTGTTCTAACCAACTGAGGTGATCTCAGGGTCACCTATGATGGGCAAGGCAAAGTCCACTGTGGTTTCTCCAGTTTTTAAACAGGGAAATGCTACCTGCTTGCTTGTGGGCTCTATATAGTTTACACCAATCTTCATCTACCTTCCAAATCTTTACTGATCCTTGATTAGAATACTATGTAATTTTCACCTTCTGGGACTATAACTTGATGCAAGTTTCAAGCTTAGAACAGGTCAAGGATATAACATCTTTCTCAACAGATGTTTTAGCTACTTACTTTAAGTAGATTTTTCACCATTTGCTGCTTTTTTACTGCTCTTTCCTACTTTCTTGTTCTAAAAGCAAGTGGTGACTAGAATTGGAGCTGGCAGCAAGGTGTGGAGAGCAGGAATCTGCTGAGGAACGTGTTCAAGTTGTTGACTCAAAGACACAGAAATGTCATCCATGAACAAGCACTGCCAAGGAGCTGGTTCACTAAGCCAGAAAGAAAACTTGTGGAGAGTGGATTTGCAGGAGAAATGGATCACAGGTCCAGAAGAGGGCCAAGTTCATGGGTGCCCAGAGTGGCTTATGGCTTGAAGGCCAAAGACTGAAGGAGAATAGCTGATGTTTTAGGATATAGGCTTCTCCTCATAACACCCTGTGGTGCTACTACTGCAGTGTCTGACCACTTCCCAGAACTGTGTTCAAGCCTCCTGGTCCAAGTGGCAGCTGGGAGACTGGATCTGCCCATGGGATGCTTCCCGCCATCCCAACACCTCATGCTGGGAGCAGATGAGGAGGATGATTGTCCAAGCAGTGCTTGTGGTTGGGAAATCCAAACGCTTCTGTGGCTAATGCAGAGTGCTTGGGATGTGGCTTACTGGGAAGAAGTGGACAGGGCAAGAGAAGTATATCTCTTACGTATTTACACATATTTAGGAGTTCATGTATGAACTGATTCATTCAAGGAAAAGTGTTGGTAGTGTTTCAAAATCAGATAATCGCCAGGAGCAGGAGTGTTACTTAAAAGACAATGGTACAAAAGTCTGCTTGGTGCATGCTCTCTGTCAATTTTCCTTCTGGGAGAACTGTTTATGCAGGACAGCAAATTATTTTTATTGTTTTAATTTTGTATTTCTAGGTATCTTGCATTTTTTATAAAAAGAAGTGCTTAGGCCAATTACCTTACATTTGGACTGGAATAGGCTCAAATTTTGGACAGTCTCATTCCCCTGCCTTGGATCAGTCAGAACCTGATTGAAAATGGCACTGAGCATTGGACAGGTGAACTTCACCCTTGTGGTTGAAGAGTGGGAAGAGGAAGTTGACCTTTGGTGTAGAGCTCTTCTGGGTATTTTTCATCCTGACCTCAGCTCAATAAGTGTGCCGGGCCAGAGGATCAAGAGACTGAATTAATATTAAACTAGTCTTCATTTTTGGCAGAAACAAATGGAAGAAGCATCAGAGCTCTCCCTCTGTATTATGGGCAGTTGAAGGGCAGCTTTGTGCAGTAGCTGAGTTCTCCTCTCTGTGCAGAGTGGGAATGGTTGATACTCTGAATGCCAGTACAGTGACAGTTGTCTTCTGGAAAATATAATACCAATTTAATAGGGGACTTTTTAATGCTGAAGTTGGATGAAACTTAATTGTACTTAACCATTTGAAGCCAGGAAGCAGAGATTTTAATCAAATTCAATAGGCTTTCTTTGTTCCATTGAAACCAGTAGCATCATATTAATGACAGCAATCCTGTGTCCTTTTTTCTTTTTTTACTCTTTTTGTAATCTATTAAAATGAAACCACTTTTTGTTCTATTTTTCAATCAACCATCATCAGACATTTTATATTTTAAATTTCTTTACATAAGCATACCATTATTCTAAAATGATCCTTTCTGCAGATGAGTGTTGCACTAAAATTTCCTCTGATTATTACTTTTGACATCAGTACTTTATTGAATTAGCTGTTTCCAATTTAATTATACTTGCTTCATTGTCTAGGTCACCTTTTAAACAAATTCATATCAGTATGAAATTGCTGTTATTACTGAATTGGATTGTGATGGCTCTATGCTCCTGAAGAGAATTTCTCTTTTCTGCTCACATTTAGAAAAGCTGAATTAACAATAATTTATTAAAACGGTTTAGAAATTTATTTTTTCTGCTAGTAAAAGTGGATATAAAAAATGTTTGCTTGTTTAGTTTTCAAATGCATATCGGAGATAGTATTTTATTTAAGTAATTCTTAGTTTAATTACTGTTCAATCCAGAATGTGAAAAGGTGAAGTCATATACATTCCTATTTTGTATTTTCATTCCTGAGATATGCAATATGTGTGAGGGTTTCAGAGAATAAAGCAAAGACATTGGTCTTTACTCTAAAGAGCATAAGGTGCTGAGCACGTATCCAGTGGGTGTTTAAGTCCCCAAGCCTTCCTACTGGACTTTGATGAAAATAATTACAGTCAGTTGTTTGAGGATTTGGTTTTAAACTCGGCACAATAAGTACTGGCCATACATAAACGAACCAAAATAGAGATGGAACAGGTTCAATAATATATTAGATAGAACTTGAATAACAAAATAAATGCTAATAGCAATAAGAGCATGTTGGTAAATCAGATGTCTTACAAACAACTTTACAATTCCATTATCCTTTCTAATTGAGATGTGCTTTTTAATCAGATTGTATTAAGGATATTAACACCTTGTATTAACAAAACCAATGCTCTTTGTATTAACAAAATCTACTGTTGCTACTACCAGATCTTCTACTAAATGCTTATTTTTTTTCTTAACATTGTAGATGTCATTCCAGAAGGGCTTTGATGCAAACAAAATATAGGTTTGTGTTAATATCCATTTTTAGCTTACATGTCATTGTTTATATCTGACCATTTTTCTTTCAACTATTTTCATTGTAATATTTCTATAGTCAGTGTTAAAACTATAAAGGCTTGAATTTTTTTTCATGACACAAACATATATGACTGAGTTTATATGTATATATATACTTATGTGGTGATGTACATGTAGTATTAGTTTTTATAGTGCAAAATTCAAAAAAGTGCTGGCTTTCAGCTCAGCCACCTAATTTAGAAGCCAGAGAGATAAAGTTGAAATAGTGTATTATACAAGAGACTGAAAATGAAAGGTAGCCAGGCCAATGAGGAAGGCTTGGCACATTACAAGGGCATGTAGTGAAGGAGAAGGGACAGTGGCTTCCCACTGACAGAGGGCAGATTTAGATTAAATATTAGGAAGAAATTCTTCCTTGTGAGGGGAGGCCCTGGCACAGGTTGCCCAGATAAGTTGTGGGTGCCTCATCCCTGGAAGTGTTCAAGGTCAGGTTGGACAGGGCTTGGAGCAACCTGGGATAGGAGAAGGTGTCCCTGTCCATGGCAGGGGGCTGGAATGAGATGATCTTTAAGGTCCCTTCCTATCCAGGCTATTTTATGATTCTATAATTACTGAGGTATTTCTGCATGGTTTTCTCCCTCACAAAGAATTTTTTTAAAACAGTTTTTGTACATTTATATGATATAAAATCTCTATCACACAAAATGTCCTTCAGCTCTATCCCAGTGAATGTTCAGGACATCTGCAAAATGATGACCTGTTAATAACTAAAGTGAGTGGCAGGGTCTGACTGAACTTCAGCATTTTGAGTCCCTCTCCTCTCAGGCTTTCTTTCACTGCTTGCCACATTTATTTATCTGCAGGAGGAGGGTGTGAGCAAGTCCTAACTCTGCTTTAAGAGACTCAGTCAAATCAATATTGGGACACCTGGAGTGTTCACTCCTGTACCAGCATTCCCACGGATGACTGCTTCTGTAAAAGCAAACAGAATACTTGTTCTAGGTCACTGGACATGTATCAAACAAACCTGATCCAGGCTGGGTTTTCTGGACATGTTCATCCCCACGAGAGATGCAGAATAATCTGGTTGCATTATACTGACCTTCAGTCAAAGGGGTAAGTGCTTACTCTCATTTATATCAAACTATATGGAGTCTGGCAGAAAATTTCATATATACCAGCATTTAATTACCACTGCTATTAAAAAATAGCTTGGGACTGAGAGGCACATTATTGCATGCTTGATTTTTGGTGTTTTTGTATATCAGTGAGCTAGGAAAACACTTGTTTCTTATGGAGCCATTCTCCATGTTGTTAGAGAGATGAACCTGAGATAATAGAACTGGGAGCTCAGCAGTATTTCTTGTGCTCAGCTTGAAAAAAGAGATGTTGGAAAAATGTCCAAGTGTTTTGCAGGAAACTTTGATGTTTTGTAAACAATAACAGCCATGTTTTTGAAAAACGTCTCTTCCGAATTCCTGAGAAAGTTTGAAGAGGGGTGGAAATTTCTTCTAAGGGGAAAAAAATATAAACCCAGCATTTAATTTACATTGACACAATTCATTTGACAATTCAACCTTAATAATAGACTACAATATGCTGTTAGGTTATGTTATGCCAAATCATGTTTTAAGGAATAATGCATTTTCAGTTAGCAGCTGCTGAGGTTTGAGGGAACAAATTAATTTTGGAAACTGTGTGTTAATATTTATCCAAAGGGAAAGTTGCACAGATCATCTGTTTTCTGGGACACCTAATAATATTATATGTTATGAATTAGAAGAGAACTAAATTTCAAAATGTCAAAATCTCATATAGAGCCAAAATTCTCCTCCTCTGTCAATCATCTCCATTCAATATGTATCTTCTGACCTTTTTGCAGCCAAAGAAAAGACTGTTTATCACCATCCCAATGTTCATGCTAACAGGCCACACATCATCACCAGCAGGCAGCAGCTGAAAAGGTAAGAGACAAGAGTGATCCTGCACTTAAAAACCACAGCAGTGACATCTGCAGACACTTCAGAATCCAAAAATTCTGTGCTGGAAATTAAGAACTGTAAACTTCATGTTTTGTGTAAATAGAGAACAACTAGCTTATGTTGTTTCTGCTTGATAACAGTCTCTGGTCTTCATGGGAACAAAGGGATTGGTCTGCCCAGAAAGGCAGAAAATGCTCCTGAAACAGCACTGACTTTAGCTGAATGTGGGGGTTACTGTGGGAAATTGTCTTGTCAGAGCATGCAGCAAGCTGGAGCACACAGAGTGTGGGATACCTCCCTTTGGACAAGCTTATTTTATTTCTCTAGCTTTGCTCCAAGTATGCCAAAATGCTTTACTAAAAGGTAGAAAATGAAGGGAAGAGCACACAACAGATAACTGGTCAGAAAGCCTGGTAAAATAATGGGTTGGAGAATGAAAATACTATAAAAATGTGCTTTGCACACCCATACAATGGTCAGCGCTACCAGCCTCACTTAACACAGTCACAAATAAATAAGCCGGTTCATGTTGGATTCCCTTATGTTTGTTTGGATAAATGTTCTAATTTCACTGATGAAAATATTTAATAAAAACATGACCCTGATTGGATGCCTAACGTTTCCAATCTTATGGAGAGATTTTATAAATGAGGCCCTGCAACTTTTATTTAGTGTCTTCAGGTGGTAAATTAACTACAAGTGGGCTTCCCTATTGTTCCCTGAAAGCAGTAAAAGCAGGGGGAGGATTAAAAGCAAAACACTGATTTACATCTGAGCAAAAGGGCTAGAGAGTTCAAAGACAACCTACCCTTTGTACACAATAATATTCATATGAAGGCAGAAATTCATAGAAATTAAATTTAAATATAGATCATATATTTGAATATATGAACAAACTCCTTTCTAAACTATTGTTATGTGCAGTGAACTTTGAATGATAGAAATTAATCAAGTCATTCTCTCATGCAAGCTATTTGCCATGAAGTTAAACCCAGCATACTTTTGTTGTTTTACTTTTAAAACATTCTTTGCATCTGAAACTAAGAATAAATTGTGGGTTTTATGATTGCTTGTCTGACTACAAGATCATCAAGTGATGCAGAGGCACCTGCCTGCCCTACCTGGCAGTTAAAACAATGGAGTAGCTTTATATGGTGTTTCTTTTTTGGGATACATTCTGTTCAAGAGCAAAGAGAAAGAAATTCCCCTTGCTCTGCCTTTTGTTCTTGGCAGATGTGTGAGAAGGGGCTTGCAGGATCCCCAGCTGAAGTTAGACACAAGACCTAACCCAGCTGGGAAATGGGCAGGCGACAGTAGGGAAAAGGTGGAGGGTAAAAGCTGTGCAAAAGTATTTTTGAAGTGCCTGGAAGACGATCACAAGGACTACGGAGGTCTGGTTGCCTTCTGTTTGTAGCCGAGTTCTTGTCACAGCAGCAGCAGGTGCACTCCTTCAGGGGCATTTCTGTTCACCTTGAGTGCCTGCCAGCAACCACAGGATCCTTCTGCACAGTCCCCTCCACTGGGGGCTTAGCACAGCGTTTTTCCTTTCGTAGGAAGCAGTCATGGGAAATTGCTGCTCTCCTCAGGCATGTTGTCATGAAATCCAAAGGAGTCCCATCCCTTTGTCCAACATGGCCACTTTGTTCTGTCGGTTGAATTTGCTGTAAGGAACATGAGAGCATAAGCTTCCCCTTCCTGGAGAAGGTGAACTGAAATACAACGTGACAGACAGCGAGAAAGAGGAAGGTGCAGATGGGACCAAAGGGGTGGAAGAAGACAAAAATACCAAAGTTACAGAAAGAGACAAAACACCAGGGCCTGGGAGAGTTGGACCATCTGGTTCTGTTGCAGCATCTCTATGTGATCGTCTCCTCTCTTTCCTTCTCTTTGTTGGCAAGAGGAGTGAGGTGTAATGTGAAGGCTTTGGTGTAAAACAGATGATGAAGTAGCCTGCATTTAGTAAAGCTTGTTTTATTCCCCATGATTTGCACAAGATCTCCCAGCAGTCCAGGCTGTGACAGTGATTTGCTGTATGCAGACTTTTCTCTGCAGCAATAGCTGTTTGCAGCCCCTTCTGCATGTTTATAAGGTGATACCGGTACCTCGTGGATAAAATGCAAATCCCTCAAGCAAAGCCAAGCCTGCTAAGGTTTTATAAGTCTGAAGTGTAGTTAAAGCTGGCTCATGTTACAATAAATGACCCATCTGACTGCTTCTCCCAATTTGTGTGATGTGGGAAAACTGAGCCAAGGGTTGCTCCCAGGGACTGGGCTAGTTCACAGAGTTCATAACAGAATACAAGGCCTTTTGCTGCTGAGCTGCCTGTCTTGGCCAAAATGACAGCAAGTTATGTTTGTACGGCCTGTGAGCTAAAAATGGTTTCTTTTACACGGGTCTGCAGTACAGCTGACACATCGTAGTTGTGGCTCCAGGAAGACTATTGATCCTGTGTTCATGCCACATAAACCACCCATAGTGACTTCTTTGGTTTCCACCAGGTCATGAGGGACACAGTTTGGCACCTCTAGGTAGGAGCTTGTAATGCCATTACCTTTTCTGGAGTTCCTGGGGAATAAAGGACACCTCAGTCAGTATGGCACCTTTAATGGGCACTAAATTGCCTTATGAGGGATGGTGAGTAAAGCATTTGGGAAGCATACAATGGCCTGAGAACAGAATTTTAACATTTACAACAGGACAAACATTTTACATGAATATAAATTTCAAGCAAAACAACCATGGGGAGAGTTCTACACTTAGCAAGCTGCTTCTGGGCTGATAGGAAAGGGGAATGTATACACAGAGTGGGTGCAAGTTTTGCATTTAATTAACCATGAAGTCATGCTTGGAAGTCATGCCATCTCTGAAAGAAGCCCTGCATTTTTCCAGATTTGACATGTAGCATTATAAGTAGGAGAATGGTTACATGACAGCCACAATAACATGTTATATTGTTCATAGCAGTCAGGTGTCAGCAAGAAGGATTGATTCCTATTAGGGAGCACTGAAGGTGTATTGGATTCAGATGACTATAGTAAATGTTCTGTAATGTCTCTCTGAAGTTTCTTGCATTTTTCTGGAGTGGTACCTGAGAGAAATAAAAATGTATGTATTAATAGACATACTAAAGAATTAACGGTACAGATACTGAAAAATATCTGTCTATGAAGGCCTGTAGGAGCCATATTCTTGTTTATTGTTTCCCACCCTTCTGGACAGGATGCAAATTTCTACACTTATGATCAAAATAGCATTTTCAAAAATGCTTAGGGAAAGATGCAACTGCCACAGAGAATGTGGTTCTTTTGTTAGACTGATCATAACCATGTCAAAGTATTAGAAACAAAGTGAATTTCTTTAGCCTAAGTCAACAAAGCTAATAGAAACCTAAGGTATTTTATAACGCTACTAACGTGAATTTGCTTTAGTAGAATAGCAGGCAAATCTTTGGCCTTGTATGCAAAACTTGTAAAATAGCAAGACCTGCATTACCTTGAGGATGAGAGCTCTGCACAAAACAGACAAGTCCTTTCCCCATAAGAACATTTTGCTGCTGTCATCATGTCGCCTTAGGATTTCATATATTTGTAGTTTTTTATATAGCTACATAGGTTCTTACATTCTGAAGTAGTAGCTAACAGCTTCTAACCTCTGATATTATTTAATTAAGTTATATTTAATTATTTAATTAACAGGGACAGCATTGGGGGAAGGGTGCATGTCTCTCCATATGCTTTCTATATTTTGTACCCCTAAAACCCTGTAAGTAAAGAACTCCTCTCTACCTTACTCAGATAACATTGTCTTGGAAAGTTTTTCCCTAGAAATACCAGGCAACAATCAAATTCTGCTGCTGACACAGACGAGCTGCTCTTGCACTGGTGTTTAGTTCAGTTTCTGTTCAGGCTTTGTGATAACAAGGTGGTATCCTCTTAGTTTAAATCTCATCAGAAATCTAAACAAACCCCTCCCAGTCATGGAGACTGACTGTTTTGAATGAGAAAGTTTCTTAAATGGTATCAGGAGTTTTAAGTATCTTTTAAACACATGCATTTGATCCAGCACTGGCATTAATAGAGTTCTTTGTTCCATGCCATTTTTATTGTTATGCAAAGATATCATCAACATTAAAACAATTTTCCTACAGCTGCTGTCAAATAGGAGCTGCTACTGGTATGATCTCAATTTGCACCAGTGTGATGTATGTAAAAGGTTAGCCTGGAAAGCAAAGTTGCAATCTATTGGAATTCAATGACTTGATGGAAATGCACCCCCCAAGAAAATTTTGCAATCAGTGAGCAAGATCCGAATTTCACTTGCAGTAGGTTTGATCTTGAAATCAATAGCAGAGAACTTTCTGTCGTTGAAGGCATCCATTGATGGACAAAGCATCAGAACAATAATTATTGTGCATAGAATCTCCTTGATTGTTTTATAGGAGTGAGGGACTGTAGAATACTATAACCTTTGCCACAGCAGCACAAAAAGCAGACCCAGAACCCTGCAGAGAAGTACAAGTAATGAAAATGATTGGTTTTACATCTCTTAGGGTGAGCAGTAAGTTTGCTTTGTTTGATGCATAGCTGAGGTAATTATAGGGCAATCATAGCAGTGAGTTATGATAAAAGTTGAAAATCAGTGCTCCCTGTGGGAATTTTTGGGTACAGATAAAGCTGGGGATATGGCCTGCTCAATTTTGCCTGCTGGACACAGCCACTAACCTTGAGCTGTGCTTATATTGGTGTAGTTTAGGAAGCAAAGCCTTGATTTCTATTGATAGCCTGGGCCTTCCTAAGTAAACAAATCCTTTTATTATGTATGACAGCTGAGATATTTTTATTGCTGGTTACTGAATACTGTCAGTGTGGAAGACTAAAGAAAAATGAAAACCATCCCTTGATTTTGCATCTCTTATTGGTTTTAAGAATTTGAATATGCTGTGATTACCCAAATTACCAATATTTGTTATACTGTTTTACCTGTGATCTTACATGTGTCCTGAATAGAAAAAAAAAATAGATATTTGAAGTAGTTATTGTATTTTGTGATTCTTATCATGCTTTTGTGGCAGAGCAACTCACCTGACCTGGACCAAGATATTTCTGATTTACAGGCTGGGAGTTGGGGTTTTTCAGCCTGGAGAAGGGAAGGCTCCAGGGAAACTTTAGAGTCCCTCCCAGTTCCTAAAAAGGCTGTCAGAGAGCTGGAGAAGGACTTTCTACAAGGGAATGGAGTGTCAGGAAAAGGGGTTATAGCCTTAAACAGACAAAGAGTAGGTTTATATTCGATATTAGGAAGAAATTCTTCCCTCTGAGAGTGGTGAGGCCCTGGCACAGGTTGCAAAGAGAAGTTGTGGGTGCCCCATCCCTGGAAGTCTTCAAGGCCAGGTTGGATGGAGATCTGACCAACCTGATCTAGAGGAAGGTGTCCCTTTCGGTGGCAGGGACTTAAGTGATCTTTAAGGTCCCTTCCAAGCCAAACCATTCTATGATCATGAAAAAAGAAGAGATTGAGAGAGACTAATAAGGATATTTCAAGAATGGTATCTGTACCAGATAGTAGTGGTCCACAGAAAAAACTGGATAGATAGAAGATATTAAGTCAGAGGAACTAATACTGCTCTTTTATCTCTTTTGAACTTTGAAGCTTTCTTTTACCACTTATATGAAGAAGAAATACTGTAAGCTCATGGAAATAGAGGGAGGAAACAGAATTTTTTTAATATCATGAACACAAATGTGGTTTGAAATTTATACTTTTTCCCTCAAAAGGACAGCAAGAGGTCTTACAGATGCATCTTTACAAGCCCAGAAGCTGAGTTATATGCATCCTAAATAGCAGAAAATTATAGAAACACTAGTGCTATGATTTTGTGTCTTTTCCTGAATCAGCTCCAAACTGACTCTGCAGATGCCAGATGAGACTGATTAGTATGAATATCAACACTGTAACTGAGATAGTCCAAATAAGGAACCAAGGAATTGTCAAAGAAAGAGCTGAACAAAATAATGGCAAGATTAAAACAATCATTAATACTGAAATGCTCAAGTGGGTTCAAAGGGGCCATGAGCATTAGGGTGCAACTTCCCATGAAGCCTACAACTGTTTTCTAATTAAGAAGCCATTAGCAAGCTAAATGCTGGGTAGTATTATTCTAACTCCCACATTATGTCAGTTAAACCATCATTAATATGTTTGATGCATTATGAGGTAAATCAGAGATACACTGCTCAGGTCGAAGAAGATAAATTTATCATTTATCCTTTTACAGAATTTCTGTGTCTGTATTTTCAGTACTGGTGCTCAATGGGAACACCATGTTTTTCCCTGTGTTTCCAGTTCACAGAGGTTTGGACTGAAACTTGGGAGAAAAAAGGTTCAGTTCCAGTTTCTGCCATAAGCCTGCTGATTGAGCTTGTCAGTAATTTTTTTTCATCCAATAAGTCTGTGGATTTTATGTGTGGAAAAGAAAAAAATAGTGATTGCTATATAAAGAAATTAGAGTATTAGAGGTTAAAAATGTTGCTATTCTTTTAGATGTAGATATACATACACTCATACCATACGTTATCACCCAAATCCTTGCGCTTCATACTTTGACAAAGTGTCCATCTGTTTCCTACTGCTTTCCACAAGATTCTCTCATTTATTAGCATAAGAGGAAATGGAAGCAATTGCATTGCTAGTTTTAGCTTAAATATTAATCTGATTCCAAGTTTTCTTTAGAATGCTATTGGTCAATAATATGTATATTTTAAACTTTATATTTAAACATTGGCTAGCCACTGTGATTAGTTATCACAGAAGAGTTGGAACAAACATTAACAGAAATTAAACATGGATCTAAAGATCTGTAAGTCCCAAAGGTAGAGATCAAAAATAAATTAATAAAATAGTCTAAAAGCACACACAGGAACAGTTCTTAAAATGGCCTTAAAGAGCAAATCAAGTGTTTCAAGTGGAAAGAAAGATGAAAAGGGGCCTCAGACCTGGACAACTGTATTTTGTACTGTACTGCATGTATTTTAATATAATAAATGCAACAGTTGCTCAGTATGGTATAGCAGAATAGGAATTAATGGGTACACATTTCACATATACTGCTTTCAAAATGCAGCAATATTTCTTAGGTGTAAGCCTTTCTGGTTGCTTTGGATGGGAAGGGAGGACAACATTTCAGTAGTCTTGAGCTTGAGATTTATTTTTCCATTTAATTTCTCTGTTAATTAGTTCATTTTACTAACTAGCCATTTACGTGATGGGTGATTCCTTAAGCAAATGGATGCAAGAACAGGCATGCAAGCTTGGAAATACTTTTTAAGAAGATCTGCCAATATTGCAGTTAGAGGTTTCAGGGATTAGTGATTAGCTGATTAATATGTACATTTATGTTTAAAATGAGAACAGCCTGTGGTATTGAGATGTCTGGAGTTCACTGTTAACACTTGGTCTGGAAAGCACCTAAAAGGTACCTGACTTAGCACATTGTCAATAAGCAGGTATGAGACTTTATATATTGCTTGAAATAATACATCTATCACAGAACAGTCAATACTCACGGGAAGTAGAGAAGACTATAATTGATTCTAAGAAAATACATATATAACTGTGCCCAGAATTACTGTAAAAGCAAAGCCAAATAGATGAAGTTGTTATTGCTTTCCTCTGTATGCCAGAAACAGTCTTTCAAAAACCTTGTGGCTTTAGGGAATGAAAACCTGGACCTACTGAAGTCAGTGGGAGTATTGTTATTAAAGTCAGTACGACCAAGATTTCACCTCAGGTTCAGGCTCTGGGAGTTCAGCAGGCAGCTGAAATGAAGGCATTAAGTTCTTGATTTATGAAATACATCTTGTGGTGTCAGATTACTGGATTGTTGTTGGTTTATGTTAACAAAGACAGGGTCAGATCTTTCTCCTGAAAACCCCCTGATTGCTGTCATTTGATCCAAAGCAAATCTCTGTACCTTATTAGGAACACAGGATTTACAGAACCAATCTGAGCAGTTATGATTCCACACAAAGATCATCGATGTGAAAACAGATATTAACCAACAGCACTGACAAAGTTCAAGTTTATAACTACTGATAGCCAGAAAAAAGGGTGAGTGCATTAGGGAAGGAGATCCTGTTCTGTTTTCTCTTGTACTCTTCACCATCCCCTGGCAACTGTTGGAGATGGGGAAGTAGTTTAAACGAACATGTTTGGACACTGTGTGGGCAGTTCTTGTCACCATAATCTTTTGAGAACAATATACGCTCTTTCTTCTCTTTTGATTAAAAATATGGAGGAAAAGAGCAAATACCTAATTCCTGACCAACTCAGTCTTCCTGAGCAAGGGGGACAGATAGCCCTGCTCTCAGTACCTCTGATTCAGGGATGCTGTGGACTTTTACATGTGGGCTGAATTTATCAGCATGGCTGAAGAGTTCCAGGTAAGAGCAAGACAAGCTGGAGAAAGTAATGGTGATTTATCACTTATTTCTAAGAGTCTTGAATTTCTAAAACAGATCTGTGTGGATCAGGGGTCTTGTAGCACTTGCCTGCCTGTTAGACTTTATTCAGTTTGAGTCATATCCTATATCTGCAATCCTTCACACCTATATGATTTTAAACCATTCACCTCCCAAAGTGTGTCCCTGCTTTTCTGACTTGTTGCTTGAAGACCATCAGTTTCTCTCCAAATTAAGTGGCAAGAGCAGCTAAATGTGAGGTAAATCTGGGTTTGCTCCCTACACCTCCTGTCCGAGGCTGCAGTTACAGTGCTCTATTACAGAACTGTGGAATGGCCTGGGTTGGAAGGGACCTTAAAGGTCATGTTCCAAGCCCCCTTCCATGGGCAGAGGCACCTCTTACTACACCAGATTGCACAGACTTTCAGTCAACCTTTTTGTAGATTTTTGGTATCAGCATGGGCTGCTTCCCTACTATTTTTCAATACTGCCTTATCCTTAATTTTAGCAGCACTTACCTGCCATTAGAAGGTACCAATGCTTGCCATAAGACAAACTGGAGATGTGGAAGGGAGGTAGGGAAGGGCTGTGTTGTGAGCCCTGAGCAGAGCCTTGTTGGTGAAAGAGGTCTGCATGTCCTCTTGGGCCACTGTCTTCCTGGTGAGCATTTGCTGCAATTAACCAAACTGGTGGTTCCTGTTTGTCTGGGAACATCTTTGATTTAATTTCATGTAAGTTACAAAATGCACAAATAATAAAGCTGTATGAAATATATAAATACAATTTAGTGTTTTGAGTGAAATGCCCCACAAATAACAAAACAACCAGGGAATCAATAGACTCCTGTTTCAGTTATGGAACGAGACATTTATTATTAAGTAATGGAAAATAACAGTGCAAATAGGATTATCTCCTTTGTGATTAGGGTGAGCATGAAACCTGAGTGAATTTGGTGCTTGGAAAGGGAATGGTGGTATGAGGAACAGTTAGTGGGTTCAGTCCCTGCTCTGCTCTGTGCCCTGAGTCTACCCTTTCTGCTCTCAAAGGTGGTGTTTAATAGGGGGAAGCAAAACCAGAAATAGAATGACTATCTGTGTTTGTAATGGGGAAAACCAGAATTTCAGGTAATGCAGTTTGTTAGTTTGCAACTCTGCCCTGCATTATGAACTCCAAAGTCAACGTTTCTGCTAAACTGTGGTAGAAGAAATACCATTTTTTTCTTGCCCTTTCAGCAGAATTATTGGGATTATTTCCCTCTATGAGTGTACAGACAGAAAGGCTATAAATATGGAAATATTCTCATGAGCTAAACATATGTTGTTGTATCTGAAATAAATGAAAAATTCTTTGAGCTCCTTACGGCTTCTGTGGAAATATCAGATTATTTTGGTCCAGACAAAAGTTGAACTTGAGGAATTAAATCAAATCAGCATCTCTAAAGTGCACGGTGTCCTAGTCATGTATTTTCTCTAAGATATGCATGGAAATTGCAAGTGGATCAGACGATAGCTGTTATAGTAAATTCTGACTCAATAAACAGATGCTGAAGGGTTTAAATAAATGATAGTGGGCTTTTTCTCCTTTGTGGAGCAAAATTGAAATGGTGAAAATGCACATTAGTCCCAAACATCTGTACGAGCTCCTGCAGTTGCCATATTTTTGATTTTTTTCAAAATAACACATGACAGTGAAGATCTTTCTTAATGGCAATGGAAATTAATGAATTGCAGAGAATACTAAAAAGAACTTTTAATGTTAATACTGCAATACCAGTATGCTGTTTATGGCCATCTAGGATATCTCTTTAGAGATTCTTATGAAATTTATCATTCTGCATTTTTAATCAAGCCTTTTCAGTTTGATTATGCAAAAATGAATGCATATTCTTCAAGTCTGAAAGATTATTTTTTTTCTTCTTTCTACAGGTAGCCTTATCTCTTTCTATTATCAGAAATACTGTCTAGCAGAAGAGTCTTGTGTTATTGTACTACAGAGATAGAACAGGGGATAGGAAATAAAGAAGATATGGAACAAAAATTTTAAAGCCAATTTGTGAAATAGGCCTCAAGGGATTTGTAAACCCTTTTACACATTATTTGCTCAGAACTATTTGTTCTGGATTGTTTCTTCATTTTGCAGTCTTAGCAGTGAAACCTTGGTATTGATGTACCTTCTTGGAACAGTTACACTGTCCTCACTCTGAGTTTCCAGCATATTTCATGCTCAGTGTCAGTCTCAGCGTGATGGACAGTATTTTGCATCATAATGGTTTTCTGAATGAAAAAAAGGGCTGACTGATTTGTATGATAAAGCCACTTTGCTTGTTGTATGAATTAATATCTATTCAACAGGCTTGGTCTGAAGCTGGTATATTGAGAAATCAACAGAGATACAATCTATAATCCCACTGGGTTTGCACAAATGAAAGGCCTTTATGTTGTAGGTGATGCATCTGCACCTAGAGATCAGTGTGTAGTGAGGGACTTGTTGAAATAGGTTCTGAATGTATCCAGGAGGAAGGCTGTCCTCCCAATGACAAAGTTACTCCAGCCTTCTGGGAATACTGCTTAAGACAAAACAAAATAAATAACGAAACAGAGTTGAACCAGTTGAAAAGCAACATTCAGAAGGCACACGTGGTGTCACATAAACAAACTGTGCAAACCTATGGAGTTCTTGATCTCTAGTTATTAATATGGAGCGTGGAAGTAAATTTACTTTCTCAGTGGTGGTTTTATGTGTTTTCCTACACACACACACAGTTTCCTCTTTACTCTCATTTTGATGATCCTAATGACATTGACAAATTCTTTTTATTAGAGTTAAAAGAGAATTACTGTTAAATTCCATGAAAATCACTGCAGAATCTTTTCTTAGCCATAATTTCCAAGGAAGTTTTTTCTCTTTTTAGTAACATCAAACAGGAGCCACCGAAATTAGTTAATTGGGGAAAAAAAAAACCCAAAGAAGCCAACATTACGTGGCCTGTTTTGGGACATGGTTCCTGAGTTTTATTTTGTTGTGATGCATTAAGAAAGGTTCACCGTCAAAATGACTGGCAGAAACTCATCATAAAAAGTAAAAATAAAAAAAAATCAATGTTTTTTTTCCACTGTAGCAAAATCCCATCAAGAGGAGTCTTGATCTACCTTGCCTCTAATGCTTCCTGTTGTAGTAGGTACATAAACTCGTGACAGTTGATCTAATAGTGGAAAGGAATTAAATATCTGTAACAACACAGACAAGGAGTTCTGGCTGTGTGAGGAGAATTTCAAAGTAGATTCTCCTTGATCACTTGTACAAGACTTAAAGGAACATTACCCTAGAAGATTAATGTACAATGGGGTGAGGTTGATGATGGGGAAAGGAAACCAAAGCGAACCCCCAAAGCCCACATAATTATAAAACCTCCAGCCAATAAATGATTAGATAATGCCGTCAAAATTACAACTGGTAAGAAAAGCTAATTAACTGCAGAATATGTAAAGACTGTTAGTTTAAAAGAACCCATGGGATTATGGATAAAATACTTCTTGTTCATTTTTACCTCTGAGTTTCCACATTAGGTGTCTTACTGTGGGACAAATTATAGGTAGATGTTGCTGTGTGACCTGTGGCTTGCTAATATGACCTGACAAAAAAAACCAAAAAAACAAACCCAAAACAAAATATCAAAATGTTGCTTGTAAAGTCAGAACAAAAGATTTCTCTTTTGACCCAAAGTAACATGGGGTTTATTGTAATAAAAAGGTATATGGTTATTCCTTTTAAAGGTGAAGTGAGTTTTCATTTAACTGTTTTACACAGATAATGGAATACAGACACTGAAAACCACCATATTTACTGTGCAAAAGAAAGAACTTTTCTGCTGATCTTGTGCTACATAAAGTGAGCAGAGGAAAATATTCTACATGTATAGTCTCGATTTGGTGATGTTTGCAGTCTATAGAATCTCATGCACTGTCAGATGGCATCATTGGGCTGTATCTGTCTATACCCAGTCACCACTCACTAGGAGAGAGTGGGAGGAGAATTTTGACCTTAGTCTTTCTGGACAGATTTTATCCATGCAATTGGTGGAATGAAAATTCAAGACATTTCCGGAAGTACCATAGAGGGTGGTACAATAAGAGAAAAGTCTTTTTTCTCTGTCTTGGAAAGAAAAATTTAAGATTAATGCTGAGTGTTTATCCTCTCTGTTTGCATTTTCCTCTCATTCTTATAAGGGTAATAAAATCATAAAAGCTTAAAAATGGAGGGCAACTCTTTAAACTTATTCTTCTCTAGAGGCTCCTTACTTCTAAGTTCCATGTTCTTAACTTGCTTAATTAAATCCTGAGAAGGTTATATTATTGCACATAGCCATCATAGATTGTTAGCTAAATGATACTGTAATTTATATATCCTGGGCTGTTTAGGGACATGCACAGGAAATTAGAACAAAATATGACTACACAGCTTTTATTTGTATGCAAATTTCTGCTATTCTGCATACAAATACTAGAATATCTAACCAGACCAATAATAAAAAATAATTAATGTCAAAGTTATAGCAAGGAACAAGGAGTGATCTTGCCTTTATGGAGTTTTAAGCAGAAGTTGATAGAATATGGGCCTTTATAAATCACCACTTTTGCAAACTTACCATGTTTATACCTAGACATACATATTGGTATCTATTTTTCAAATTAGGTACTTTTATGCTCCAAATAAACATAAAAATATTTTGCCATTCTTTCAATGTTCTTTTTTTTACATGCAATTTCTCCTAGCCTGAACCAAAGCGAAAAATGCAGATTTAGTTGTTAACTTAGTATGAATTATGAACTTTGCACACAATTTTTCCATTCTAATACCTTCCCAGACAACACATCTTTGTACTTGTTAAACAAAGGCTATAGTTTGAGGCCTAAAGCGCCTCAAAAAAAAGTCCAAAGAACTTTAAACAACATGTTCTTCAGTATTCCAAATTAAAACTTGGACTTCTGTGCTCTACCATGTGAACTGTTCCTTGCAGTTCTCAACAGAAATACCTATTGCATATTGCAGAAATATCTAAACCGGAACTGTTGAGCACATAACAATCTTAAAAAAGCTGTTGCAGCCAAGTTAGAAGCATGAAGCATTAGATTAATATGGATAAGGATATTAAATAAAGCTATGAGTTAATGTATATTTCTGAGCATTAAGAACTTGGCTAGATTAGTATAAAAAAGATGCATTAAATGAGCTTGAAAAAAGTCTTTTGAAATTTCTGTATTAACACAGGGTTTTAAATTGCTCTAACAAATATCTTTCTCTTTATTGACATGGCTTCAAAATAACAACAGAGTGGTTGGTTCTGACTGCCCAAAGTCAGTCCAATCAAAAATGCTGCATCTTCCAAAATCTTTGTTACTCAAATTCTGTCAAGTGCTCTTAGGGGAGGTTTTGTCTTTTAATGTAGGGAATCTGTAATGTAATAGCCAAAATGTAGTGAAAAGATTCCTGTAAAACAATTTGTAATCCCACTCGGAAATAGGGTTTAGGGGCAAAGAGAAAAGTCTGATTTGGGTTTAGATTGTAGCCATAGGAACTGTTTATATTCTCTTTAGAAAGACCAGGAAAGCCTTGTGTTGCAAGGCCTTAAGGCAGGTGGTCCACTCAACTAATAAGATGGGAATGTTTTCAAGCAGTAGGGTGCTTGTGGTCCCAGAAACATGAGTACAAGAAGTTAGCACCAATGAGATGCAATTACTCTGCTTGAAGAATTATGTATGTGTGTTTGATTGTCCCTGAAAAGTGGATGTTTGAAATGGCATGTGTCATGTCTACAGAGTTGCCTAAATAACTTGTAAATTTCCTAGGTAGAAAACATAAATTTGGTCAAATGTGTCTCTGGATCCTGTCAGCTGCTCAAAATAGTTCTNGTGGAAGTGTTTTAGTTTTAGAGTTTTGAGAGATTTGTTGCTAGGGAGGGAAATTGTCCTCTCCCTCTTCTTCCTCATCAAGTTGGGGAATACTCTTAAGCTGTTGGTTATAATTTCTAGATCTAGCAGGCAGATAGTTTTGTAGGTATGAATATCTTCATGGTCAGAATACATACGGATATCTTGTCGATCTCTAAATATCTAAAAGTCTTATTTTAAGCCTTCATCTACTTTTTTTTTTTACTTCAAAATTAAATACTGAGTAAATTGCAATATCTAATTGCTGTCTTGGTTATTTGCAAACTCCTTTTCAAATAGATTAATTAAAGTAATATAACTTAAAATATGAACTGGGAGTTGATTTAATTATAAGATTTCATGTCCCTTTTAAAAACAAGCTGTATATGATTTAATGCAATTATCATATCTATTTGCCTGTAGGCATTTCATTTCAAATTAATCTTTAAACCTGATGGTTACTATTTCCCCTGTTATTTCAGAAAACCATAAAAATATGAACTAGTCTATTTTATTGAATTTTTTTGTTATTCTATCTGGCTTTCAAGCTCCCTGAAGCACTAATGAAGGTCAAGGAGTTTTAGAGTGAAATGCAGTCCCTTCGCCTCAAGTACAGTACCTGCTAGCACAATAATAACAGGAAATATAACTTTCTTTCTAGAGAATATTGGATTGTTTCTTAGATGAAGATCAGAATAAGGATATTGAAAAATAGAAATGCTTTTTTGAGGGGGTACTGGTACTTGAGATTCTAGTGGCTGGTACCTGATGGCTAAGGCTTATTGTTATTGTACTCAGGAGAAACAAAATGATCAGAGCAATGGTTAAAAGTTGACAGTAAAAATGAAAATAGTTAAACGTCTTTCTCTTGTGGTCCAACTCCAGCATAAGGAGCTTAAAACTACCTCTGGTATAATAAAACCAAGACATAACATGAATTCAAGATGAGTGTTTATGCATATCCTAACTTTAGGCTTGTATAAGTATTCAGTGCGATTGCTCAAGTGTCTGAAGGACAGCAATGTGTTTGCTTTAACAATCTGCTGGAGCAAAGCAGCATCACCAACTCTTTTGGAGGATTCATTCCGATGGTTCTGCCCAGCAGCTCAGTGGTTGTAGCTGTGCAGGGTAGATTGTGGTTAATGCTGCAGTTTCCTGCACTTAGGAAAAAAAAAAATTTCTCAAATACTTCTACCTACTAAATTCTCTCTCAGATTTACAGTAATAAATATTAGTTCAATTTCTTTGCAAGAAAACCTGTCACAGATGAATTAAAGTTCTTTAAAGCAGGAGGTTTTTTACTTATTTTTTATTTTCATTGGACCGTGTTGGTCATGAAGACACCCTCAAATTTTGACTATTGCTAGGTCAGGGTTCATATTTGTCCTGTTTTTTCATTCACTACTTGCACTGGCTGCAGTTGATTCACAGTTCAATAATGCCTTCCCATCAGGGAGAGCACATATGTATAAGTAAAGGGGGAATAAAGAAAAAATTATTTTGGTGAAATGATAATTATTTAGGGAAAAGAAGAATGAAATACAAGAAGTCTCAGAGGTCTAACTCATATTAGGGTTCAAATTCTTATCATGTCTAGATAATAAAATACTTTATTTTGGTGCTTATCTACTCGGTGTTTTACTGCCCTGCACAGTGCTCATCACTACTGGCCTTACCCGTGTTTTATAATCATGATGTCCCTTTCAGGTAGGAAATGGACTCTCCATCAGGGAGATGGAATGCTTTTCCCATGCTTTGGAATGCAGGTTTCTCATAGTAAAGAGAAAGGACAGATAAACCTTAGAGTGAAGTAGGTGTCTGAGTCCTTGTCTCTCCAGGTGCTGTACAGAAGGCTGTGCCCACAGTGCTTGCTGGCTAAGGGCTCGTCTCTCTGTGCTTAGCAAAGCCTGAGCCAAGTCTTCCAAATGCTGAAGTTGCACGATATGCAGATGCTGTTATACTACTTGAAGAGGAGATCCCCTAAATCCCCCTGTAGATCCCCTAAATTATGTAGAACTACACAAGCATTTTAAGTGTATTTATGTTGCACTGAGCTACTATTCTATAAAATTCACTTACAGGAAAATATCTGAAAAACAGGAAATGGAGGTTTTGTACGGTATGATTATAAGGAATGTTATTCTGTTCCTGTGACTTTCGTGTGTTCTCTTTCTCTTTGTGGCACTTGTACGGCACATTCCGGGTACAAGAGCCAGCTTGTATGGTGTGAGAACAAAGATCCGTTGAGCTCAATACTGTGTTTCTCGAACTCTCCAGTAACAGATGCCAGAGGAAAGGTAGAAGTTGGAGATAAGCAGTGTTGTCCTCTTGAAGGAATTGCTGTGCTCTGGCCTACAGCATGCCGTGGCTCAGGGGTTTCCTGCACTAATGGCTAGCTCTTTAAATTTTAATAGTGTTTAATAGGAGGTATATGCTTGGCTCTTTGGTGTATCCCAGTGCTCACGGTTGTTACGATAAGCATTTTACCAATAGTATAAGCTCTCGTACCATTACATTCAGTAGAAACTCAGATCCAGACTGAATCACTTCACTGGTGTTTAGCTCTGTCGTGGGTTCGACCTTGGCAAAATGCCAAACCTCCCCAAGACCCGCGCAGTCCCAGTGAAAGGAGGGAAGGGGAAAAAAAAACTGAAACTGGAAAGAACTATATACATATATTTNAGGTCTTTCAGAGGATGAAAAGTAAACTGTGTCATGCTGTGAAGGTACAGCTAGTGGAATTTGCATGATTTGCTGCCTTTTGTTGTTTTTCAGCACCTCACCACGTTTTGTTCCTGCCCCGTGCCCCCCCCCCCCCCGCTTCCTTTTTTCACTC
>VXBX01009463.1:266125-314190 GCA_013400415.1 Scytalopus superciliaris
CCCCCCCGTCCTTATTTACTCCCTCTGCTTTCCTGTTCTCCTGTTTTTTTGAAATCAATACAGTATTTTAGGATGTGTCCATATCTTTGGATGTTGATCTTTGGATCTTCTCTGCTTTAAGTCATGAAATTATTCCCTGGCACCTCATCTTGATGAAATCTCTTGTCCGAGGGAAGAGGGCCAGGGGGAAGGCTGTGAAAAATGAAGGCCTTATATCCCCACTGAGTGCTTATAAAGAGAGTGGATAGGATCTTAATAGCTTTTTAAATACTGACCATGTTGTACTCAGCCTTTGCTTTTACCTTCAGAGCTGGAGAACTGCTGTCAAGAAATATAGTTCTGATTTACTATATTTAATACAGAAAAAGTTATGAAGAAGTTTGCAGAGGGTAAAGCAGTTGCAGAAAAGCTACTGCTTCAGAAGTGTGGGTGCTTATCTGTACTAATTTGATACAGAAATAGAGGTGTAAATCGGAAAGGATCAGGATTTGTTCCAGTACTGTATTGCCCATTTCCATCCAACTCAGAAATTCCACTTATACATTTCCCTCAGGCAAATTTCCTATCCTGAGCACACTCACATAATGTAATAAACTCTAGACAAACTTCTGTGATACTGGGTTCCAAATGAAAGAGGAGAAATTTAGGTTGGATATACGGAAGAAATTCTTCCCTGTGAGGGTGGGCAGGCCCTGGCACAGGTTGCCCAGAGAAGCTGTGGCTGCCCCATCCCTGGAAGTGTTCAAGGCCAGGCTGGAGGGAGCTTGGAGCAACTTGGTCTGGTGAAATGCATCCCTGTGCATGGCAGGGTCAGGGAATGAGATGATCTTTAAGGGTCCTTCCAATCCAAACCATTCTATGATTCTAATGAGATGTGATTTTAATGTCATATGTAAAATGAAACACTACCTTTGTTTTAGAAATGCCTCCATCTGTATGTTGGTGTCTGTATCCTCAAAACTAAAGCATAGAAAAAATATTTAAAAATATCTTTTTCACATATACTGTGAAAAACCTAAAACTGCATTGAACTTACTTATCTGAACATAAATTTTGAGGTCTTAGATCAAAGTGCTGAAGAATTTTAAATTCTAATTACTCTGACTAATTTTGCAGAAATATAATATTGGCTTCCCATTACTTTATTGCCTGTGTTTTTATCAACACAAACACTTAATGTTTTTGTGGGAATTCCATGAAATATGCAAGTCTTCTGTACACTGGAGGAAAAGACAATGCAGGGTTCATCAAAAAGCTTAGCAAAAGAAAGAATTTCACTCTGTGCATACATTTCAGTACTGTTCTTGACAGTTTTCAGAAGAATCTAGGTTATTACTGTTCTTAATGGTGTTGCAGTACTGATGATCTAATTCCAGTCTTCTGAAATATTAGGGTTTTTTTTTCAAACAAGCTGGAACTTGCAGCTCCGATTGACAGTATTCCCACACTGAAATGCTTCAGTTTGGAGCTGGAGGGAGAAGGGGAGAGGCATTCCAGAATTTTAGGTGGAGACAAAAGCTGCTCAAAACATTTGGTCGAGAAACCCAAGTAACTAGTTAGATATATTTATATTGATATTGATGTGCTTGAGGACTTGATAAATAAATTTAATCAACTCTGTTTCAGATGACAAGATGAATATCCTGCTGTTCTCACTCAGCACACTCCAGTAGGGTTGAGTGTCCAATTTACCTGGCTTAGGTGATGAGCAGAACCTGCTGACTGAAAGAAGCAGCGTTATAAATCTTGAGGCCTGGTAACTGCTCATAAAAAAGCAAAGCCCAGTTTCACTATAGATTGGCTTTATACACTTTGTCTCAAAATCTTGGATGTTTGTTTGCGATTTTTGGTTTTGTTTGTTTAAGGAAAAGGTTTATGATTAAATAGGACCAAAAGACCAGTAAACTGTGACTTGCAATTTTTTTCTCCATATATTTCCCCCAAATCAATATTTAAATGGCAAGTGCTACATGGTCCTTAAGCATATCTTCTAGAATAGAAATTGCAGACTATGAAGGAATTTTAATTTTCCAGAAGCTGTTGGAGTGATCCTTGTTAAGTACCAAAAAAATTCATCCACATTCCTTTTCCCCAGAAGAAGACAACTGTATTTCACTGTTTGGATTATTGGATAACAACATCGAAAATTTGTACAGATTACAAAGAGACAGAAAAGCTGTGCATTTAAAAAAATTGCCTCCCTGAATTTTATGATATTTCTCAAGTAACTTCACACAAGCTGATCTGTCAAATAAAGAAAGAAGAATTTCCATAGGGCAGCTTTAAATCATGATGTTACCATGCATTTGGCTATAGTTTCACTGAAAATGACCTAGCAGTCTGTTCTTGTCCCTAAATCAAATGGCAGAGCTAAAATGGGTGGAAGAA
Source organism: Scytalopus superciliaris (assembly GCA_013400415.1). Taxonomy (NCBI): domain Eukaryota; kingdom Metazoa; phylum Chordata; class Aves; order Passeriformes; family Rhinocryptidae; genus Scytalopus; species Scytalopus superciliaris. The sequence goes on from VXBX01009463.1 coordinate 268,514, forward strand.
GAGTCACAGCAGTCTCATACTGGCAGTGCCATCAGCTGCCTCTGCTAAAGTAGAGAGATTTGTGTATTGCTCACCATGACTAAAGTACCATCTTTTTTAGAGTTAAAATTCGTGTCTAAATTTGTGCAGGATAGTAAAAATAAATAACAGTAAACAAATAAATACTAAGTAAATAGTATCCTAAACAACACACAGCATTGTACAAAACATCTCAATCCTAGTAATAGCTTTAGAATGCCCCTATTCATCTCATAATTGCAAATGACTTCTATTTGATCTCATTATAAAGCTATCAAAAAGCTAGTGAGATAAACAAGCAGATGTGCTTTAAAGTTTCAAAATCATAATGAGATAAGAAGCTCCTAAAGCAAGCTTTGTGAGGCTGCCCACACCCTCTGACCCACCTGTTCTCAATGATTGGACCAGGCTCTGGAGGTCACTGGTGGCTGATGCTGATTAGAGCCACTTGCAACAGTTCTCATTCACCCTGCCAGTAGCACAGACTGCTCCAGCTTTGAGGGAGCACAAAAGGAGTATTTTGGTGCTGCTTGGGAATAAAAAAACATTTCTTCACTGCTGTTGTGCACCTTATCTATCATCTCCAGCTTTTATTTGGGTTAAGTTACACTGGCTGCTGTGGTGGTGGAGCTATTTGCTAGAGAGCTGCTGTAAGTATGCATGAGGCTGGTTCATTAACTGGAAGTAAATGGCTGCTTTGTTTTCTTATCTTGTCAAAGGGGAGAAAAATAAACTAAATTTCTTCTTTTTTGTTTTTTCCCCAGGAAGGGTTGTTCGGTGCCCTGGCTGTGGACTTCCTGTGTGACCTTTCACATAAGACATGAGGAAAAGTACCAGTTACTTTCTGCCGGTGCCCACCTTATCTGCTTCTGGAGCCACCCGGAAGGCCCAAGGCTCACTTGATTGATTCAAAGCAGGTCAGTCATATCTGTACTTGGAAAGTCTCTTGCAAAACTCAGGATCCCTGGTTTATGTGTTGACTGTGACTCTCACTTAGGGTAAGGCAGTTGGTTCAAGGCACAGGTTGAAAGGTATGGATGGATTCACTCCAACTTTCCCATCTGAGAATTTCTCTGCTTAGTGATGGAGGCTAACAGGTCCCTGTTGTACCTTGGCCTGGTGGCAGAGTGTTTGTGCACAACACATCCTGGGGGGATACTGGTTTCTTGATAGTCTCAGTGTGTCAGACTCTACAGTTGTTCCTTTTGGTGATGTTGCTTAGACTGCAGAGTTGCATCCAGGGAAATTTCCTGCATCCTTCTTGTTGAATGTATGTAATTTTAGCAATGCAAGATCTGTGAGACTTAAAAAAGAATACGCAAGAAAGTATGTTTTGTAGCTTAAGTGATAGAAAACATTCCTCAAAGAAAGGTGGAAGTTTGGGGAAATTTCTCTTGTTAATATGGTTTTATTCCACTGGGTGGAATGGTTTTGGAGACATCAGATTACTCATCTTTTAGGCTTATTGGGCTTTTTTTTCCCTTCAAATAAAATGAAAATATTGATATTGTGAATCATTGTGTTCTTCAGCCTTGGCTCACAAACCCTTGTTCAAGGTGTGAATTTCAGTGTTAGTCTTGGATTTATTTGGGCAAACACAATACTCAGCTCTGTAGTTCCTACTGGAGCATGGGTTTAAGCACTAGGGGCTTCTCAGGTGTGACACCTGTGATAATATGAATATCTGTTGGATAGGGCAGTAAAGGCCTCCTAAATAAATGTGTCTCAGGCAATGTAATGTAAACTTTAACTTCTTCTGCTTCAGTGTACCACCAGTAAACAGTAACAGATGCTTTTGATGCCTTTTAGTAGTTTTCCAATAAATAAATGAAATGCTTAATTTCTGTGGTTAAATTTGGACTGAGAGAAAGACACAGAAGTTCTTGATTCCTTCATTATCTTGATGTGTTTGATATTAAAGCACTTTGTTTGAGAAATCTCTTTTTATTAATGCATAGATTCAAACAACTTAGAAACTGAAACATTATTCTCCCTCTGAGAAAATTATTCTCATTGACATTATTCTCTTATTGTAAGAATAATGGGAAATATTTTTAGAAAAAGAAAGCAGAGAAAAATATACATCCCAGTAAGCACTTTGAAAAAGATCATTGTCTTTTCAGAGCTAAGTATTTAATATTACTATTGTGATTTCAGCTCTGTATGCTGAATTTATTCCTTTTTGCCTCAGAGGACTTGGCTTCCTTCAGTGATCAGGGCAGATGTTTCTCAGGTTGACAATTTTTTTTTTTCTCAAAACCTTCATTTATGTCTACTTTATCTAATTATGGTTGGAAAGTGGGGGTTAATATTTATACATTTTAATATAAAAATGTCAACATCACTACTTCAAAAAAATTTAAGAAATAATAAGTAATAGCTGCAGGAGAACCTCTAAAAAGGCTAGAGGTGCACACATTAAACTCCCAGGGTGTCTTGAATTCTTCTGTGCAGTTGTGTGCAGTTATTTAAAGTGCAGAGGTATTTAAAATAGTGACATCAAGTTCTCAGTTATGGAATCAGGTAATGCAATTAATATTATTCACAGATTATTTTTACATGGAGGAAACCATATGTAAGACCATTTTTGCTGCAGTGTATCATTTGATGTTTTAAACTGCTATGAAATTAAAGTATGGGACTTTCAGAATATACCTACAGATGACATCTGTTGATGTCCCTCACAAGCGGTTCTCTGTGCAGAAATAGGAGTGTATTTAAAAGATTCAGAAATTCTGAATTTCCTTACCTTTTATGATTTTAAATGAAGAACACTATAACTGTGCTTGCAGTTCATGCTTTTTTATTTTTTCTTGATTCTTTGAGTGGCATAGAAAGGAAAGAGGAAATATAAGCATCCTACCTTTTTCATAAACATGTCCAAGGAAAGATTAACCTAAAATGGTGGTTTACAATCATAACAATCTGCAATAACTGCAAATAAACATTGGATGTCTCACTGAAAATGCTGAGAAAGATTATCCTAAAACAGCAGTAGCTGATAGATTGCCATTGGCATTTGGTAGCTTAATGAAGGAAAAGAAAACAGAGTAGTTTGAGCCACTGGCATCCTCCATTGTATCTTTCTTGCTGGCCAGAACTGGAGGCAAGGATCAATTTCTAAATCCTCTCTTTGACACCTAATCGTGCTACTTTGTGACTGGAGTGTCTTCTGCAAGAGAGAGGCTCTGTTGGAGGCTGCAGTACTAGTCTGGGCTTTCCTCCTCTCTCTCAGTAAACTCTGCTCCACTCAACAGAAGGGATGGTGATAGCTGGGATTGGTGCTGCCCTGTGCCTCACAGGCTGGGTGTGCCAATGGGGACTTCTAGGATGATACCTGAGCCCTGGAAATATTGCCCTGATTTGTCACAAGAATAATGAAGAGCAAAAGGTAGATTTGGGGCTCGTTTTAATCATACTTGATCATGTCAGGTTCAATGGTCTTGAGAAATAACTCATCCAAAGTACCTCTTCACCACATTTAGAACAAGATTTCTGGATACTACTGCAGTGGTCATCTAGAAAGGCAACTTCTTTTTCACCTGCTAGGAATGAACCAGCTTGTTGCAGTCATTGCTTGCCCACTTGAACTAAAGAGCCAGATACACTGCGGGACTGTTCTTTGTTTCAGTGGTCATGTTGTGCTGAAATTTAGAAAAGTGTTCAAATGAAGTGTCTGCCAAATACTCCTACTGCTGATCATGCCATTACATTTGGAATAAGGGTTCCAAACAGGGCCAAGATGTAATGTGCAATGTAAAAATGTTTCCAAGCCTCTAGTGAATCAGAAGAAATTCCCATAAAGCATGAGAATTGCGAGTGAGGTGTGTTAGCATCCTGAGCCTTCTCTTACCTTCTGTTATTGTAAAGTCTTGCCTTGCTATAAATTGCTTTAAAGTTTTGCTAATTGCTGTTGAGTTATACCTGAGGAGACAGAGGCTTTCTAAAAGCCTCTGACTATAAATATTTCAATCAGAAAGTATTTTTGTGATAGAGAAAACACGGCTAATGAATAATTTTCCTATTTCAGCTGCTTCCTTACCCCTCCCCTTGCTTTTCCTTGTAGTGATGCTCATCAGTTTTCTGGCTGTATAATAGCAGTATAGAGATTTAGGGTTTATTTCATATTTTTCCTTTTCTTCTGTTTGTCCAGAGACACTCGGTAACATGTCAGCAGTGCTGGGCTGAACATTTTATTTTCAGTCAGACTCCTGGGGCAAGGGAGTGGAGGGGAGTGAGCCACTACCCAGGGCTTGTTCTCTGCAGGTGGATTTTACAGCTGGCTTAAGTCTTTTGGCAAGAGAGCCTTGAAAAGAATAAGTAAGGAACAACCAGCTACTGCAGCAGTAAATTTTTAGACAAGGTGGCTTAGTAAATATGTCGAGTCAAGGCAGTGCTGAAACGCTGTCAGCTGAGTGCCTATTTTGGAGGAGCTGTGTGGTCTGTACAGAAATACAACTCTGAAGCTTGGATCTAATGAGGTCAGCAGAGCTGGGAAGCAGTGATTTAAGGAGGAGACATACATGTATCAGTGTTTGAACAGCAAAGCCCAAGCTAGCGGGGACAATTGGGTGGAAAAAAGCACAGGAGCCAGGAAAGTGCAATGTCCTTTCTCAATGGTTGACTTGTTCCAGGGTAAAAATGGAGTAATCTGACAATAAGATAAAAGAGGTGCAGTGTCTGAGTTGGGAAGTTTCTGTTTGGAAAGCTGTACAGGCAGCAGGGCTAGCCCAGAGACAGTGTTGACCACAGGTGACAGAGGAGCAAATTCAGGGGCACAGAACAGGGTGATAAGAAGAGGTAGTGTGAGCACTCCAGTGCCTTAAGAACCGGATTTTGGGAGAAGCAGGACAGCTGTTAGAGGAGGGAAATCACAGAAAACAGGGAAGACGCTGTTGGTGTGTGGTTTTCCTGTTTGTTTCCTTGCAATGAACTGATGAACTACTCTGAGGGATCTGATCCAGTATGGCATTGCACTGGTAGCAGCATTTGTGCCAATGGATGGAATGTGGTTTAGATCTGGCACTATGACTTGAGTTCTGTGAAGCTCCTGCTATTGAGCATCACTAAGACACTCTTGACAAAGTTCCAGGATACCCTTAAATACACAGATGTGTCACCTGCTTCGGAGAAGCCAAGACAGTGGCAAAACTTCTGAAATGCTTGACAGTCTTAAATCTCCAAGATTTTATAAGATATCTTACAAGGACGGGACTTCTGATGAGCATCTCAGTATCTTCTGCTTCTAGTTGTGCCAGAGTTACCCCAAGTGGTCCCATTCCACAGTATTATGGCTCCCATAGCTCCAGTCCCCATCAGAGCTGAAATACAGAAGCGTGTGTGTTAATGCACAAAAATTCAATGTACACATTCAACAAAGAACTCAAAAAAAGTCTTATAAAGAGTATAAAATCTATTTAAAATAATGAAAATGTCTTATTTTCCTTTTCCACAGCAACACATGTAGCACAAAATTATTTTTCATATATGAACCAAAACCTGACAAGTTTACACAGTTATCTAATGAACAGTCAAATATTTGAGTTCCATTTATCTTCTAAAACAAAACTTCTATTTATAATTTTTTTTAACGAAAACAAGATGCAGAATTACTTGAGGAGTGCAGTTTTTACATTGAGGAATGTAAAATTATTTCTAATTTTATACTTGAAAATTTGCTAATATTTTGCATATTTTTGATCCAGTTAATTATTTGCTGATAATATATATTTAGTTAAGATATTAAAAGCATAAATGATAAAGGAAGATATAATTGGGACAGAATGTAGATGTTGATTTTAAAAATTAAATAATTGGCAGTTATCAAGTTCTATCTTTAATTTAAAAAGTTTATTTTCTCATTTCTGAGAGATTAAAACATTCAGTGATCTTTCTACTTTTAATGTGGAAGCTCATAGTTGTACTATGGAATTTAGGGAGGTTTTATAGAGGTCAGCTGCTAAAATAAAAGCATCACATTAATTTTCTTAGGAAAGATTATTATTTGTTTGGTTAAAATGACTTCCCCCCCTGAAATTTTTAAGGCACAATCCCTTTGGTTTAGGATATTTAGATTCGAAATTAGAGTGGTTTTTTTAAGACAGGTATATATTGAAATTGAAATTAATTTTTTTCAAGTGTATTGCATTTTATTGTGATATATTTTTATCCGATAGCTCCTTAAAAGTCTGACTAGAATAGTCCCAGTCTTGCCCTTTACAAGCTTAATAGGTATTTTTAAAAGTTTCATATGCTATGATTTCCTGCAAAACCAAATAATCCTCACTTATCTGCCCTTCAGCGTTTTGCACAAGAACAGCAGTTGATCTTTTATCTCCGTGTTTTCTCGTAAGAACTTAAAAAGGAAGTCGATGCAAATATGACAGCAACATGAAAATGCTGTAGAAATCTCTTGTGCTTGCTTAGTGAGATCTGAAAATTTAATGTGTCTGGGTAGAGCATTTTTCCCGCTTTGTTGAGATAACATGACATAAGCTGGGACAGTGTGATTTTCTGTTTGCACATACCTAGCACTCGTCACAGTGGTTTTTGGTTGATTCTTCTTGTTGCTTGGGGGAGGGGGGGGTTGTTTTGGGTGTTTCTTTTTTTTGCATTTAGTTGTTTGCTTGTTGGTTGATTTGGTGATATTGCTATAGTTAAAAATGTAATGTAAAGGAAATGGAAATATTAATCATGTTTGGGTTTTTTTGGCAAAAGGATCTCATCTAGTTTATTCAGATTATCACTTCTGCAGTGAAGAATTTTATTTAATTTTGTTTTGTTATGGCAATTATGACTGTATTTGAGTTGCCATTAGTTAACAATGCTATGTGTGCATCATTTCATTAAGAAATACTCAATCACAGAAGCATTTATGTTTTACTTCTTTAGCTATATTAGCCATACCCCTTAATCTTTAAGGAAGTTTCCACTTTGAGACAAATTCGAGAATAAGCAGATAGGGAATATTCTTTCTCTCAGATATTTATCCTGGCACATCTGAAAGCCTTCAAGAAATGCTGTAAATTACATAACTTATCTGCTTGGTTTCGTTCTTTCACCTTTTGAACTGGTGGGACTTGCTTAACAAGACACTGCATAGCATCAGTACCTGAGAGAACCTGGAGTGATTTCCATCCAGAGCATGCCTGGAATGGGTTCTAGGGGATTTAGACCCAAGTGAGGTTTTGTTGGTCTCCATTTCCAGTGGCCTGCTTCTCTGGAGCTATTTCCTTTCCCTGAAGCAGGTCCTGTGATTTAGGTACAGCTGCTGTCAAGGCATCTTCTCTTTCTTCCATGGCACTTACACCAGGAATTGGAATGTTTCACTAGACCAGAGCTGCCCTTGAAAACCAGAGCTATGCAAAAAGGTATCCACTGCTGGGTGCATAGGAGTCGTCCTCCGGGGAATATTAAGTGGTAGATTGATCCTTGGCCTGCATGGACACGTGGGCTGCTGAGTTACCTGTGAAACAGTTTTGGGTGTGTGACGTTGCTCCTGAGGCGAGGAAGTACAGCAGCCCTAAGTGCTGCAGGACCAAGGGGGGTGGGTTGCTGACAGGTGGTCAGCGTCCAAAAGGCTGCGTGCACAGGCATTGAATGAGCAGAAAACAGGACAAAAAAAACATCCATAAATGAAGTGTTAGGGAGAGGTGCCCTTGAAAATACTACACTTGACACATTCCTTGGAGTCTATTTGTCTTCTAACTAAGCCTGCTTCTCTTGACTTTTCCTTGAGTTTAGCCAGCTGTTTTTCTTTCTGGCACTAATTTTGGCTGGATGTTCAGATGCCTAGTAACTTTGCCATTTCAGATATTCGTCCCTGTACCACTTGTGTTTCATCTCATGCTGTGTAAAAAGCTTTCAGAATGGCTTCCTACAGGTTTTGAATAATTTAGCTGAAAAATGAAACTTGCTGAATGCCACAATCAGTTTTAAGTATATAGAAGAGTTGCTGATAAGAATGACCTTTTCAGAGAAGGACTTTTTAGGAAGGTTCTCTTCATCCCTGCAGTTTGTTAGAGGACTTCATTATCCCTTTAAACTAATAGTAAGCATTATCTTATTGATGTAGTAATAATAAGACTTTATAAAGATTGATAATGTTATTAACAACAAGATTAATGAAACAATGAGCAATTGATCACCAAAATAAATAAATTTTTTAAAAATAGTTATTTTGGACACCAGCAGAACTAGTTTTCTAAAGTTGTCCTCAAGTCCATCGTCTTCGGATTTGGCAACTCAGTTAAATAAAGCTGTAGTGTATGCTGGAGGAAAATCGTTTCTCCTTAGACTGTATGTTTCAGGAGATTTGTGATACTCAGTGGCAAAAATTTACTGAGAGTTGAAGGCACAGATTCTCTCTTCCAGTTATTAAATTATTACTTTCAAGGTGGGGCAAATGATCTCTTAAAATACAATTTATGAAGTGTGATATGGCCATTTTATTACTATGTTTTGAAAGATTAACCAAATATGAATTGAAACCAGTCTTCACTAAAAGAAATAATAGTCAAGAGCAGGAATAAAAGTCAAAAATTTGACATAATTGCTTCAGTTGTCTTGATTTGGAAAGGAGGGATGCCACTCACTTGTTTTTAATTGCACGTAGTATTTTTTCTTCATAAATGTTCCTGATAATTTGCAGGTTTTGGTTTGGTTTGTTGTTTTTTTTCTCTCACCTATCCATATTTAGAAAGCAGAGTTACAGTTCCTTCAGAGTTGTGCATGACAACAATTCTCATTTTAGAAACATCTGCTTCTAACTCCCTTTTGTATAAAGCTTGCTGCTCTGTGCTTCACTTAAGAAATAAAACAGAAATTAATCTGAAGGAGAAGCTATTCATTGTGAACATGTCAGCTTCAATAGTATCTCATGGATTTTAAAGAGGTATTTTGAGCTACATTATAAAACAAATAATACCTTCTGAAGGAGTGCAAAGAAAAAAAAAAAGTTCCTTAAATAGTGTGTTATCATGAAGTATGTGCTTACTCTCCAACACATCCACTTACTTTTAATAACACCCATGTTTTTGTAATATGCTGCCTCCATGAAATTTGTCTGCAGTTGTTGAAGCTTCTCTAAGATGCAGAGGCCTGTGCTGATGGATGGCATTGTGAGGTCAGAGCCAATTTTACCAAATTTATCTGCCAGATTCCCACTGAAACCACACAGTGTGGTGAAATGGGCACCTAGAAAATCCCTTGTTCTCTTTCTTCTCTGTTGAAATGTTACTAGAGCATTATGTTTCTAACTCAGCCTTTAAACTGTTGAATGGATCACTTCCCTGTCTGGGCAATAGCTTTTTTGATGGATAGAACAGGATAAAAATATCAGTGAAGCTCTTGTAGATGCTTTGAGTCTAGGGATGAAAATTAGAACTGGAGGCTATTGAGACATCTTTATGTATGTGCAGATACTGTAACAGCATCCTATGTGGGGATGTACCAATTTTGGCATTCACCAGCATCCATGGAAAATGAATAGCCTTAACTAGAAAGCTGAACTTGCTCTCTTGAATCCGCGGTAGCCACCTGTGTGGAGACAGCTGGGACAGGGAGAGTTTACACTGCCACAGCCATGCGGTGTCTTTGGGGAGCAAAAAGCTTTACCTCTCCCAAAGCTGAGATACAGCCATGTGATGGGATAGTGAAGGCATGTGGTGTCAGTGGGGAGACATGAGCTTGCTTTTAAATTAACATCAAATTAAAGGTGGTGTGAAATCAGTGAACTGACCCCTGTGTCAGGAAAGGGGGTAGGAGAGTAGATGTGTTTGTTGCCTTGTCACAGGGAAGGAAGTTGCTGTAAATACAAGTATAATTCTCGGTGATTTAATTTTTCCTTTCTTCTTTCCTTTTTTTTTTTTTTTTTTTTTTTTTTTCCCTGGAAGTTTTTATTTTAATGCATTTTGGTTTAGGACTGAATATAAGCAAGTAGTAACATCTGGAGTCAAGTGCTTTAGACAGGGCTCTGTGGAGCGTGTAGGAGCGGCCTTGGCTGAGGACACCATTGAAGTGGCTGGATGTGGGTTAAATATTGCTAGGCCATTTTGATAATGTCTTATCTTCATCTATCAATATAAGGGATGTCTAAATGGCCTTGTTGGCTTCATTCTCTTGGGTCACCTTGTTTTATTTTATAGTGACTTGTGACAAATAGCAATGAGATGAAGAGAGGGTGTCCCACTTGTAGCTGTGTCCTTATCCTGGCAGATGCTCAGAGAGCTCAGGGATAGCAGTGCCAGCCGTGCTGGGAAGGGATCTGCACTCATGCACCACAATCTGTGTGCAGATCTCATTTGCCAGAGTTGTTCTGGGTTATTAATTGAGTAGTTAATTAGTTGGTATGTATTTTCCTCTCTCATTTGCTTTTTTCAGAATGGTGGCATTACCTTGTGGCTCAGGCCTGAGCAGGCTGTTTGTAACCACTGGAGTAAATTAGTACCTGCAGCCAAAACAAACTCTGAATCTCTCTGCTAAAGCTACACATGGTAGTGATATTTCCATGTGCAGAGCATGACTTACTGCAGACCTCTCTAGGCTGTTGAGTTCAGGGAGGAAGATGAGTTGTTGAAAAGTAAGAAGAATGTAATATTTCTTAGGATTTTTAAAAACTTTCAGTGCCTTTTGTATTGGCAAGTGTGTGATTAACATGAATACAATCCTGCAACTCAACTTGTAAACTGTAGTAATGTCCTGGGTTCAGCTAGGATAGAATTAATCTTCTTCATAGTAGCCAGTACAGCTTGGGATTTAGGATGAGAATAATGCTGATAACACAGGGATGTTGTAGTGGTTGCTGACTAGTGCTTACACTAAGCGAAGGATTTTTCCCACCTTACCAGAGAGGAGGCTGGGGAGTACAAGAAATTGGGAGGGCACAAAGCCAGGACAGATGACCCCAACTGACCCACACCATACGGAGTCATGCTCAGCACATAAATTCATGGGAAAGCTTGGCTCGGGACTGCTGCTTGGGGTCTGGCTGGGCATCAGTTGGTTGGTGGGGAGCAGTTGTTTTTATTTGCATCACTTGTCTTTCTTAGATTTTCTTTTGCAATCTTTTTGTTACTTTTATTTGCATTGCAATTGGTTGCAATTTTCATTGCAAATTATTATTTTTTAATAATAACTTAATATAAATTATTAAACTGTTCTTATCTCAACCCACAAGTTTTCTTTCCTTTACCTTTCCAAGTCTCTTCCCAGCTCAGTGAGGGAAGTGAATCAGTGGGGTTAACCATGACAAGTGGTAACACTGGCCAGTGATAATGTCTAGAATTTAATCTTCACTGAAGGTCAGTGAGATTCTTTGGGACATAGACACAGCCCCCATGACTACCAGGGATACAGACACTGCTACTCTTCAACATTTTCCTCTGACCTGTGGGCAGCAAATCCTCACCTGCCAGGTACTGCTCTTGCTTAAAGTCATGGGAGCTGCTGGAAGCATTAATGGAACTGTGGTGTGTTTGTTCTCCTGATGGTGTCCAGCTGGCTCACAGAGGTGAGCTGCCAAGTGTGGATACATATTGAGGTGGCACAAAGTTAGATTAGGAAAGAGCTGGAAAATATGGAAAAAGTTCTTGGCACTCCCAGCTCAAGGGGTACACCTGCTACCTTTGACTGTAGTGTAGCACACGGACACCTGTACGTTACTTGTGGGTGCTCACGCGTGGTGTCAGCCATTAGTGCTTGTCTCCACTTGAGTCTGACTGGAAGGACAAGCGCTCTTCCTTCCAGTGTAGAGCCTGTCATCATTACTGGCTGCTTGTGTTGACATTAGACCCTGCTGTGGTGATACAGGATGTGGGTCAGAGGGTTTGTGCAGAAGGCATGTGGCTTGGGAATTAATTCCAACACTGTTGAATCCCTTTTTTCAAATCAACAATTATGTCTCTTAAGAGAGGCCTACAGTCTGTCACTGTGTCCTGTGACAGCATTTGAGAAGTAAAAGGTTTCTTGGTGTTTCCTTTTTGCAGAAACTTCCCCTCCAGCAGTTTCTCCCCTTTCAGCACTCACTGTATTGAAGCCCAGTCCCTCTCCACACTGACTTTCCTTGTGAGCCTGGAGCTACAGCTCTGGAGACCCCCATGTGGCTGTATGATGGGAAGTTCTTTTTCTCTCTTATCTTAAATGGTCACAAGGTCAAACTCAATCCAGTATTAAAGAGGTGATGTCAAATAAATTCAGACAAATATTGAAAGACGGTGCCTTTGTCCACATGCCTGCTATTTTTGTTGCTTCCTTTACCATAACAGATGAAGCAAGCAACTAAAGAATCTATTACTTGTATTTTAGATCGAAGACTTCAGCTCTAAAATATCTAATAGAAATATTACGATACAATATCTAATAGAAATATTACAACACAATTGAAAAAAGATTCAGTTCTCTTAATAAGAATTTTAGAGACAGTTCCATCTCTAACATGTCTGTCTTTCAACTGCTGCTTAATATCACATAAATCAAGTAGCATTATGAGAGTGATAGTAATATCATGGGAGGGACTATGTGCCCAATTTGTTAGCATAGAGTATTAGAAATAGATTAATCTGATTAAATTTTAATATAAAATAAATTGCGTTTGCAATTTATTAAGGTTCTCTTCCTGGGCTGATACTGTTCATCTGTAGCATCCTTCATAACTGATCTTTATGCACAGCTTTATTTAATCAACAATGTGGCCAATTGGAATAAAACAAATGGAAAAATATTCGTGACTGTAACTGTATATCTCTGAATATTATTTTCATAGACTTATTTGCTTCTTTTTTCTGCTTAGATCTCATGCCCTTGACCTCCTGAATTCACAGTTTTCACAATACATCTGATTTTTGAGTCATTGATGCCAGTAACAGAGCATCACCTTGAGCAAAGAAAATGCAAATAGAGTAGAAAAGCATCAGCTGATCCCAGTCTGGCCTGCTGCAGTACACATTGTCCCACACTAATGGTTTTGTAGACATGATGCTTTTTTAGTAGCAGCTTTTCTACCAAAACTCCAAAAGACTGGCAATGACAGTTTCAGCAAAAAGAGCTTCCCAAGTGATGCTCAACTGATGACTCTGAATCTGGCAATGGTGGTGAGTTATTTACAACCTGTGATCATTCTGAGTGAGACTCCTGCGATCTACACAAATTCTAAGCTTAATGGAAGCTTAGTGAAAGACAGGTTTTAAGGTAGGCAAAATCCAGGAATTTCCAACACAGTGTGTGGCTAAAGCCCAAACACAGCTCAGGTGCCCACATGGATGTCCTGCTTCTTGCACTGAGAAAGGCAGGTTCCTTCCTAATTTGTAGAGCCACCTAATCAGAGTCTTTGGTGATTCCCCTGCCGACCCTGATCAATGCAATGGAAAATGTTACCATGTCAGCAACATTGACAAAAGAGGGAGAAGTGAACCAGGCACCCCTCCTTTTCCCTGTTGTGTTTAGAAAGACTTTGCACCATGAGGAAGCAGAGTTTATCTGTTAGGAAAATTTCCAGGCAATTCTGACTATTTGATGAATGTACGTTTGACTTTTTGTTATATACTGTACAGAGGAAACTTCAGTAGGAAGGACTGGATTTAAAGAGTTCCAGTTAGAGGTAAATCTAATTACAAATATTGAAACTCTGTTTCAATACCGGTAAATTAGTTTAGCCAGTAAAGCTAAAATCTATCAATACATGTTTTTTGAAAAACAGACTTTGAAGGTTTGTATTAGATAATATACTTTTCTTTTTTTTCATGATTGTAGTGTTTTCTTCCAGATGCCCATTTTTGTCAGCTTCATCACACCCTGTTTATTTTAACTTAGCATATCTCAGGTTAAATCTACCACATCAGCTGTAGCGATCATAAACCACAGCGCCTGAAGCCAGTTACAAATGCTACTGTAGCAAAGCTGTCACCACTGCTTGTTCAGGATGGGGAAGGGAAAACTTGCTTGAGATGTGCCGCTCAGACAGTCTAAACTGTCAGTTGGGGAAAGTCAGGGTAATTATTTTTTTACCTTTAATCTATTTAATTTTTTGCAGTAAAAATATACAGTAGGTATCAGTTCATATCCGAGAAGAAAAAACACATATTTTCACTCCATTAAAATAAAAGTATGTATGAAGTACAGCAGCTGGATATCAATGTGTAGATCTGTCACATTTTTCATGAGCTTTAGGTAACAACTTATGTTCAAGACAAACTAAAACCTCATGGCTGCTTATGTCATCCATCTACACTGAAGTTTCAAATCTATTCTTTTGCCGAGCTTAAAAAAACTCTTAATGCTAAAAGTGTGACAGCTGCTAGAATTGTCTTCTTGATGTGACTCAAAAAATCACTGTTTATCTACCTGCCACTGGATCATCCACCCATCATCCAAAACCAGCTTATGCCAGCAAAATTTCCCGTGGATATACAGTCCTCATGTTACTTCAGTGCATTTCCATTGGGGTGGTGGAGCAGCATTGTGAGCGCCAGCAACCACATCTGCTTTACTTTGCTCAGACTGGAAAACAAGAACAGAAAGATCTGAGTAACCAATCAATTTGGAGAAACCGCAATATTGTCTTCAAATATGGTACTGGTTGATGACTTCATACTTTCTTGGTTTCCTCACAGTTTTTTTGGGTTGTTTTGTTTTTGTTTTTGTTTTTTTGTTTTCTCTTTACTAGAAATGACCTTCTAGAAGGAAAGCTGCCTGGCATAGAAATATGTGCCCTACTTTAATACCAGAAACACTTGTTTTGGCTTGGTGCTTAGCACCTTTTTTTTTAAGATAAGATCCCCAAAGAACAACAACAAAAAAGATTCTCCAGGTTTACCTGCAGTAAACAGAACAGCCTTGACTTGACAGCACGATATCTGACATTTTCCTAAAACCAGTGATCAATGTTTTGGGTGCAGCTATAAAAGTTTGACAGTGCAGCACCAACATCTACTTCTAGCAGTTTACCTTTTATGTTTCAATTTAATTTGCTGATGCAAAATAAAAATCTCGACTGACAACACAGAATTATTTTGTTTTATTAGCACCCAATGACAGTCAGAATATAAACACACAGTACTTTGTCCAGACTTTATCAGAATAAAATTCTCCTTAGAAGGGAAACCTACAGCTTTTTTGTTGAGAGATGAAAACTCTTCTGACATACTAAAGCAACCACTTGAACAGCCATATCAAAACGGCCCAGATTGTTCTTCTAGCCCTCTTCCCACCTAAATATAAGTGCTACATTGTTAGTCTCTACACATGAAACTATTCATGATTTTGATAATTTAAAAAAAAACAACAAACTTCCTCGATCTGCAATTTTATGCCTAGATTCTTGCATTTATTGTCCTCTGCATCATTTTTGTGCTTCATTTGTAATAATATCCTTCTCTATTTGTCCTCAATTTCCATTCTTTCACCTGCTTTTTTTTTTTCCTGAGCTCATCATTGTGTTTCTATTGAAATGTGAAGCAAATTACTTATTTTCACCATGTGATTTTTTTCTATGTCTAATAGGCAGAAAAAGTTTCTTCTTTCTTTGATGTCTGTCGTGCAGAAATGTTCATCTGAAGAGCCCTTTGCCCCCTCTTTTTAATTTCTTTACACCACACATCTCATTGTGACGCTGTGTCTTTGATATCCCTGCACAACATAACTTACGTGACTTGCATTTCACTTCTGGTGACTAATTTTTTCTGTTACTAGCTGTTTCTTATTTTATTTCTTTCTTGATTTAGTTATTAATTTACTTCTGTCTGAAACATCTTCTTGTACTATAAACTAAGCTCTTTTGAGAAGGTGAGGGATGGGAACAATAGAGAGTACATCTTCCATGGTTTGAATTCCCAAGTCTGGTTGGCTTTGTCAGCTAAGGTGACTAGTTAAAGGCCTACTTTCCTCTTAATGCAGCATCCTAAGTTGTTCCTGTGCCCCTGACAGAAAACTGCTTCCCCTCTGTCCCCCACCAGCTTGTCTGGAAGCTGATGTCTGGTTTCGGTTGCAAAGCATCAAATTGAATCAGTTGCAGTAGAAATAATTAGTTTACGTAAGATACCGCATGATGTGGTTATGTTTTTCCTGTTCCCAGCCTGATAAGACCACATGTGGATTTTATTGTGTTGGAGTTTAGGACACTCTCTGCACCACTTCTTAATAAACAGAAATTTAAAGATTAAGTGCAGCTATTTCAAATCCTGTCAATATTTCATTTTTATTGTAAGTCTGTCTAACGAAGACACTTGCTACTTCTGCAAGTGGAAACAGCCAGGAATTTGTCTGAGGGATCAGTGCAGATGCAGCCAGTGCAGCCTGTAACTATAGCAGAAAACCAGCACTGAGAGCATGAATGCTTCAATTAGAATAGCAAATCTGCGGGGAAGGATCAGTAAAATATTGATTTAATTAGTACTGTTAATTTCTTAAACAAGCATGCAAACTTTTTAATGAAAAAATATGCAGCTTTTCAGACTGCTCTCGAGGTAATCTGAATAAGACCAGGCTACTGGCATTCCAAGCCTTATAATTTATCTGCAGAGCACATGAACTAATGGTTTGAAAGCAAACAAGAAAAAAGAGAAATCTGAAGATGAGCTTTGCAAAGTCAAAAAACTAAGGAATTTTCCCAAAATCCATTAATTATAAATCATGAAGTATTTTCAAGAAATTCCTTACTGCATTTGGTGATGCTGTGGTTATTGAAAGCCTTAGTAATGCAATTAGGCAGCCAGTGATGCGCTGAAACAGAACAAAGCAATCAAGCAAAGTCACATTAAAAACCGGGATAAACAGCCCACATGGTTTTTACCTGTGGCATATTCTGTGGATTATGATAAGGATAACTAAATGTGGGCCATTACTGGAGAGCTGAAGAAATAATGGTCCAGCTTTAAATTATTACAGAGAAACCAATAGCAGCTCTTACCCCCTGCTGAAGGTGGAGGGATAACAACAATCCCTGATAGGGATGAAAGTAGAAATGTATTCAAGTTGGGTGACAGGTTTAGCTTTGTCCTGCCCTTGAGGCACTGGTTTGGTAGTTTAGATTTTTCACATGTTATTGTTAATATTTGAGACTGATCACGTTTCTTGCATTCAAAATTAATATATACTTTGTGAGACTTCATTGTAATGTGACCCAAGAAAATTAATGTGGGAAATAAACATGGCTCAGGGTAAATTTATTTTTAAACTTGAATGAATACTCTCCTCCCTTTCTGTACATTCCCTTTTAAAATTATTTTGGTCAATTCCCAGCATATATTCATGCCTTGCTCATAGTATCCAAAGAATTTTTTATTGTACAAGGCCACGCAGACTATGTGAAAAATACAACACTCCATCAATTTTACTGTAACATTACACAGACATACCTCAGCTACTAAGATTTTATTTCGCTAGTGTTCTTGATTTGCTAATGTCTTTGTAGGTTATTTTGTGAGTAAGAAAAAGGATATTGTCTTCTAAAAAATTCAACTCATTTTATTTCTTTATGGTCCACCACCTTATATAAAAGACTTTCTATCTAAAAAATGATCCAAGATAATTAGGAACTGTGAATGTTTTTTTTGGTTTGTTTTTTTTTTTTTTTTTTTTCCCCAGGAAATAAAAATTTGGCATTTTTTAGTGTTATATCTTGAAAACAATCTACCCTACCTGCATAGCTGCGTTTTTCTGTTTAGGTATAATCGATGTGTTGTCATTTATTTTTCAAAGTTTGCAAATATCAAGCAGTCTCCTTGAAGTCTCTGGCTTAGTGGAGACAGATATTTATCAGCTGACATGACACATTAAAAACCCCTTGGAAGTAGATTGACTTGAGGCTGCTTTGCAAAGTAGCTTGCTAGCTCTTCCGTTGAAAGCACGGGAAGAAGGAGATAATATCAAGTTGTTTAGTGGAATAACTCATTAATATGTTTAAAATGAAATGAGCACCTAGGTGTCTTTGTAAAGGAAGAGTTGTAACTATTTGGCAGAGGGACGTGAAAATATTACTGTTGCTTCTAAGGTAAGGAAAGACTAAAACTATTATTTCTGTTGAGCCTCTTTTCTGCCAGGATGTTGACAATTCTAATTTATTTCTGTTCTCTGGAGCATATTCCTTTAGCCCCCAAGACAGGCAGGTGAAGCTCTGTTTCCTGCAGGATGAACCATTACTTTAAAACGTTTTGATTCTTTGTCACTTGTCACCCATATATTGCGTTCTGCAGACGTATGTGAACAAACTAGGGAAGAATTAGGTAATTCTTCATCATTTACAAGCAACGTGATGCTCCTCTTTGCTGTAAGTGCTGGCAGAGATCTGACAGCTTTGAATTGGAGTACTACCTGGGGAGACCTAGTGCTCTCCTCACTGTTATTAAAACAAGAATATCCAATGCAGTTCTTGATTTCCTGACCTTGAAGGGTCTGGGGATGCTGGGCTTTGACAGGCAGTGATGGGACAGTAGCTGCTGATCTTCCAGGCTGCAGAAGTGATATTCCAGAGGTACAGTGTTTAGGATGGTCTTAATTCATACACTGGAGCATGTGGACACAGCCTGAACATTTAATGTATTCACCAGAATTGATGAGTATTGCTTATCTCAGAGTGCAAAATAAGCATTTATACATGAAAAATTTGTAAGGAGGTGTTGTCCTTGACTGAGTTGTTTAGAAGGGATTGTTGTCTCAATGGAAGGGCAATATTTTCCCTTGTTTTCCTTTTTCCTGCTCTATGATTGTTTTTTCCTTAGTCTTAGCTCAAAGAGAGGTTGGGACAAAAAGGCAGCTCCTATGTATTGAGGAAGTGGGTTTTCTCCATTCCACATTACTATAATTTTCTTCTGCTGAAGCCAATAGACGTTTCTTGGAGCTATTCCCACGCTGAGCACCTTTCCTATGTGTCCTATTGCCATCTCTATCTTCTGAGTAAGAAAAAAGAAAACAATTCATGTTTCTCCTCAGAATGTTTTACTGCCCATTTTCTTTCTGGTTTATTTCTTTTAATGTGCCCACTTTAAACCTTTATTGGCTGAGTGGTATGACCTTAGTTTTTCAGTGAATTTAAACGATGTGATCCCATTAGATTTTGTGACGGTAATTTGAATTTTTATTTTACAGTGTAGATAATCTAAATGTTAAAGGTGGTGTATTTTTTTTTTAAAGTAGGAATGTAGAAGGATTAAAATTGAAGGATTTTCCTTAAGGTCTGCCTAAGTGCAAAAACAGATAAATATATAAATGCAAGAAGTCTGAAGTCTATTATAGAGGATGTCAAGGTGATTAAAATAATCTTCAAGTTATTAGCAAAATCACTGTTACAAATAAGATATTTTAATTCTAATTTGACCCATTTAAGTCTTGCATTAAAAAAGGTTACACAATACAAAAATAGGCAAGATATGTCTGCATGTTGTGCTTATTGCCTTCTGCCTTTCAACTTTTCTTCTTCACCAAGAAGATGTCTGATAAAAAATAAGGCAATTCAGATAATCACACTGTTTTGCTGACTTTTTGCAAAGCACAGAGAATAGACACCCTCTTCTGTTGGTATCAGAAACTGTTGGGTGTTTCTGGTGCAACAGAGCAAACATTACAGCAGAATTCTGAAAAGCACTGCAAATTCTGTACTTGTGGATAATGTGAAAACTGTTCTCACCCTGTTGGCATCAGCTGGTCCTTAACACTGGAATTGTTGTCACCAAGAATGTTTTTCCCATTTTCCTTTTGTAATCCTGATTATTTCAGGTCCTGGAGATATGCATGTAGTATGCAATTTTGGATACCTGTTTCCAAGCCACAAGAAACAAAATAGTAAAGTATTGACCATAAAGCTAGTCAGTGATTTTTCCATGAACATATAGGAAAAACAATGTGGAGATGTGACTGGGAGAGGGGAATTGCTAATCTTATGTTGCTCCAACCTTTTTGTACTCTGTTGTCTGTTAAATTCACCCTGCTTGTTAGCACAGACAAGAGTTCTGGAGAATGCTCTGTCACAGATACATTGCCCAAAAAGCTGTGGTAGTATAATAGTGGATGCTGTGCACGGTGCTTCACCCTGCCAATAGCTGAAGAGGCAGCTGGAGAGGCTGCAAAATGTGCAGAGCTGGCTGTTCACTAAGGAAAAGTGAGGGGAAAATCTAGGGAGTGTGAAGGAGTGTTACCAGCAATTTTGGGAGGAGCTGCATTGTAAAGCATCCTATTTGTAACATACAAGCTACTTAGATTCTCAATGGAGTGCAATATCATAGATAAATGTGAAACTTTCCCTGGCACAAATTTTAATTTTCTGGGGTGCTGGGATACTACAAAGGAGACCTCTCACATCTGGAAATGCAATGACATTTAACTGTGCAGGGGGTGGGGAAGGTGAACAAAAAAGGGGCACAGTGTTTTGGGGAAAAGGGAATAAATATCTTGGTAAATTAGTAGTAATTGTTTGGGGTATTTTTAGTATAAAAATTATTTAAGTGTTATTTCATCAGGAGTGTGAGATTTCATAAGGTTATTGAATGGAATATTTCACAATAAGGAATTAGTCCCTTTGTTGACCAGTGCATTAATATCACAAGAAAGCTACCCACTGTTGGAACTATCCAATTATCACTGTAACTGGTGCATAATGTTATTCTCCCTTTATATCAAGATTCAAAACACTGAATAAGCTATGAGAAAAGAATTCAAATATAATTTTTTTCAGTACAGGAGAATAGGAGAAGGATACCCAGAAAGCATTCACAGGGAAAGTGATAAGGATGACAGTTATTATTACAAGTGCAATTGAATTTGCATCAGTATAGGCTTAGGCTGGATTTCCTCCTCCCCTGAATCTGACAGAGGAAGAAGCTGTGAAGTGCTCAATACTGTACTAAAGATGCCTGGTAATGCAACAACAGCCAGCAGTCTTACTGGATACACAACTGCTCCAGCTGCAGTGGCTTTAACTCTTATAGTCCATCCTGAGTATTCATCCTACTTTCTGAAGTGGAAGATAAGGAAATACTTCGGTAAATTCATCCTGTTCTCAATACCAGCACTACAGAGCCAGAATGCCTAAAGCCTTTTGGAAAAAAACCCTCTGTCACCTTCAAAAAAGGATAGATGCTGGAAAAGGTGATCTGGTCTATGGCTGCTGCTCTGGAGCAGAAGTGGTCCTCAGATTTTGTTACATTTTCAGACCTCTCCATGGGAGGCTGTTTTGTGCTGGGGGTCTGTTGTGCCTCTGCTCTCTGTCCTCTGTTTAGATTTTAAGATGATAATATTGGGTAAACTATGGTGTCTCTCCTCTGCTTCAGCTGCCACTTAGAGAACTGACTCCAAAGTGCCCTGCAGATCTTGACTATCATCCTCAAATCTGGGGACTGAGGCTGAGAATTGAAGACTTGGCTCTTTTTAATTGCTTTATGACAGTATTGGATATTCCAAGTCAGGTTCAATGTATTCTTATGAAGTGGTTCATAAGATGATGTGGAAATCTCAGGTTCCTTGACCTTGTTTTTGCTTGTGTGAAAAGATAATGACAGATGTCTGGTGGTCCCAGGTGTTGGTGTAGCTCTGTTGATGACAAATTTACAGGGGCAGGAAGAAGCCAATTCTCATTTAATTTCTGTGGTATTGGTGCAGGAACCTTGGGTGTCTGTGTTGACTGCAGTCACTTCCATCGCTTGGAACCACGTCAAATGGAAATTTTATTACTCCACTCAAGGAGGAAATGGTCATCACTGGGATATAGTTCATGTTTTATGGCTTCTACCACTTTTTTTTCCTGTGTCATGTGTGGGTTTGTCTCTTCAGTCAGACTTCAGGCTGTTCCCAAATATTATGTAAATATTTTCAAAATTTCAGAGCCAATTCTCATTTTCTTTCAAATTTCTTCAAGGATTTAGCTGAATTTAATCTACTGTTGTCTTGTTACTGTAAGTGTTATTGTTCTTTAATAAGATAAATAAACTGCTTTCACTTCTGAAAAAATTACCTGTTTATATAGAGACATAAGCAGGCACCTCAAGAATGAGAATGAATGCTGCAATTTTCGTGATCTTTCCTACATATGTGTTTGCAGAAGTACAAAAATTTTTAAAGTAGATACATGCATCTATCCCCAGACAATGAATTTACTTAAATATTTTGTTGCTGAAGTGTCTGAAGTTTAAAGCATGATGTAATTATGTTTGAGTCTCTAGGGAAAATGGATTTACAGTAATGTGAGAAAGAGAAAGTTAATTTGGTTATCAGGCAGAAGATCAAAAGACTTTTACTAAGAGGAAAGCCATTGACTGCTTGGAAATGTCTTGGAGTAGAACACTGGGAGAAACAGAAATATTAGACCAAAAGTAAAATTCTGAAAACACCCATGAACAATATAGTTTCAATTATTGTTATTGCTCTCTAAAATTTCCTCAAATGTTCTTGCAAATTTTCAAGATCCATAAAACACCCATGTGAAGAAGAAGGTTGTGTAATACACCGAGTTACTCCCTGTTTTATTTTTCCATTTCTGTAGTCTATAGGCACAGGCAGGACTCTGTCAGCGGGAATAACAAGAGGGGAAAAGGTTCAAGTAATTTTACATCCTAAAACTGAGGGGTTGCATTGTCTAGCCTGTATGCTGGTGTCATGTGAGATTACCCTGCTCCTAGAGCATTCCAGATAGGTGGCTGTCTTCTCCAATTCAGAAATCTAATCCAAGTGATTATTCCGTAACTTCCGAGTAACCTTTTTCAGGGTATGTCAATGGATTCAAAGGGGTTCCCATTACACAGCACTTATTTTTTCCACTGTGGGAGCACATCTGTTATTTTCTGATGTTCTCTGAATCAAAAAATTGCAAGCATTTATATACTCCTTCTCCCTCACATCTTACATGCTCAATGTGTGTCATTGTCTCATATTGCTTGTTGGCGGTAACAAAGTTGCCATGGGAATATTG
Organism: Scytalopus superciliaris; assembly: GCA_013400415.1. Classification (NCBI taxonomy): domain Eukaryota; kingdom Metazoa; phylum Chordata; class Aves; order Passeriformes; family Rhinocryptidae; genus Scytalopus; species Scytalopus superciliaris. The sequence continues at coordinate 291,420 of VXBX01009463.1, forward strand.
ACTGGAAAAATTTAGCACTTCCCTTTGGTGATAGAAATATCTTGATGTTAGCATTTCTATGCTTCTCTTATGCTATGAAATTTAAATGTCTACAGTAATTAATTCAATTTATCAGTTAAAAAAATGTGATAGCTGTTTTTACAGCTCAGCGTTGCTTTCTCTGGCTAGGAAATGCTTCAGAGAAGTTAATTGATTAAGTATTTTGCACTTTGATCACTTAACATTGGTTAAATATGGCAGTGGAGAAAATTTTGATACGTGCATCTTTGAGGAAAGCATTAAGGTTTTTCTTTACATCATCTGAAGTCCAACTGTAGTTTTACCTTTACCTGAGCCCTTTACATCTACAGCAACTCTACCTTCATTGTGAATTGCTTTGCTCAAAATACTCCATGTCTTTTCTTTTTTTGACATTGTACTGGTCCTTGTTTTCTTCCTGGATTTAATGACAAGCCTCATTTATAGAAGACAATAATAAAATGGCAGCATCTGTCTTCTCCCAGGCTTGTGGAGCATTTGTGCTGGCAGCATTCGAGTTGCCTTGGAGCAGTCACTTGTTTGGGCTGCTGAAGGCTGCCCAGACCACCATGGCAATCTGCACTCTTCATTTTCAATGTCATATTCATTAAAAGTCTTTAAAATGGGTAATAGAAAAAGGGAAATTAATCATTTTGAAGATGAAGGAGCAAAAAAACCTCGGACCTTAAAAAAGAATAATGATAAACTGTGACACTGTCAGTTATATGAAGAATTCTTGAGAAAGGGTTGGAAGAAAGGGAAGTATTTAATTCTTGAGTCTGTTTGAAATCAGACCTGTTTGAAAACATCACTTCTTTTGAGGAATGGGTGGAACTTAGGGGAATATTCAGGGAACAGAGACATTTTGTTCCCTTGTACTCTTTCTTAAATCTGTACTGGTGTATGTGATAGAGAACTATTTTGTTTTCTGATCCCCAAACTTCACTGAAATTTTTTTTAAAACAAGCAGTCTATATATGTATATATGTATATATATAAATCCAACTGTGGAGCATTTTTGCTGCTCATGAGTAAGGAAATCTTTCAGGAACCTCTGAAAGTAGTTTGCCACTTCAGTCCACAAACACAGTTTCTTTCCACTTACATGGTTTGCTCTTAAGGCTTGGGCTCCAGGATCTCCACTGGAAAACCTCAGTGGTGCAGACTGTCATTCAGCTGTGACCAGTACTGAGGCTAAATTGCTTTAATTAAAGGCTACTCCAGAGTAAGCTGCCATTAGTATCCATTACTTCAAGATTAAAGTTCATTTATTAGGTTGTTACTGGTGGAGCTAAGCCGACTGATTGGGAGCAATTCAGAACTGAAGTAACTATCATGGAGAGAAGGAAACCATTTACTGGTAATATCAGAAAATGTATGGATATAAATTTAACTAAAACTAGACAGCAAAGGTCTATTGTAAAGCTCAAACTTTTAATCTTATGTGCTCTCACAGCCCCTGTGGATGTGTTCTGTGTAAGGTCAGCTGTGGGCGTGGAAGGCTCCAACATCTTACCATCTCTACTGATGCATTGGGGATTGTTTTGGGATCAGCTGTGAGATGCACTTTTCAAGCCAGTTCGTTTGCACCACAATCTTTGTGTTTGCCATAGTGGAGGACAGTGTGGAGTCCAGCAAGATACTGTAACATATGCCAAACTTTAGACCATACATGCCAGCTGGAACCCTGAACTGGTCCAGTGTGGGTGCAGGAGAGGCTTTTCCTCAGATGGAAGATGCCATAGGATAAAAAGGAGATGCCAGGAGAATGAGGTCTAGGCTTGGTGCCAGTGTCACCCTAGCCAGAAGAACAATTTTAACTGTCCTGTTGTCCAGTCTGCTGTCTGTTCCCACTTCTCACTGTGCCATTTGAGGAGACAAAAAAACCCCAACAAACCAGCCTATCTTTTTTGCTTTAATTGTTCTTCCTTATTCTTCAGAGAGGCCTCGTGTAGTCTACCTGCAGGTGATCTATAATTAAAATGTCATATTCCACACATTTTATAAGCCATCTGGCTGTGTCTCCAGGAGGGAGGAAGGTGGTGCTGGGGTGGGGGATGAGGGTGATATGTTGCATGAAGGGCTGTTTTCTGCCTGAGCCTAAATCAGGATGTTTGTTACCTCTGTGATGCAGGGATGCTGTGTGCTTAAAAAGGTTTCTGAAAAGCCTTTGCTGGTTCTGACTGCAATGTGCTGTCTTTGGTAAGCAGGCCTTCTGGTATGCTTTAGAAAGATAACGTGGAGGGAAAAAAAAAAAAAAAACCCAACCCAAAACACCCCAAGAAGTATACTTTCTTTTTAATGTTCACGGTGATTAATGTGAGTGGCTTTTCACAATCCATTTCCAATTAATTTTAGTGAAGGAAGCTGTGCTGGCCCTGTATATGAACTAAACTTCATATTAAAAGATTATTGAAGGGATTGCAGGCTAAGGATTGAACCACAGGGCTTAAGCTCCAAACTAGCCATCATGTGAGTCACCAAAAACCACAGTTCTCCCTCAGTATGAGTCATTCTAATGACACAGTGGAGCCAGTGGATCTTAGAGCCTAATCCCCTCTGCCACCAGCCTCAGCTGTGCCTGAAAGAAGACAAGGAGAGGTCACAGCGTGTAACATGCTTTCAGCTCCCAGGTGATGTAGCTGGAAGGGAAATAAATGGGTATTGCAATGCTTTCCATTTCAGGGTCGGGACTGGGTGAACAGCAGTCATGCTGCAACCCACTCTGATCCCCTAAAATCAGAGGCACAGTTTGTCTTTTTGAGAGATAGAAGAAATATTTTGCTTCCCCTTTCTTCAAGCTCCTTTGAATACCTACAGTGCAACTTTATCTCATCCTTAGTAGGGAAAATAAAACTTTTAGTGCTTATGAGAATGCTGTTATTTGCTGTCCTTGCTGTTGCAGATTTATTATTATTTTCCCTCTTCCCTGAGCTATAATGTCCTCTACAAATACAGTTGATGTTGAAGAGCAAGAAAACATCTTTCTGAATTGCATTTTGATAATTATATCATCGTAAACCCCGTGTATGCTGGGATTTGAAAGAACGGCAGTTGACAGACAAGGCTTTGTAAGCTTAACTGAGAAGCAGAAGAAGAAGGGATGCATTAATCAACACTGTCTCCTGTAGTTTTATTCTGCTAATGGCCAAGATATGCTATAACTCTAAAACAGCTGATTCATTCTTTCTTTTATTCTTGGGATGTGCTAAGAACTGCAGAATGTGATGCCAAGTGTTGACTGCTCCCTGTCCTGGAGATGGAGTGGCTGTGAGGAGCTGTTGGGATGGTGCTGACTTTAATCCAGAAAGCAATGCAGAAGGGGGAAAAACATAAAATTTTGGCTTCTGAGGGAGTGAGTGGGCATATGTGGTAGACAAAACCCTCATGATGGAGAGGATCTGATCTGAAAGTGATTTCAGTTGGTTGGTTGTTTTTTTTTTTCTTTAACCTAAGCATAGCTTCATTTATGAAACTTTCAGTCTCTTCTCCTTAATGCCTTCCCCCAGTAAGTGGTGATGGGTACTTCTTCAATCCTACATTACCCATATCACATTTGAGAGTGACGCGAGAGATGACAATAGGGTGAAAAACTAGGAAAATACTATTAGTTGTGTACAAGTTATATTTGTCTGAGGAAAAACAGATGCTGTTGTTATTTGTTCTGAAGCAGCTGGTACCACTTTATTTTCATGATTTGTGAGAGACAGGAGGAGAACAGGTTGTGCTTTCATGGCCCTCTGACACAGCTCAATGGGAGACAAAGCACACTTGCATCTGCTGGCTGTAGAGGTTTACAGATGATTTGTTATGATCCATTCACTGAGCAGAAGGAAAAACTCTGACATTCAACATGAAATACACTATATGTGCTTTTGATGCAAATAAAATGCAGAAGCTATTGATCATTGCTAAATGTCCTCTATTTTCCCTTTGGTTGAATCTTGTAGTGCTTTGCAGTGGGGCAGCCTCTCAGGTTCTGTCAGGTATCAGCAGTTACTGTGTGTATGTGCATTACTTGACGTCTTCTTTGGGCAAGCAAAGAGTGAAAAGGTAAGGGGATACTTCCTTTGTAATGTAGAGGATCTGTGAGAGCAGTAGAAATAAGATCTCACAGAGGATGGGCAACAGCAAGTCTCAAATGTTGGAGAAAACTCTCTCTCGAGAATTTTTCTCTCATCCCTGATCATTCTGCAGGTGATTTTTTTTTTGTAAAGCATGTAAATTTGGACTTACATAGTGAGAAGAAAGGGAATAGAAAGAGGAAATTGTTGTAACTTCTGATGTTAGAGATTATACAGTCAAAGTGATCACACTCGCTTTGTAGATTATTACTGAATATTATTCTATTGGAAGTCAAGGAGAGGATGTCTCTATTAGCAAAGACAACCCTGATCAGATGGAAAAATACAGATATGGACAAAGAGTAACTACACCAAAATATATGATGCTATTAGGAGAAAATCTGGGTTCACAGAAACTCGCCTGTGAGTCAGGTAATAGCTTAGCTGCTCTGTGAGCCTGGGGCACTGTGAGCTGAGGAGTTGAACTATGAGTTGTTGAAGAGTTTAGGCTCAGCCTCCAGTCTTGAGTCTGTCTTGTAAAGGAGAGACAAAAGCTGCAATTAACCAATTGGTCCCTGAGAATTATATACAGGGCTACCTGTATGACAGCTTTCTGTAGGCCAAACCTCTTACACGGTGTGTCCGTCTTGTCCAGGTTTCTGTGCTCAAGTGAAAGGTTGCAAATCTGTCAGTGGAAGATCTCGATGTTTCATGAGGTTTTTTTACATTTAAAGGAGGACAAAGATTTGAGTTTCAGGTTTCCAAGTCAGAAATTGGAGATGTGGTTGCTTGGAGTGCTTCTGTGGCTCTTTTGTGTGGCACTAATTCTCATAAAAAAAAACCCTGTCATCTGACTCCATATCCCGTTTGTAACTTTGGATTATTCATTCTGGATGCATATGAATTTTTCTGTGAAATTACTGGAAAAGAATGAAGGCAGGTTTGAGAATGAAGTGGAAAAATTGTATATGTGGCTTTGGCTTTTACAGCTGCAGTTTTTTGAAGTGTTCACCTGGACATGCAACAAAAACATTTTACACTCTCCACCTCCTTGTTTCTCATCCATTTAATCAGATAGAATTACTCCACTCTAGCAATAGACAGTAGTTTCTCTACTTCAGTAATTTCATCCAGAGTGCATGAAATTGGAGCAGAGATGCAACTTTGCCCCTTCCCATATCTCTGCTCTCCCCCTCCTGCACATAAGCATCGTGATGCAGACTTAGTGTGAACAAGTTGGAATTCCTTTTGCTATGTGTGGACCAACAAGGCATGAAAATACAGATGCTGTGAAACTGGGAAATAGGTTTGTATGTTAGAAGGAACAGAGACGGGACTAATGTTAACAGGACATAATGGAAAAGGTGGGGGGAATTGGGTATTTGTGCATTAGAGTTGTATGGGTTTTTTTAGGTACATGGCAGATTGTTTTAAATTTTTAGTTTTCTTTATATGTTTTGTTACTCCGATAGCACTGTGTATCACAAATGTGACGCAAATATTGGAGCATGTTTGCTTGTAAACGTATTTATAACTCTAATTGCAATGGCAATTATTGCATTAACACTGAGGGCTGTGAATGAAGAGTCATGTTTAGTCCATTCTCCATTAAGTGTAACTATGTACTGTTTGCAAACTTTCTATCCTTGAACATCAGGAGATGATCTTGGAGGGGTTTCCTTTGTTTATAAGTACTCTGCAGGAGAGCAGTGCAAGTAGTCAAAACTAAGAGTGGACCACAGAGGAATCCAGAGGGATCCCTTACTCTTCACAGCTAAAGCTATTCAGGTACTTTTAAGTACTGAATAGCCAGCTGGTTTAATTTTAAATGGAAAATAGTCTTCTGATGACTAAGAACATTCTTCATTAAAATAATAGGGGAAGTGGTAGCTAGAAACAGCTTATCCAGAGGTTGTAAAAGACCAGGGCCATTTACCAGTAGGCAAAAGGTAGCCCTGAGCAAGATGTGAACAATGAACTGTTAAGAAGTAGTAAATGGAAAAGGAACAGTTAATTTCACTTATTAAATTTCCTTTCAGATGTATTTGCAACCTATTTGCCCTCTCTTTTTCCTTTGATTTCAACAGTGTATAAAGACGACTTCTGCCACTGAGAGCTTTCCTTTCAGAACCTTGTGGGGTATAAGTTGATACCTTAACTTTTGTCATTGAGGCTGCACCAGCACTCCCAGCCTGGCACTATTTGCCATGAAAAACACATGTTGTCAACAGTAATTGCTTTTCTTTAAGAGTTCCGTTCCTGAGTAGATTCTCCTGCTCTTTGGCAAGGCGACCTAAGCTCTGTCATGGTCCTGATGATATTGCTGTTTGACTCATTTTTGTCAGCTGAATTCAAGGATTTATTTTCTAGGCAGTGTACCAGCTTGCATGATTCTGTTTTACTCCTACTTGTGAAAATCAATCATGGGGAACATCACAGAGGAAGTTACCAGCATGAGCAGGGAGTTCCTTGAGCAGCAGTTTATCCCCGTGCCAATCAAAAGGGCTTTGCTCTTTTCCTGCTTACGTTTGCAGAAGTCCATGTATTATTTTGGATCTGTTGTGTGGTGTAAAATGAGAGCTTGTCCATTAGAGGGAATGACTATGCATTTTATATGCCCTAGATTTTCTTGTCTATAACTTACTAGTATGATAACCATAATAAGATCCTTTATAAAATTATACATTGCAATCCAATGATACATTATTAAAGTATTAATATTTTATGCATTCCCTGGAAGCAAAAGTTCTGCAGGAGATATAGATATCTATATATCTATTGTATATGAATAAAATACATATGTGTGCATCCCTATGTTTCTCAGCTGAAAAATGGTGGCTCCCTTCTTGTGTAAACCTGCTGTAGTCCTGATTAACTCCAAGAGCAGGAGGAGGTAACAAATGTGTTGCAGTGTGCATGAGCAAGAGGCTTTTTTTTTTTTTTTCTTTGTGGGTTTTGTCAGCACAAACCATAAGAAATAACATACCATTGTGTGTGGCCTATAAGAATGTCTGAACTGGAAGGAGATTGAATAGCAGGGGTGGTGCTTTCAAGCTTGTCAACTGCTTGAATAGACCTTTTAACATCTAAGCTCTCTTGTTAGAGAGATGTGAGGCTGCTGGATGCCGAGTTTCAGAGCCATGGATCTGTCCTTGTTTTCAGTGCTTGGAGGAATGCTGTAGTAATTAAACTGAACTCTTTAGTGAAGTTTGCAACTGCTGTGTTATTGTTGGCAGATAGCTCATTTCTGAAAATACAGCGGAGGGAGTAGTTTTTGTTGTTGTGGGCAGCAGGCACGACTGCATCCCTAAATAACTGATGCCTGTGCTTAGCTGTCTGCCCACTACAGTGTATTTCCTAATCTTTGCTGCTTCATTTTTCTTGCCCAACAGTGACACTGCTTGCTTGCTATTTAAATATTGTTATTGGTCAATGGCTGGTACTGACTGCAGCTTAAATAAAAATAAATGCTAAGGCCTCTGATTTAATTGCTTTCTGATGTACCACACTTTGTCAATGAAGCAGGTAGTCTTGTTTTTAGACAACCTCAGATTTAATCTTGATTTTCAAGCAGACTGCAAAGCCATTCAGCTCTCCAGTTTCTGGTTCTGTTTATTATCAACAGATTTGCGTTTATATATCCTGGTTTCAGCAAACTCCTTTCCGAAGTTTTAAGGCTTATTTACCTCAAATTGGTACTCTTGTTGACTTCATTAGGGCCACTCAGTGGTGTGCATTTAAGGACATGAGCGTCCTTTCTTTAAGTGTGGCCTCAACCTCTTTATGGATCACTAAATTGCAGTGTAGTTGAAGGCAAAACTCGCAACAAGAATACTATTCCTAGTGAAATATGCAACATGTTGTGGAGCTTTAAAAGAAATGGGAAAAAATTGGTTTCTGCCAGATCTTATAGGATAGAACCACCCAAAACAGCAAACCACTCACATCTGGGAAGATCATCAAAATTATGGTAAAATTAAATTGGTAGAGGGAAAGTAAAGGCTGTAGCCAAAACCATTGTATGTTTACCGAGTTTCAGTGGAAAGATGTCTTGTTGCTGAGTTGCATCTTATGCTTTGGGTGGTGATACAGGGTACCGATGGACATCAGTAAATGCTGCATACTGCTTACATAAGGTTTTAAATACTATTTAAACAACTTCAGACAATACACGGCTACTGAATGGAAGATGATTATTCACTGACAGGATCTGAAAATGGATTCTGAATCCACAACAAAAATAATCATATATGCTTTTTATGCTTTCTTTTCTACATTGGTTGTGAGGACATGCTCCTGCAAAGCTGTACAAGGACTTCAATATATAAGTTAGGGATTAAATAACTTTCTTATTGTTATTCTAACTTCTATTTGAACTTAAGCACTTTCACCTGCCCACTCCAAGGGGGAATGAAATATATTTACCATAATTGAACTGTAGCTTAACTTCTTTAGGTACACAGTAAGCCAATGATCTCTGGAGAATGTGCTTCTGTTCTAAGAGGCTTATGAACAGAGGAAAGCATTAAATAATTACACAACTTCCAGATATTTATGACTGCAGTGAGATCACCTGACATTTGAGGCCTTTTTTAAATCTGGAATTGAATTAATTCAGGGTCTTTGGTGGTTCTTAAAATATACCATGGTTTTTTAAAATATCTGTTATCTTTTCTCACCTTGTAGCAAAAAGACTTATGTAGTGCTCTACCGAGTAAAACTATTAGTAAAGCACCTGAAGGCATTGATCATACAACAATTATGTTTTTAGAAATGCATAAATTGAAGTATGAATGTATGAGATTCAGCAATGTTAAATGAACATGGTAAAAATGTTTAAAGACGGGAAAACCAGAACTGCTGCTCGTCAAGAGCTGGTGTTATACCTGACTGGAATCCAGATGCATTTTTGACTAAGTGGCCCTTCACTCTAACTTTTTGTTTAGCTTATGGAGCTCTTGCATATTCACTGATCTGAATTCCTGGGCACTCAGTCCAGGTGGCATTTCCCAGTTGCATCCGTGCTTGGTCCCCGTAGCATGTATTGACTGTAACCCTGTGCTGGACATGTTGTCACAATTGATGTCCCTTATGCATGTGCCTGTTTCTGAATGTTCTCAATAAGCAGCTACAACCACTCTGTCCTGCCCTGGCCATGCTTGCTGACAGCAGTTGCACAGGTCCTTTCATCAGCAGAACAGCTTCAGTACATCCATAACCTGTGGAGAGAGTATATATCACCAAAAAGGAGGAAAGAATGAGTAACAGACACATCTTTGCATCCCTGCTTCATTTTCCACAGCAGTAGAAAGCAGAATTTTGCTTTGTGTGCTTCCACCCTAAAGTGTGGATTGTGGCTGCATCTTCACCCTGTGAAGTATCATATCTGAGTGACGGTCCCTCAGTGGACACCATGTATGTGATTTTTTAGACCTGCTAGGATTTTGGATAATAAAGGATTTTACATAACACATATTACAATATTTTTTTTAATTGTACCTACATCAGCATAAATTACTCTCCTCTGCATATAAATGCATTTGCCTCTCCCTCATGTTGTTACTGATGGTCCTGATGTTCACTGGTTTTAAAATGTTTATATGTAGGAAGGCAAGAGCTTTGGTGGGCTGAGATAACCTCTGCCTGCTGTCAGGCTATGGCAGCCACAGAACAGCCAGCTAGGACCCAAGGCAGCCCAGGCATCTGTGTATGGCTTTTCACCTGGGCCTTGAGGAGCAGGACAGACTGCCTTGGTTTCATGATGGAGATGCTTGCATTGTTCACCTGATGGAACCTGTGGCACTGTCCCAGCATGCCTCCTCTCAGGGATATTGCTTCTCTTGCCACTCAGCAAGGGCTCCTTCAGGAGCACCTCCTTCAGGCTTCCAAATTGGTTCTCCTGACCTCAGACAACTCTTCACCTGTGAAAGAGGGAAAAGTGGTCATCCATATCCTGCATAGGTAATAATCTAGGTTCTCGTGACATCACTCCTGTGACATCACACCTCGGTGTGATGCCATAGAGTGCTTACATTTTTGCCTCATCGCAGGATCCTTTTGAGCCTGTGGTCTGGCAGGCTTTATCAGCACAGAGAAATGTAGGTGTCGGGGACAGGAGCTGGAGTACCTGGAGTGGAGGATACTCAAGCTCAGCCAGTCATAATTGTAGTTTCTTGGGCTTGTGCCTTGTGATGTGAAGATGATGGGAGTGACATCATCCTACTGAAGGTCTGTGCAGAGCACTTTTGCTCTCAGTGCTGCTAGAGAGATTGCAAAAAACAGGGTGCCACCTTGTATGTGTCAACACATTCTGCAGAGAAATGCAGGGTCAGGACAGTGCCATCCTATTCTACAGCCCAGAATTTCCCCTGCTGTGTAGGGCTCTGCTCCAGAGACCTCTTCCCAAGGCATCAGATGGATGGTTGTGCCATGTAAACATGACCCAGACAAGCAAAAACTGGGCTTGCTGCTCATTAAGCATCTTTATTACCGCATGTCCAAGTACTAATAAAACCAAGTGCTCTGTACAGGACTATATGTCAAAATAAGGACTGTAGGAAGAAAGAAAATATGCAGGATGTTTTTTAATTCTGGTCATCTTAAAAGACAAATAATTAAGGTGATGAAGAAGATTGCTTTTATTGTCCACTTTCAGACAAAGGAAAAAGAAGGAAACAATATATATAATATACCTAATAGGAAAGGAAGACTGGATATAAAGTTGCTTAGGTAAAATTTTCACAAAACCTTTTCTGGAAAGGATTTTGCAAAACCTTTTCCAGGAGAAAAAAAAAAATAAAAATCACAGCTATATTCATAGCCTGGATTTTATTTAGTTCCTCTATTTTCCAGCATGACTATACTTCTGGCTGCTCTTAGGAAACTTAGGAAATGAGTTAGCTTCAATATTAATGTAGTGAGTTACATTTGCAAAGGCAATCAAGAGCTTTACATGGTGTTCCGAGATACCGGAATTCAATTCACAGGATTTGCCAAAGCTCTATTTTTATTTTGTCTTCATCTGATGTTATCAAGGTTGTTCATGTTCCAAAAATGGATGAGTTTAGCAATAGTTAGCAGTTGGTAATAGGAGTCAAGAAGACCGAGGCTTTTAACACATTCAGAATGTTTAATTTCCCCTCCATCTGATGATAATAACTTAACATGTAAAAAGAAAATAACACAAAATTATGTGGATTTTAAAAAGCCTCCCACTCACCTTATGGAATTAAAATACTGTGTGGGCCTGGAACCACGAGTACGTTCACTAAGTATGATCTCCAGAAGCGTGTTATATTTGAGAAAAAAAATTAAATGAAAAATTAATCGTTGCTGTTTTATCCAAACACTTCACTTTGCTAACATTTTGCTGTGCCCATTAGGTAATCATGCCATTTATGTTTAACTAAAAAATTTTCCTAAGGGTGATATCTGTAAAATTTAAATATTTGCTTATTCATCTGAGGAGTTTCTATTATTGGAACATAATGCTGCACTAAGTCTTGAAGTATGTCCAAGGAAAGGTCAGGTTTTGCTGAAGTTTTCTTATCTGAAGCTTTTTCACACCAAAATGTATTTAACAGTATAGTCAGCTGTGTATTTCTGTAAGGTTGGATGATTTTGGTTGTGGTATGAAGAGCTGGTTGGAAGTCTGGCTTCCCAAGCAGTCTTGGCACAGAACCAAGATGTATGTTATGCTTTGCAGAGTCACAGAACAGGCTGACGCACAAGACATACTGGAGATAAGGGTGGGAAATCCTATCTGCTTCATCATCCCTGTAGATGTGGACAGGGGGAAAAATATGCCAAACCCTTCCCTGAGACGTTTTTAGGAAGAAATGTCATGAATATATACTATAAGTGCTCTATGTGAACCTTTTTTTTTTTTTTAGTAGGAGGGACAAGACTCAAAGTGTTTAAACAAGATTAGATAGACACAGCCTTAGTGTGTGTTCAGGAATATATGTTACTGCATTTTATTAATAATTAGGCTTTTTTAGTTTTCCTAACAAAAATACAAAATGACCATAGAAAACTACTCCTAATGGTACCTGTAATGCTGTAAAATGAGACGAGCACATGGTAGGGTATAGTACAGCTGCAGTAGTAAATAATCCCATTCTGACTGTTGTAATGAGTATTAGATTCCTAGAATTAGATTAGGTTAGAAACACTAGGAGGTGAAACTGTAAAATCTGCAGAGCAGAAAAAAGATGAAGCTGAGGGAGGGAGCGCCCATTTCCTACAGCCACTCATCTTAAAATGCTGCCCATTACCCAGTGACAAATTTGGAGCACTGCTTGTCTCTGATATTCCCAGAGGCCGTACATGGATGCTGAACATGCCTGCATCATTTGTAAAAGCTTTTTGTAGTGTCCCTGCAGTAAATATAGCACAACATGAAAAGTATAGAAATTGTGTTAAAATTTACTCATTTTCTTGATCAAAAGGACAACATTGCTCATAGTGAACCCTTTGGAAATCTAAGTTTATCTGAAAATAACATTGTAGTTGATAGAGCTTAGAAATAGAATAGTATGTGGGAGATTTAGTAAATATAATTTAGTATATAAGAGTCAGTAATGACGTGGCAAAGATGCATATTCAAAATACAAATACAAACCAGATTTTTCACATAGTGGTTGTGCCTTGTGGTATAGATCCTTTATGATACAGTTAGACTACAGTTATGAATTAAATTCCAAAGAAATTTAACAATCGTATTTTCGTACTATGTGTACTTTGACAGGCTTCATTCATAAACCTCATGCACTAAGAGCATTTTACGAGACATCATTACAGAAGCACTAAAAAGACACAGTAACTGTGAGCAGGTTTTTGCCAGAAAACATTTCCTGAAGACGACAGTCACGCTCAGCAAACCAGAAATATGCTATTTTTAAAAGGATTTGTGTAAAGAAAGCATTTTCAGGAAGAAGAGATGGAATGTTATCTTCCTTAGGTATACACCCGTTAAGATATTTTTATCGTGTGCTGCAATCTAATGTTAGATCATATAAGAGGGGGTTTGCACATTCCTTTCTCATTTCTGTTAGGAAATTAAATCCCGATAAGGTTCTATATGTCTCTTATCACTCTGTAGAGTAGCAATTTAAAGACCAGAAACACATATGGTTTTTCATCTTTATGGTCCAATTTTGACCACTGGAGTTTTGTTTCCTGCTGCTGTTTTCACGAGGGCAGAAAAAGCTTTGTCCAAAATCGGCTTACTTCACTGCTGGCCTTCAGTTTGAGAAATGTTCTGTTAAATCCAAAATACATGGTTGCAATACTGAGCAAAAATTGGCTTCCTCTTAATAAATTAATACAAATAGTATTTGGTTTTCTCTCGGCTTTCTCATTAGTTCCTCATATGAAGGGTGAGTAAACTGCAGATGAGAAATGATAAGAAAACACATTTTGCAAAATGAAGCATCAGTTACAGAGTCAAAGAATTGACTGTATGGAAAATTAAGCAATGAGAAAAGCAAACTGTGGATGTGAGGAGTCTGTGGTATGGCTAAGAAAGGCAGGATGGGCCTGCCAGCCAATGGAGGGAGAGTGCAAGGACAGCCTGGAGTGCCAATGCCAGTCTGCACCAGATGACTTCCACAAGTATAAAGCAAGGAAGATGAAGGAAATTATCAAGGAGCAGTGGTGTAGAGGTAGATATGTGCCCTGCATATTTATATTCAGTCCCATTTTGCAGTGGCATTCCCTGAATGTTATTGTTATTCTCCAAGTCCCTTGATGAGACAATTTTTTTACAGCACCTGCTTTTCAACCTTTATGGTGTTATTACAAAACTAATCCATGTTTTGCTTTCTGAAAATAATGTGGATGACATAATGGAGATGAATATCCCGTCAAGAAACTTAAGCTGTCTTTAAGAGTTGATCTTTAAATATAATCTGCCAGCAAGTGGATTATGCTTTTGGTCATTTGGATATAAATATACTTTTATAAGAGAATTATTTGCTCTGAAAAGTGAGCAGAGGGAATTTAGAGAAGATGCACAAAAATAACTAGGAACCTCAAGGAAGCAATTTATGTTCAAGCATTAAAGTAATGACAATAAAGCTTTACCAGCAGAAGCTACAGGGACTTCAGTGTCTTGCAGTAATGCATAAGTATTTACAAAGAGGAAGAGAAAAGATAGAAGATTATTTTATTTCAGTATTAGGTCACAAAACTGATGGGGATTTCCAGCTTACAGAAGTGTAGCAGCGAAGATATTTAAAAGTGGCAAGTTTAGACATCATGAGGGAGCAAGGGACTGTCCTGGCAGTGGCTGAGTCTACCAGGCTCAGGCTTAATAAATATAAGGTACAAATTTCAAGATCTGTTTCAAAACAAGTAGGGTTGAGATTTTTCATTGTTTTAGGGGGTTAGTTGGTTGGGGATTTTATTTTTGTTTTATTGTTTTCAAACTAACTCAAGATCAACAAGTTTAAATATAATCCAATTTCTTCCAAGGTGGTGAAAATTTGAGTAGAGATTTTTTCTTTCCTTTCTGCCTTTTTTTTTTCGTTTTGTTTTGATATTTTTGTTTTACAGTAAATGCATTTTCCTGTAAAGACTGCAGCACATGGGTTCCCAGGGAATAGCTGAGTTTTGCTCTGACTTTTAAAACATTTTATACTTTCTTTTCATCTTAACTTCATGCATTTCAAATGCATTAGGATCATTGGTTCCAATGTTAAGGTTAGTTCAAGGGTAATTTAATATATTTAGAAAGTGTCAGTACTGAAATTCTGTAAAAGCAAATATGTGTCATTCTGAGTGTAGACCTAGATAATGGATATCTTGTATTAAAGTTAGGTTTGTGTGGAGAAAAAGTAATATGTATTTACAAAAATATGTCAAGAGACACTAGAGTGCACATAGCAATAATGAAATAAAAAAAAATAAGCTACTAACTAACTATACATATATATGCATGCATACATTGTGTCATGATTATGCACAGAAAAATGTGGAGGATGGTCTTTTAAAACTAGAGGTTTATTTTTGATGACCCTATCCATGTAACTATCACAAGGAATTGTTGATCAAAAGGGCCAAGTGAACATAGCTGTACAGCAGAAAAACGTTGGAACCAACTTTTTCCACTCTAACAATAAATAAATCAGGTCAGAATTTTAATTAATGTAACCTGTAGTGATTAATAGTAATCGTACTTCATCCTCCCATCTTGGAAACAAGGATTCAGGGTTCAGCAATACATGAGTGATGTAACTCCAAGGCAACTCAAAAACTGGGTGTAGAAACACCTGCTCATGTTGCTGCTTGGGCACAGATTTGTAGCTTACCCATGGCAGTTGTCTTGATATTGCTATTAATAGTATTTTGCCTTGTCTTCTGATTACACAGGTTTTACACATACTCAAGGAAATACACATTTGGTAAAACTTAGCATGATTTATATAGCCTGAGCTAATGAGTAAGGCTGTACTTAGTTAAATGAAATATGTAGACATTTTTTAATTGTCAAAATGCTGAAACTGATACACTGGGCTTTGGAAATCCTCCCTATTTTTAGAGCAATACTGACTTTGTTTCTTACAATGATTTGGTTTTAGCCTAGTAATCTATAATGTGCTCAAGGCTATTTTGATATGGTTATCTTTAATTAAGCGCATAAGTTATTAATAATTTGAAAGTTGGATTAAATTCTTTTGATAGTGTTTTGACATGCCTATTTGTAATTATATTCGTTTGTTATAGCAGACAGATTGGCAATTAAGGAAAAAAAAAATCATTGTTCTAATGAATAAACAGGGCCTTTCAGACAGTGATAGTGTCAAGCATCATTCAGGCCATAAGAAGACTATTACTGTACTACATGTACCTACTGGTATTTAAATCATAAGCCGTAAAAAACTGTGTGGTTTAAAAATTATTATTGTGTACCTCACACATATTCCTGCAAGGAGTTCTACAGCCATTTTAAGGTGTACTGCAAAAAAGGTATAATAACCATAGAATTCTATTGAAATAAAATTGGAGACAAAACTTTGGCGCAGAACAGCAAACCAATGTAAACATAAGGCTCAGACACCCCTCTCCATCATGTTTCATTTTCCCAAGCAAGTCTTACAATGTTATTGACAACGTGTGCTGTGTGCTCTGACGCTCGGGGCCATGGGGTACAGCTGGCACTGCATAAGTTATCACAGAATATCCTGGGTTGGAAGGGACACACTGGGATCATCAAAGTCTGTCTTCTGTCCCTGCACATCCTGTCACTGGTGACTAGTTACTATCATCACCATCTCACTGCTGTTGAAGATTTGAACAAAGTCAGTGATCCCACACGCATAAAACACGCCTGCTCCTACATAAGCTGCGGTGCAAAAGTGGTACTATCTAAACTGTACAGGGCAATGTGTTGTATTATACAGTATTGGAAATATCCTTCCCCAGTGTGTGCTTAATATTCTACTGTGTTTTGGTACTGTTAGAACAAATGCCCTGTGAATGTGAACCAGTTAATGTCTGATATGATTTATAGTGTCTTAAATTGAGAGGTTGTAACCATAAATATTGTAAAGGGGGTTCATTTTCAGATGATGCCAAATGTTCCTACTCTAAAAAATGGATCTCACTGAAATGTGTAACATTGGGAAAGTAAACACATCGTTTTTAATTTCATTTCCATTCTTTTCTGTGACTATTAGAGATCACATGAAATGGAAGCCATCATAGCATGTCATATATTGAATCAATGGAATGTACTAAAATATTAATCACTTGAGGCTTTTTTTTCTCCAGTGAGTCTCTAATTTATATTTTCTCATTCAGGAATATATAGTGTTATTTTCTCACCTGTCATCTGTCTCATCCCAACTCTCCTCAGCATGATAGAAATTACATTGTTGAACTGAATGCTAAAGCAGCAAACCATGTTGAAGATTTAGAGTCCATCCCTTAAAAAAAAAAAAAAAAAGTTTGAAATTCTTTTTCATCCCTTGAAAGATTTTTAGAAACTATTCTATTCATCCTTTCATTAATGGGACACTAGATTTCCAGTGTGGCATATGTACACATAGGGTGGGTATATGTGTTGCCACACACAAATATGTATGTTCATAGGGGGAGAGATCGAATGAATCAGTACACAAATGAGTTAATACTGGTGGTGTTCTGAGTTCTGCTACCAGTTCTCCTGAACTTCTTGATCTCATTACCACCACCCAGTGGAAATGCTTGGAGCTAATGCCAAGTCCTGGTATAAACTTCAGGACTTCTTCCTTTGGAAATACCTTCTGCTTCAGTAGATGAGCCCACACTCACTGAAAGTGAAGTTTTGTATTGACTGTGGAAGACTTCTGATCAATTCTTTAGACTTTAGATCTTTTAACTCTGGAAAAAGGTGTATGGATATTGGCAGGGAAAAGAATCTATTTCTGGTAAATGGCTACAACTCCTCTGCTATCACAGATCTCAAAATGTGCTGTTTTCCTACTTATTCATGAATTTGCTTTTGTTTATCAGGTTTTCTCTTAATTTCTCATTTACTGTCATTAAAAGCCTTTCATTTCTTCCGTATCTTTGAGTGCTGTATTCTTTAACAAAGCAGGTTTTGCTGGGGTAAAATTAAGTAAAAAAAAAAATAATTAATTGGTAAAAATGAAAAGTTGGTGCTTATTATGTAGTCAGCTCCCTTTCCACAAAAGTATCACATAATGGCTGCTTGAAATCTCTCTGAATATTGTTTATAGAATTGATGGGTGGTTGGCTTTAATGCAATGCTAGCTATGTAAGTTGTTTCCTGGATTTTAGGGAGCTTTGACTATTGGCTCTGTGGAAGTGTGTCTATTCTGTGGTCTTTCTGCTTTTGTTTTTTGATTTATTGAAAGGGTGTATTTTTTTTTTTTACTGCGTTTTTTTGTGTTGCTGCTGAAATATTGTTCTTTGCACTGTTTTGCTGCGCTGTTAGAGAAGTGAAGCTGAGGAGGATTTTCTATGGCAGTCAGTTGTGAAAAATCATGGATGGGTTTGAGTTGGAAGGGACCTTAAAGACCATCGATGCCCACCCTGACCGCCATGGGCGGGGACACCTTCCACTCGAGATGGAAGCATTGCCTTTGACGAGATCATAACACCCAATTTTTTTCTTATAATTTTTCATAATTTCATGTATTCTGTTTGGTTTTGACTCAGATGTTTGGCTTGAACAGATGTTAGAAAACTATAATTCTATCAGAGATTGGTCTTGTGATTCACTTACCAGTTGCTGGCTCCATTTTCTTTCCATGTAGAGCACTCTGTGTGATAGAGGATTTGCTTCTAAGACAGGGTTTAACACAGCAGAATGAAGTGCATTTTTAGAGTTTGAAATAGGCAGAGTTGTCTTTGCAGAGGGTTCCTTTGCCTTGGCTGGACCATCAGATGTTTTCTGCCCTTTTAATAAGTCTCCTGCTATTTAACGCTTTGTTGTACATCAGTTACTTGTTGATGCCACCTCTCATTCAGTGTGTCCTTTGTGAATTTATTTTAAATATTTGCTTTTTCCTTAGTAAGGGATTAGGCATGAAAAAAAGATGTAGCATGCATGAACTACGGGGGAAATTATGCAGCATAAATGTTAAGAAGAGGAGCTACAGATAATGGTGTATTTGATTCAATAACAATAGGAAGTTTTTCCCAATAGTATCCTAAATCAGACAGCGGTATTATTGGTAATCTGGAAGAGAAGCGGCAGAAAAGTGTTTGCATTTCTTAGCACAGAAATGTGGTGCTAGATATAGATGCTACATGGATATGAGAAAAGTGAGAGTCTTGCTGGACAGTTTCTTCCTGGAGCTGTTCTAAACAAGCTGAGGTATAAAATTATGTGTTTTGGAAGGCTGAATGAGCAAAGCTAAGAAAAAAAATAGAGTATGTTTCAATAAATCCTTGTTTCTACTTTTGAGATTGAGCAGAAATACTAGTTTAAGCCTTCACAGTCCTCTTTCTGTGACAAAATTTTGAGGGCTGCAGGCTACAACCCACGATTTGACTGCATGCTGCAGGGCTTTAAGTCACTATTGCCTTGCCTTAGCTTTGAGATACCAGCGCTCCACTTAGCTCAAGTGTTGAAATAGGGAACCCACTCTGATACTCTTCACATACAATGAGGGATGTGCTGAGGAACTAGGCTACCAGGCTGTCCCAGTTTCCTCTTTTTCTAGCTGTACCACCCCCATAGCTGATGAATGAATGCAGTTGTAATATAGTGTATAATGTGTATTACACCATAATGGCCTTTAAAAGGTACACAGGATACTCACGAGTTTCCTTCTGCTTAATGCAAGGATGACAGACATCTGAAATAGGGAAAAACATCTAAAGCTGAGTGAAAAGGAAATAAAGAGAAATACAAGGACATGAAAAGGGCAGGAGATGGTATAAAGGTGTGTCTCAGACAGCACATTACTTACTGGAAGATATTCTTAGGATAAACTGAATTCTGTTGAATTCAATAAGAATTGCTACAGGAGCTTAATTGAGTTTCCTGTGACTTTCAGCACAGATATTCCTTTCTGTCCTTGATGGAAATGTTTCAGTAGAGTGTGAACGATTTCTCAGGATATGTTTGAATGGTAACACATACTCTGTGCCATGCTTTAAAGACTGTTAAGCAAAAGGGCATTGCTTATATGGTTGAATATTTTTTTCTGGTTTTCTTGAATGATTAATACTGTTAGACACTAGAATGCAAAATAGTGCGTTTTGTCAGGGTAATACAAATTGTATAATATATGTGAATTAATGTAATTTGTTCACTGGCTTCTAGTCCACAAGTTTTCCAGAAAGTCTCTTAAATCCATAGCCTGTTTCCTGAGTCAGTATTTGCAGTTTTATGCAGGAACAACACCTGGGAGATTTCTTTCAAATAGGAAGTATTGGGGAGAATAAAAGAATAAGTAAATAAGCAGCACTGATTATTATTGTTCTATGGCAGAGATTTGAATAAATAGTAAGATATACAGCTGAAACTCCAGATATTTCTCAGGGGAACAGGATAGAGACTGAAATAGGTAAGAGAGATGGTATGTAGGAGCCATGGAGTTAGAGGTTGACGAAATTAGCAATTTATTACGAAGAAAATATTTGGGAAGGAAGCAGCATTTTGAGCCTGTGTTATCATAATAGAGAAATATAATAGAAAATAATAGAATGAGGCAAGAAAACTCCAGTGAAGGATTAAGATAGCAAAGTATCAGAGAAGATCAGACAAAAAATAAGTAAACTGAAACAAAAAACCCAAACAAACAAACAAAAAAAACCCCAACACCCAGAAAAAGAGGCCAACCAGAATAAGTAGGAGTAGAAAATGTATATTTTGTATCTTAGGTGCTATTTAATACTACTTGTCATTTGTTTATGGAGTACTTTGGAGCAATCAAGTGGTTTTAGTTGTTTGGGTTTCTTCTTCCTTTAATAGAGGAGGACAATAAACTCCATCAGCAGAAGCTATAACAGCTTTTAAAGCAGTCACTCCTGTTTGCTGCAAAGCAGGTTGAGGTTTTAAAACTTGAGCTACTGGAGTAGATAGTTTCTCGATTGCTACAATAAGGTGTTGCCAAGGCCCTGACTCTAAAAAGAGCGTGCAACCAATGCTTGCACATCTCTGAAAGGCCAGAGAGCTGATGTACGACCCTGAAAGGGCCCAGGTATGGCTGTAGCAGGTGTGATGAAAAGTGTCAGCAATGTGTCAGTGCAAGGATTTCAGAGAAAAAGGTTCCAATTCTTGGAAATGGTGGATGTGTGGAGTTTCACTCCCAGCAGAAGGGCCTTCACATACCAGTGACATTATATTTAGAAGGTGGAAAAAGTTGTTCTAGTCCAAGCTGGAATATGTTTATTCTGAGAAAAGAGTTGCCTAATTTCATTTCTTGCATAATAATTTCATGTCTTTTCATTACTCTATGCTGCCTTAAATTCTTGTATTTTCTGAGAAAGAACCACACCTGTGATCCTGTCTGAAATAGGAACCAGGCCTTAAGTGTGCTCTGTTGTTAAATTTGTCAGATATTTATAATACTGACTTAATTTTTACATGGTAATGAACTTGCTGGTTATTTCTAGATGTACCCATACATCCTCATAACCAGAAAAATAGTGTTACTGTGCGTGCACATTACCACATTCTTTTTTTGGCTGTAAGAAGAAGCAGCAAATTCTGATCTCTCACCTGTGTCTCGGCTGTCAAAACTTTCCACTTTTGCCATTTACGTAATTCCTTCCTAAGTACTGAAAATGCTGAAGGATGAGTGACAGCTGTCAAAATTTACTATTCACTGTGTACAAAGGGAAGTAATGATAGAAAATGGTTATCAGAAGAAGGCACCTCTCAAAAACTGGGTCTTTCTTCATCAAGGATATGAACCACAGAGAAAGTAATTTCTGCTAGGAAAGTGTTTGTATGTGTCCCCTGTCCTGAATTTTCTGGCAGCCATTCCTTTATTTTGGAGGGCAAAATGATAGGATAGTGGTATTATGTTGCCAGGAGTAAATGCTGACTAAAAGACATTTTCAGATGTTACATCATGGTTCTGGGCTTCTTTTCTAAGGTGTTCCTCTTTTGGCACTGGAATTTCACCCCATCAATCTTGATTTTTACAATCCAGAATAAAGGTAAAGCATGTTGGAACATGAGCCAGCTATAAGAGCATTTCATGCCTTACACGATAAAGCTGCAAATCATACATACCGTATGGTGAAAAAAAACCAAAAACAACAAACACCAAAAGCAACAAACCACACTTGAGTGTCTTTCTTTCTCAAGCACGTCTTACACTGTGACAAATTCTGGTCCTGGCAGGGAGCTCCGATTTGTGAGCTGCAAAAGGAAAGAAACACTTGTGCTGGTGAAGGAGCACGGGTATGCTATAGCTGCCTCATGCTGATGTACCTAATGGTTTTTAATCCACAATTTGCTAGGGGCTTTATAGAACGGAGCGAGTACATTATACAGGCGTTAAGACTGAGGGTGAGGAACGCAGAGGCAGCGCCAGAGCCTGCAAGAAACCATGGTGGGTCTCCTTTTCCCTGCAGCCGCCGAGGCCCTGCGAGGCCGGGCGGGCAGAGCCGCCTCCGCCGGCGGCCCCGGGCCGGGAGAGCCGTGAGTAACCGCGGGGGAGGATGCGGGCGCCCCGGGGCGGGATGCGACACCCCAGGATGAGCTCGCCCCGGGAACGGGGGGGGATGCGGCCGCAGCGCTTCCCGATGCCGTGACCCAGAAGTTTTGCCAGCCCGCTCCTGATCCTGCAGCTTCGTCGGGCGGGATGCGGTGGGGATGGGCTGCGGCCGCCGCAGCTCAGCAAAGGGCGGGATGGAGCTTACCCCGAGCGGGGATGAGAAAGGACCGATTTCACTCAATTACGCCGTCACGGGCCGGTGGAGCCGAGAGCGGCGGGCGGGGGCGGAGATAGATCGATCCCGGGGAACCGGGGGGCTGCTCCACCCCGGACACGTGGAGGTGCCTGTGAGTTGGGTGTTAGAGAAATATGGAATAAAAAAAAAAAAAAAAGGGCGCGGGGGGGGCTCGGATGAGGGGGGATAGGAGGGGCAGGAACGTTGGGCTGGGGGCGTCGCACCCCGGGCATCCTTCCACGTCCCCCCTCCTCCCCAATCCCGGAGGAAAACAGCACTCGTCGTCGTCCCCACCCCCGGAAAAAGGAGGGCACACCCCACCTGCG
>VXBX01009463.1:314426-382962 GCA_013400415.1 Scytalopus superciliaris
GCCCCGGCCCCATGGAGTGCTACTACATTGTCATCAGCTCCGCGCACCTCAGCAACGGGCACTTTCGCAACATCAAGGGAGTTTTCCGCGGCCCCCTCAGCAAGAACGGGAACAAAACTCTGGTAATGGCCTTCTTCCCTTGCCTCCCTCTTCGCCCCTTCTCCTCCTTCTCCTCAGAGCGGCGGCTCGGGCTAGCGGGAGCCGGGGGCCGCCCGCCCCTCCCTGGGACGCGGTGCCCTCCGTTCCGCCCGCCGCCTCCCCGGGGCAGGTGCCGGGGGGGTCCCCGCAGAGCTGCTGGGGTGGCGGCCGCCTGCGGGGACAGCCCGGCCACCCTTCTGGGCGGGGAGCTGCAGGGCCGGGGCTCCGCAGCCCGGGGGAGGTCGGGGAGAGGCGGTCGCTGCTCGGCTGAGAGCGAACCTCAGCGGTGCGGGCTCCCTGCCGCGTCCCCCCGGTGCGGTGACAGCGGGAGGTCCTGCCCGGGGAAGTGCAGGAAGGACCCGAAACTTGTTTCCTTGCTTGTCCGAGCCCTTTGGGGCAGAGAGATGCGTTTGTTCGAGCACAGCTTCAGAAATGATAGAGGTTTTGGTTTGTTGGCTGCCAAGTTTTTTTAAAAGCAAGCCACCGGGTTTGACAGGACTTGGTGGGTTTAGGCAGTTTGGCTAGATGCTTCGGAAAGTGTGCACAGGCTGTTTCTGTATTCATCCCCCATACGTAGGTATCTTTATATCTGTTGGGTTTTGCTGACTTGCTTGGACTCGCTTCGTGCTGTTAGTTAGAGCTAATGGAAGAGTGAGGACGCAATAGCATTGGCAATACATGTGCTCTCCCTGCCTGCTCAGATAAAAGGGATGTAGGATAACAGCAGGCTGGGCGAGCTGCATCACGTAACATCTCAATCACGGCACAACAAAGTGTGGACAGATGTCTGGAGAGGAGGATGGAGCTGAAAGAGGGGCTTAGCCACGTTGTTTATCTCTCTCTCTCCCATCACCGCTTTATTCCGAAATCCCCTTTGGAGGAGATGGAGCAGAACTTACCACATCCTTGTTCCCTCGAATGCGCGACCTATATTGATGGGGAATTTACTAAAGTACTTAACATTTGCTAGAGTTGGCAAGCTTGCAATTTCTCCCTAAATAAAGAGATTAAAGCAAGTCTCAGCCAAGTCATAAAAATAGTAACTACTACGAGAGAATCTCAGGCAGATTTTTGGACTGTTTCAAATGTGAAGTTCTTGCTTTCACATTGTAAATCTTTACAATTTTACTTGCTGTGGATTCTGCATATTTTTTTTTGTTAGAGCTTGCGTTATTGGAATTTTAAACAAGTATTTGTAGTATCCATGAGATGGCAATATATGTGTAATATTTCACTGTTACAGTTGCAAAACTGAGACCTACTGTAGAAATACTTGGTANAATGTATGTGTGGGTAGTGAGTAGTGTCATTGACAAACTTTCTCCTGAGTTGAAGAGTTCTTGATAGTGGCTTTATGGACAGCAAAATGAAGTCCTTCACTACGAAATAAATAGTATAGATGCAGACATCAAGACTTTTATTTCTGTTCAGGCTATTTTTAATTTATAGGAGGCTAAGATACTGCTCAATTGTGATACAGGGGGATTGCATGGTTCAGACTAATAGTTCTGAGGCACTGGGTACATGTTAGCTTCAATGGGAAAATCAGATGTCACATTCAGATGATTGATTGCTTCCACTTTAAATAAACTTTCAGACTTAAAAGGATGAAAATATCTATTAATACAAAGTAGAGTANAACATTTGCTAGAGTTGGCAAGCTTGCAATTTCTCCCTAAATAAAGAGATTAAAGCAAGTCTCAGCCAAGTCATAAAAATAGTAACTACTACGAGAGAATCTCAGGCAGATTTTTGGACTGTTTCAAATGTGAAGTTCTTGCTTTCACATTGTAAATCTTTACAATTTTACTTGCTGTGGATTCTGCATATTTTTTTTTGTTAGAGCTTGCGTTATTGGAATTTTAAACAAGTATTTGTAGTATCCATGAGATGGCAATATATGTGTAATATTTCACTGTTACAGTTGCAAAACTGAGACCTACTGTAGAAATACTTGGTACACTTCAAATAATGGCATGATACATCACCTTCTTTCTACTGAACAATTTCAGTAAAGATGTATTTGGCAGGACTGAGAATACTCTGATGTAACTTTTGGACTGTGTATTATCTTGCAGTTCATAATGGATTCTGCTTCAGCNACTTTTATTTCTGTTCAGGCTATTTTTAATTTATAGGAGGCTAAGATACTGCTCAATTGTGATACAGGGGGATTGCATGGTTCAGACTAATAGTTCTGAGGCACTGGGTACATGTTAGCTTCAATGGGAAAATCAGATGTCACATTCAGATGATTGATTGCTTCCACTTTAAATAAACTTTCAGACTTAAAAGGATGAAAATATCTATTAATACAAAGTAGAGTAGGCCTTTAGAAGTTCCGTTCAAAACACAGTCTTTTTATATGCTCGATGTCTTCCATTCTAGGATAAAAAACAGTTTGTAAAGCTAAAAATCAGAATTTTTGAGCTGCTCTGACTCAGACGTATTTTCCTCTTTTGCTTTAAAGTATCCATTGTCTCTTCACCTGTGCTCCAAACTTTCTAAAATCACTGCTATCTTGTAAACTGAGAACCTAAAAACAGCCTCTCCTTGTACAGAGTAGAATTGCTTCCATTTGAAAACTTATATTTGTTAAGCTTTGATTCTGTTTTAGAGTTCTGCCACCACACTCTGTCAAGAAATAAAGATATGTGCCACAATACAATTTCACAGCAAGTAGCAAAGTGCTGGTTCTAGTCAAATGATGAAGTTGTGCTTTCAGCATGATTTTATGTGGTGTATCTTCAAATGTGGAGCTGATGAGGTTTCAGGGGAGGAAGTTCCTTGGACCTTTTGGCTACTGTCCTGTTCTGGACTGACCTCCTGTTCACCTGAAACTCATCTTTTTCTACCCTGCTCTCCAAGAGAGGTCACTGAGAAACATTTTCCCTGACTGTCCCTGCAGGTGGTCCTTATGCGTTTGTTCTCTCCTTGTGTCCTGTTTAACACAGTTAGTCATATAAAGCTTTATGAAGTATTGGTTCAAAACTCCCAGAAGGTAACAGGAAGAAAGAGTTACAAACCTTTGCTCACCTGGTAGGGAACATGAAGCACAAAGCTTTGTCCTTCTATAGAAGTCTTTCTCAGTGGATAACATCAGAGAGTTACTTTTTAGTAGAAAAGATGGAATAACAATGTTTCTATTGCTTAGTTTCTGGACCTTGCCTTTCTCTAAGACATAAATATCTGCAATGCCTAATGACTGCAGGGCTTTGATGTGGGTTTATTTGGACGGTGGAGAGAAGGGGCTGAGTGGTAAAGGTGCAAAGTAGGGGAAGGATGGGAAGGCCATAGTTCTGTTCCTCAAGGGAAGACATATGGGGAAAACCTCAGCTCAGAGTGAAGTGAAAGGCACAGGAGAAAACAAAGCAAAGAGTGGACTTAGGTTACCTGGGAAAACAGATTATTGTAAAAACTTTTAAATAAAATAAGAAAAAAATGCCTGTGAATAAACCTTTAGGGAGATGGTGGAAAATGAGGGAATATGTATTTACATACAGTTCTGGTATCTGATAGCCCAGTTTTGCACAGTACCCAGTGCGTGTGATCCCCCACTGGGTAACTGTTTGTGTAGGGCCCCCTTACCCAGTTGTAATCTGCTGTTCCTTATCAGGAAGATAAATATGAATTGATGGTAAATGGGCTCAGCACTTGTGGAAGCATAGGCTCAAAACTCTTATTAAAAAGTTACTTTAGAAGATGTAGCTGTATGGTTAAAAGAAAATGGTGGTATTTGGGCTGTTGGTTAAAGATTTGTCCTCTCCTACTGCAGTTTGTCTGAAATATCCTTCAAATATGCAGTCTCATAATGATAGTAGTCTGGTCTTTGTGCGGCAGATGTTTTTTGAACAAGAAAGTCAAAACTTACCATGTGGGTCAGTACTGTGCAATGATGTTAGTAATCTGTAGTGCTCTTTCTGAGTTTTTCTGTATGACTTGGTGTTTTAATCAATTTAATACTGGCCTGATTTCTTGGCCATTTCTTGTCAAGGTTCATACTTTGTGACTTTGAAGCTTTTCCCAAGGCTGTTCTTTTTAGCAGTAGGATTTTACAGAAATTTGTTTGCTACAAAGGCCTTGTTTTGCCCAAGGATCTCCTGAACTTTTAACGCACTTACTGTGTTATTTTTTTAGGCCTTATGTTACTGATGCTACAGTAGTCTTTCTTCATAATTTGTCTTCCTTCCTGTGGCTGCTGTGGCTGCTGTCTTGCAGTTTATAATCTCAAAAAGTCTTGGAACTTGTATGAAGAAAATAGCTCTCTCGAGAGAGAAATGAGTTGTTTGGAGTCACAACCACAGGTGTTTTTCTAAATCCTTAAAATGTCTTTCAGGATATAAACTGAAAACATTTTAAAGCGTATCCTAGTTAATATGTACAATCTTTGGTTGATCAGCAAGAGAACTGACTCTTTGGTCTTCTGGATAGCTGGTATAGGACTGGTGGCTGAGTACCTGCTGTTTCACCTTAGGATACTGCACTAGTGTAAATGGCTCTTTTATCTGTTTCATTGAGATTTACAGTAGTTGACAACTGGCCATGTAGGGTTCCTTCACTTCTTTTAATTGGACAAGTACACTTTCCCTGTTGGTGATCAGAATGAGTAAGGTGCTATTACTTGGTCAAGGAGGTCAGTGAAAAGTTTAGACCTCTATGTGGTATAAATTGCTACTGTAATTCTAGTTTGAAGTGTCTTGCTGATACAGATCGAAAGTAGGCAAGATCAAAAATTTCATGGTAAGTGGTTCGTTAAAGGACCAAATGTACCAAATACTGGAATCTATTACTGTGTCTAACAGTGACCTCTATGTATGCATATATATGTAGGTTTATACTTTGGTTAAAAATNGGGTGTGCTTCTACTTCTGTGAAAACTCCATGGAGTTCAAATACTGACACACAAGTGTCTTTTGAATGTGCCATCTGTTGTTCAGGCTGTCTGTTGTCTTTAGTTCTTTTATATTTTGTATAATATTTTTGTATTTCCACATCAACTAAAGTAAATTTGTTGTGGTGGACATAAAAAAAGTGTTTTATGTCAGTACTGTACTACAGCAGGAAAGCAGTAAACTACAGCTTTCCTAATGAATACTGCAGTTGTAATTCCGCGTGACCAGGGCAAATGTGCGCCGATTTCAAGCCATCTAGTACATGTATATAATGAAATATAAAATAAATAATACTTACTATAGGTTTATTTTAAATACTGGTAAAAACCAGGTCCTGCAATTCTGTTTGCCGTATCATACATTGCCAGTAGCTGGGCAACTTAAACATTTAATCTTATACATGCAGGGTTTGACAGAACTATTGGAATGTACTTTAGTGTTGCAGAGTTGGTAGGGTAGAGTTGTTAGGCTGGAGCCGTGTTGGTCAAAGGGGGGGAAAAAAAATAACCTGTTATTTTCATCAGTTTTTTTTTTTTTTTCCCTTGTGGATCTGCTAGTGTCTTTTTCGACCCAAGTTTGGAACTTGAAAATGGTCACATCTTTTCCATGAGAGAAGCTGAACAGCCCTCATTAAAATATTAAACTGAAAAAGTCTGCCTAATTTAATTTCAATAATTAATAAGCGTCACTTAAATCATGATTGAAAACCCTCCACTCAGAAGACAACAAAATAGGCTGGTAAAGTGTGAGGAACAATCATAACTGTGTTCGGCTTGTAGAGTTCATTTGAATGAACTCAAGTTGCTTGGTTTATTTGTACGAGGCGCTCTGTATCAGTAGTGATTGAAGGCAGCAGCAGCAGCAGGGTTGTTTTGGTGGGTTGAGTGGACAGGAAGCTATCACAGTTTAAGTGCATTTCTAGAGCAGTTCTGAGAGGTGCGCTGAGATGCAGCGCTCTTATGTCCATCGGACTCCATATAACTCCGTTGTCTGGTCCAAAAACAGCAGGAGCTGGAGTCCAATATGCAGTAGATTTAAACTGGGGCAGCTTCTGCTTCAGAGTTATTACTGAGGCAGATTTTTGTACTGTAAAAGCTTATTAAATGCATGGTAAGCTTCAAACACATCGGTATTCTGTTGAATGTAATTAGACTATTACCATGGTTAAATTAGTACACTTGTTTAGTTTTTTCAGATCAAGGCCTTTAAGAGTAAGTCTGAGGAGAGCCTTTGCCTTGAATATTTTCTGATGCAAATATCCGTAGCAATCTCTTAGGTCAGAGACACACAACATTTATTTTAACACATTGCTCACACTTGGAAAACAGTGTTGCTAACATGTTGTTTTACCATGTTGCTAACTGGAAAACAGCAAGTTGGTTTCTGTATTTTCAAAACCACAGGTATTTTTGAAATCATTAAACACCTTTTCAAAGTGCAGGTTGCAGTCCTAAAGGTCTCGCCTTCCCTGTAGGCTCTGGGAACATACGGGTTTTCTGGCCTTCCTATCAGCTGGGATTCACTGTGGGAAAAACTCATTACCTCTGAGTAGTGAATCTAAAGGACACTGAGCAGGGAGTGGCCTTTTAGTTCATCACGTTGGGTTTTTGTGTAGGACTTGACTAAGTAGCTGCAAGATCTTGGATGCCTCTAACTGGTGACAATTGCAATATTTCCTTTTTTGAACAGCACTTAGGCATGCCAACAGGAATGATTAATCTCTGCAAAAATCAAAGCCATTGAATAGGTGCATCTTAAAATGTAGGGAAGAGCTAAACTAATCACCACAAAGTCATTCCAGAGCATTTTGTATTATTTAATATCTTAATATAGTTAATAATTATTTGTAGGACAGATTATTTAAATGCCTTGTGGTGGTGAAAAGTGAGTTAATTTTTTTTGTTTGCTCACTTGTGATTCAAATGTAAACACGGGAGAGGGAGTGAGCCTTCCTAATTCTGCTGTATCTGGCCAGTCCCTTATAAACAAATAGTAGTCAGACCCTTTTATTTTTCCACACATTTTTTGACCAAGAACAAATGCTTTTTCTCCATTATTCTTGGGAGTCTGTTATATGATGAGCTGTAACTTACTGTTGTTTAAAAACCCCCAAAGTAAACAAAACAACATTTACTCACAAGGAGGCACAATATTTGTCATGTTTAACCTTGTTTGTTCAACAGAGATAAGAAACTGCCGGAAGGCATCAGGAAATGGAAATTTTTAACTCATAGTGTAATTAATTTATTTTGTTAAAATATGTTTACAATCCTTTCCTCTGAGGACTGGCCATGGCAGGGGTACAGATTGGGCAGAGGGTTTCATTTTTCCCAGAGGATGCTTGTTCTGAACCATGTGAGTTATGTGTGAACATGAACTTCTGTGGAATCCTTTTTTTTAAATACATTTTTTCTTCCAATTAATTCAGAGATTAAATTTCCAAATGTTTTTTTTTTTTTTTTTTCTTTTTAATATGGAATTTAAATGGTGGTAGCTACACAGATAGTGGTGTGAGAAAGAGAATGCAAGCTCTTCCTCCACAGCTGTAAGAGCAAATCCTCAAATAAGGCCTGGAGAGTGATCTCCTGAAATCCTGCCTGGTGCTGCCCCCCCCACTGCATATCATATAGAACAAGGGTTTGTCATAAAATTCTTGAAATAGTCTGGAAAATGTTGAGATTTGGTTTGAGAAACTGAGAGATTTTTTTTTGTTTTGTTTTGTTTTTAGAAGCTCATCTATATTCTCGGTTTGTACAAATGATTTAGGACTCGTCAGGCTTTTTGTCTGATCGTGCTGATTTGCATTTCTTTAAAATCATCTTTTTGTGTGTGTGAAAATGATATTTTTAGAGAGGCTTCTTTCCCCAAATAACAAGTGATCAGGCTACCTCCTCTGAGACCCAGCTGAACTCAAATATTCTTGTTGCAAGATTTCTCATAGCCAGTGTATAGATATATTGGTTGCATTGGCCAAGACTTGGTCAGATTGTTTTCTTGGTACTACAAAACAACCATTAAAATTTGCCTCTTTACCTTATAGAAATGAATTTCTGAACTAGGAAAGCTCCTTTCTTTCCATCTAACTGGTAATGTATTTCCACAGCAAATAAAAATCAGTGTAGTTGGCCCTGCCTATGGCAGGGGGTTGGAGCTAATTGAGCTTTTAGGTCACTTCCAGCCCAAACTGTTCCATGATTCTATGATCTGAGACCTGCAAGACTGTATCTGGGGGGAAAAAAGAAAAAAAGTATGTTCTATGTGTAGGTATCCATAAAGGTTTTGAATTGTTTTTTTCAAGAAATACAGTTACGACTTGATTTACGTGCCAAAATGTAATTGTTTAAATAGCTGCAATTTCTAAGTATTTAATTTCTGCTGGAAGTGTTTTTGACAGAAAACCACAAAACCTATTACAGAATAATGTATCAGCTACTCCTTCATCAAATGGATTTTGCTAAAATGTCTGGAGTTAAAACTTGGGGACGTATTTGGGTCTGTGTAGGGTTATGAGGCACACAGGGGTCTAGCCGAGCAAGCCGTGAAACAACTTGCACCTAAACCCATATAACAAAAAGCTTGTATTTATTTATTTGTAAGCTAGTCATTATTTAAATGCATAATTATTTAGAGAAATTTGCTTAAATCTTTTAATTGTAGAGGTCGTTTGGTCTTCACTGGACACAGTTAGCTTTATCATGAGAGAGAACAGCACAAAGATGTCCCCAAACCTCGCCGGTCCCTAAACCTGCCTGCCCCAGGCTTGGTACTCAGGTCTGAGCCTGTTCCCAGTTTGCAGGTAACAGTGGGTGGTGGTGTGATATCGTGTCCTGTTCCCTCTGTAACCTCTGGGTTCGTTGTTGGCAGTGCCGGGAGGGAGTGGAGGGGCGGTGATGAGGAGTGCCTGGGAGGTGTGGGCAGGGAGGATGGGGAGGTGACCTGAGCTGCATGTGGGTACTGGCTCTGGGATGGCTCTCTGCCTTCTGCTCCCACTGGGCAAGGGGTAATGAGCTGGTGCAACCTTTGGAAAAAGCCTGTGGCTACAGTAATAACCTTTTTTGGATCAAGAAACTTGAAATAATCAGCAAAGGTAAATTTTATGTTATGTAGTTACATGATGTTTTTATGCAATTATTTTATTTATTACAAAATTATGTAGTATTTTTCATATGTGCCTGAATAACTTGTTTTTATACCCCTAAACATTAATACTGAGAAAAGTGTGAAGAAGCTCATAGGAGACACGAAGAATGACTTTGTACTAATGCTAAACCTCTTCTCCATTTTGAATATGGGAAAGGAAAAAAACGGGAAGATGTTTGTCCAGATGCTGAATACTCATTTGGTTTGGTTTCTGAATTTAAAAACGGCAAAGTAAAGAAGTGGTATAAATAGCTTTATACCAGAAATCTTGGGTTTATATACTTGCCATAGCACACCTGACTACAGTCTCCAGGCTTTTTTAAGTATTCTATTTTTACAAAACATTCTTTATAGTCAAAAAAAGTTTTTAAGTTTGCTTAAGTGAGATTCTGGAAACTTCACGTAATTGCATAAAGAACATTATGCCTTTTTGCAGGAGGAGTAAACAACTGTTTATACAAATAAAGCAATTTGATAGTAGCCTTTCTTTTTTAGCATCAGTGCTTCAGAAGGGTAGCAGTGGAATATACTGCTGAATAGATGAATTTTGTTGCTTCTTTGCATTGGTATTTCTAATAGTAATATTGATTTTGTTCTGATAGTTTTAAGGAAGGTATTTCATGAAGGAGAAGACTCAAGATAATATTTGCTTGTCCTTCTGCTGTGCAAATGAGCTGGTAAATAATCTGACACCTGTTTGTTTGGCAAATAAGCAAATTTGCATGAAATATCAGGTAGAATTAAGGATTAGAAAGAGATTAAAGCAGTTTTAAAGGATCACTTCCAAAGATTTGTGGAGTTTTAATAGTAACAGCCTGTTGAGCAATAAAAAAAAAGCTTGCTACCAACAGGATGTCAGAAATACTTGAGGTTTTCTTTATGAAACACCTTTGAGTGCTCGTGGGTATGGAAGTGTCAAGCAGTGTAATTAGAAAAGTCCAGTGAAACCTGGTACCTGTAGTGTTTTGCTGGCAAACGTCCATGGTGATGGAGTGTGCCCAGAGAGGACCTGATTTATAAAACACTGGGAAGTAAAGAAGGAAAAGTGGAGTTTTGCAGTGAGCTAGTTTCCGGAAGGAAACAGCAGCTGGGTATGTGAAGGAAACAAAAATACTCAAGGTGCTTCATAGAGAGAAAAGGTGGAGTTACCAAATGATAAAAGATTATTACTGTGACTGATACTAAGATAAACTGGAGAAAGACCATGACAAAGGTCTGTCTGTTATTGTCAGCACGTTTGTGATGGCAGTGGCACTATCTGCCTTGTTTGTTCAGGTTCTTGCATAGGGAAATCAGATGGACTTGGAGAATTTTTGGTCAGTCGGACTCATCTTGGAAGGTGTAATGGGAGGCAACAAGCTCAAGTTAAGAGCTGGGAAGTCCTGATCAGATATAAGGAAAAAGAAAAAAAATTGAGGGTGGTCAAGCACTGGAAGGAGCTTGTCAGAGAGACCATAGCATATCCCTGGAGATTGCCAAAACTCGCCTTAATTTACTTGACTGTGCTTTTAAACAAAGTGTAGGACTAAATGTCCCTTCCATCCTCTGTCAAGGTTACAATTCCATGTTTGATGTGTAGGAGAATAACTTTTAATTTAGCCTCTGTAATGAGGTTCCTTGGGGAGTGAGGTGTGTCACTGTCATGCCCTGCTTCCAGACTTTTGGAACTTCTGGGTGCTTGTGGCTTCCCTGGCCCCAGATCACGGCTGGCAGGAGCGGTGTCTGCACTGACTTTCTCTGGGGAGCTCCTAATCTGTCAGAGGTCTGAAATACAGGGCTTGTTGCAGCTCTGAATAATGAATAAATCAAAAGCAACTATTAAATCTACTTAGGGTTTCTTTGTAGGGATTCCCGAGCTGAGTCATGCGATTCGCAGTCAGTGACCCAACTTGTAATTAAGAAAGATGATAGACTCGGAACTTGTCCAAAACTCATTCATATTTAGCTCTCCCTCTCCACAAATCATATGCATTATCAGCAGTATTTTATTGATTACACTTTTTCATATTAAAAATTACTGGAGTATATAATCTTAATTTTGGAAAGGCTTTTAAAAGGTACTCAGGAGCACAAAGAGGAATTGATTTGTTGTCATTAGAACAGCTTTATGCAGAGGCA
Organism: Scytalopus superciliaris; assembly: GCA_013400415.1. Taxonomy (NCBI): domain Eukaryota; kingdom Metazoa; phylum Chordata; class Aves; order Passeriformes; family Rhinocryptidae; genus Scytalopus; species Scytalopus superciliaris. The sequence continues at coordinate 325,715 of VXBX01009463.1, forward strand.
AGGAAAACTCAAGCCAAGCATTTTCTAAAGGCATTATATGCTGCACTCCTGCATTTCTGGTGATGCAGATTGTTCCAAAGAGGGGGAAAATAAGGAACAAACCATCAAGCTTATCATCTTCAGCCCACAGAGCTCTCACACTGTGGTATGGACTGTGTATACTTTCATAGTTTGAGTATTTACAGGAAACTGGTCAGGTTTTTTGCATCTTTTCATGCAGTGGGTATGGTGTGCTGATGGATTGATTTTTTTTTGTTTTGTTTTAGATATATGCTTAGTTAATATTATAGAGTTACAAGTCTATATGTATTTTTATATTGTTTTATATAAATATTTGTATATATTATATTTTAATATACATTCTGTATATTCAGACCTATTATTTAATGAAGATGTGTGACATCATACTAATTTCTTATAGTTCATGATTTATGTAGAGAAAACATGATTCTGAGGGAAGACAGTGCCAAAGCTCAAATCTCTCTTTTCTGTAGGAGTGGGCTAGTTGATACAAAGAGTTTTCAATTAGTTGACTGGGACTGAGCAGAAGACTAACTTTGGAGAAGTTCCTATAGACCAAATCTGTTCATGCAAAGATTTTGTATGTTTTCCCTCGTCCTCATCACAGGTAGAAAATCTGAGCTTGCCTTGGAGTGCTCTGGTCACTGCAGGCCAGGTAAGCAGTGGCTAATGCTGACCATTGCAGCCAAGAGATGAATGTGGATTTATTTTCAAATCAGTTAGTAGAGTAACTAGAGTCATATATAATCACCTTCTAAAAAAAAAAAAAAAAAAAAATCTGTCAGAAGTTTTATACATAGTAAATGTGAAAGCTACAGTATGGAATAAATTATCAGATGGCTCAAGTTCAATGTCTCTTTGAAGGCTACGGGGGGGGTAGAGGAAATTACACTTGTATTTTACACCTGACAAATTGAATTATAGCAACAAATCTGTATAATTACAATTCAGAGACCATGATTTATTCTTGGAGTTGGGTAATAAGAAGCAGGACTACACTTGAAGGTTCAAATTAGATTCTTAGAAAGAGTCCCTTACATGAATATGACCTGTACAAAATTCAGTGTTTTCATCTCTTCTATTTTAAGAATTTTGAATCATAATGTAAAGTGACTCATCCATTATTTCCTCATCTCTTCATCAGTGAGACGAACAAGAAATTGTTCCTTTGATTGTTTCCCTGCAAATGGGAAATCTTTACGGTTTCTTCTCTTTTCAACAGGCATTCATAAATCCAATTAACATTAATAAGTCTCTCATGTGTGCATTGAGAGAAAAAAAAAAAAACACGGACCTTTTGTCTCTCCAAGTATGTGTTTAACTGCAGAAAAAGACATGAAGAAAAGGCTTTTGGTGAATTATGGGTTACAGAGTCAGAAGCTCCTATCTCCTTTTGCAGTAGCTGACACATTCCCCTGGTTCTCTCCCCTGTCAAGGGTCCTTGTATGAGCTCTAAATGCAGGATGAGAAGTGCTATCTGTGAAGTGGAGAGTGCTATTATTACCTCCAGTTCTAAGATTAATTACTAATAGGCTACATTTTCAACCAAATGGCAGGATTGCAATAGGGTTAATGTGACTGTGCTTCTGTCTCATGACATGACTCCATGGGAACAGTGAGAAAAAGTGAAAAATATTAATAGCTCAGTGACCTATAAAGAAGAAATACTTCGTGCCCCTCCTCTTCAGAGGTTCTCCTGGTGTTCCTCTAAAGAACAGGATTGATGTTGCAAGAAGTTAGTAACATTTTGGGTTATTCAGCAACATTTCTTCTTTACTTATGGGGACTCTTCGAGCAGCTATGACTTTCCCAATGACACACGAGGTCTTGATCAAACTCAGTGCTGTTAGGAAGTGAATGGGGTCTTAGTAAATTAAATACTGCCTCTAGAAAAGCATCTGCTTCTGTTGCTGGCAAAACAGTCTCAACACATGGAATTTTGCTTAATTTAATTTGTTGCAAATTAACGCCAACATTTGATTACTGATTTGGGTATTGGGGTTGGGAAAGAAGACTTCAATTGAGGAAACATTTCCTTAAATTTGGCAGCGGTGAGGCTTGGGGTGGGGTGGCTGACTCACAGCAGTGTCACAACCCACTACAATGCGAGTGGGGTCTGCCACAATGTCCCCAGCAGGTCCTCCCATAGCCCCCCCTTCCCAAACCTGCTGTGTGTCCCGGCTACACCTCCTCAGTCACAGCTGACATGCAAAAAGCCTCCAAAGAGCTCCATGCAGTATAAATACACTGAAACCATATGGTCTATCAGAATCATAATATCACTTCAGAGGTTTAGAAATAGCATGTTTATTAACTGTAATCACTTCAAAATTTTCGTTTAAACAAATAGCCTTAAGTACTCAATATAGTTATATTTCCATACAAACCTTTGGAGGAGTGTGGTTTAGAATAGAAGGCAGCATCATTCTCCTCAAAAAAAGAATGGTAAAGGGCTATTTCATTATAGGCTGTGTCCAGCATCTAGCTAGTGGGATCATGGTACAGAAGTATAGATTGTGACTCGCTCCACATAAGGTGATCTAATGTGTACATCTATATAGAATGCTTTAAAGTAACAGTTGCACTTTTCTCTCAGGAAGCATTTCCTGAAACTATTACTGTTTTGCAACTGTGGTTCCTTTGTGTTATTTGAAGTTTAAGCCCATTTTGTCCTGACTAATTACTGTCTCTCCTCGATGCTTACATCCTTCACATATTTGTTAGCTGTAAGAATCCTCATTACTTGCATTTTTTCCAAGCTTGGCATGCTTAGCTGTTTTCCTCTTTCTTCATACATCAATTCCTCTAGTCTTGATTATGGTGTGGCTTTTATTTGAACTTGCTCCAGCATTTCAACATAAATCCATCTAAATGGTTCCCAGTAGTCCATATAAAAGGTGAATTAGAAGAATTCCATGGATGTTGCTTGTGGTTCCTTGATGTGTAGCTACTTGAGGGTGGATTGTGCAGTCTGCATTTATAGTGGCATGTGCTTATGCTATACATAGTCGCACTAGCATCATTGGGACCACTCACTTCATCCTATTCTTATCACTTCCCTGTTCCCTCCTCCACTCCTCAAATTCCTTGCCACAAATGCAACATTTGGCTGTGGGTAGAGTTTTTAGTTTTCTGGAGTCTCTAGTTGTGCTATGACTTCTCCATTGCCTTTGATACATCAGATAAAATTTTCAACTTCTCAGAAAGGTGCTTTGATAAATCTTGGGTTAAAACACTTGTAAGATAGGCTTGTTAGTACTTTGTAAGAATAATGTGATCCTTGTCAGGAGCTGACAGATTTATTTCCTTCTGCACTGTTACTTGCTCTAAGTTGTGTATTTGTGTGCATATTTTTTTCTTTCTCTTGTGAAAGAACAGAATTAAAAATCAAGTATTTCTACACAGTTAGAAACAAAAGTTTTATTTGTGACCTTTTTATCTTTTAATCTTTCCTTTATTTTCCCAATGTGTGTTTTTTTTGCAGTCTGTGGAAAATCTCTCCTGCTCTGTGCAAATCTCACCTTGGTGGGTCCATTCATTTGCTAGCATAAGCTCTTTGACCTCCCAGTGCACTTTAGCTGACTCTCCTTAGGTGATTTTTCTAGTTAGGGGGGTGATCTGAATCCACTGAAGGTTTCTTTTTGGGGAAGAAAAAAAAAAAAAAAAGTGAAATTTACTACTTTCACGACAAATATTTAGAAATACCTGCATTGTGTTGAACTTACATGTCATTGTTGATTCTTCTACAGTTGTACAATTTAATCTTTTGAATTTTGCCGTCCTGACTAGATTGTCATTCTCATCACTTACCATCTACCACAAACATCATTTCTTCATAGACTGAATTTTTAAAATGACAGACATAAATTGAATGAAGTTGAGCTTCACAGCAGACAAATGCTAGACACCAATACCCCTAAATTAATTTTTAGTTGTAACAAAATATGAAAGCAGTCAAGATGTGTGGTTATTTAATCTGAAGAAGCATCCTGCTCTAGCAACATCCATTTCCCAGGGATGCCGTAGACTGCCAGGCTGCAGAAATACACATTATTGTCAACTTTTTTCATAACAGGATTAGCTCTTACATCTGTCTGTTCTCTTTCACCCCACATCGCTGCAGGGAAGCACAGGACATAACTCGCTGAGATTTTGTGTTGCTTTGCTTTGGGGCAGCTGTGCTGTTTTCCTGTCCCCCCTTCTCTGTGCTGGGCAGTGAGGTGCCTGTAGGACACTGCGGTGGCACAGCTACGTTGCTTTCACTCCACTTAAAGTACCAAACTTGGCCATGAAAGGAAGGAAAGAAAACATCATAAAACTTTAAAATGCAATGCTGACAAATTGTTATGCATCCTTGAACACCTTAAAAATAAAATCAAATCCTGGGATACCAAGATTGCCTGGTGAGCGATCATTTTCATGACAGAGCTCTGTATTTGAGAAATACTTGGAAGAAAATGAACAGATTTAGTGATAACTTTCCTTGATGTAGCCCAAAACATTTTTTTTTTTTAAACCATATGGTAAACTTTAGTATTTTATGTTTCTTTCTGCTGTTTCTTTTTTCCCTGTTCCATTTCTTTTATATCCATGATTTGGAGGAGTGGGAGCTTCCTATAACTACATTACTTGTAATTGAAAAGATGATTTGTTAAATGCAATTCTCTGTTATAGTCCCTGACCTTTTAAATGTCTGTCTGTCCTGCACTCAGGCTTTGCTTTTCTTTGTCACATGCTCTTTTCTGCATATTTTCCCTTTCTGCCTATACCTCTCTAATGCTTGCTTTCTTTTTTGTATTTTTTGAGCTTTGTGCCATTTCATATCTCAGATCTTTGTGAGATACTTCTCTAAAACAGATGCCATTTTAGAACTAGATTAACTGCCTTTGCTCAGTCAGAAAATGAGAATTCAAGCTCTGAGCTTCTGTTTTGACATTTGTGGATTTTGTTAGAAATAAAGAAGCATTTTTGATTATGTTGTAAGAATAAGGTCTCTAATATGGTCTTAATTGCTTTGCTTGTTAATTTGTTAGGTCTGGTAGAGATGTAGCTTCAGCCAGCATTTAGCTGATTGAAAAAACACCACAATTTTTGTATTTAGGTGTTGCAAATGGGAGAATGGTAAAACTGGTTTATGCTACTCTATTTTGCTGCTTGTAATAATCCACATTTTTTCTTTTGAGCAGTTACAAGTGAGAGAAATCTTCATAAAGCCTCACTAAACAGAACTCAGAAGTTGGTGTTTCTAAATGAGCCTGTAGTTATTGCTATTATTTCTTTTGATAAAAAATGACTCAAACAGCAGGGGTGTGTGGGTGTGCACAGAAATATACATATATAAAATGTATTTTCAGGGTCACCATTACTTTGGTAATATGAACAACATGCTGAAGGCTGTATTCAGGTAGACTTGAGCAAGCAAGATGTGATCACATGACAATGAAGATATCTCTTGTAGAATTTGTGCAGTCTTTTTTTTTTTTTTTTTCCCAGTTTTTCTTTGAATGAGGAGATAATGGCAAAATTAAGTCTGTTGTTTTAAGCTGTCCTTCATCACGATGGTGAGCACTTGATCTGATGTGAATTCTCTTTCAGGTCTGTAAGATAAAGACCTGAGCTGTGGCTTGTAACAAAGATGCAAATACATCATGACAAAGTAATTTTGAAGCCATGAGGAGAGGGCGAGGCAGCGGAGTAGGGCTTGGCTGGTAACAAAGAGTATGTGTTGCTTCAATAGCATTGCAGGAAATGCTGAGGTGGGCTCGGTTGCTGGTAGCTGGAAAAGGGCAGTGTCCATACTGGAAGAAAAATGGACTCTTCAGAGAAGTCTGTGACTCTGGCCATTTCTAGAACAGATCTCAAGGATCTGTGGCAGGATGTAGCTTGCTCAAGTGTGTAATGAGCTACATTGGGAATTGCGCCTTCTGTTGTACTTGTGAGCCACATAAAGTCAGAAAATCAAGGAGATACTGAAAAAGCGTATACTGAAAATTTAATATTGCTAAAACTTTGTGTTTTCTGAAGGGAAAAACAGGATTGTGAAACTTTGGGCTCCTCCTGTCAAATCTCATTAAAGTTGAACAGTTTCCCTTCTGCTTTTTCCAGCTTGTCTCCCACAAGAACAGTATCTCCAGATGACAGTAACAATCAAATACTCTAATAAACATATGTGTGGTAATTCAATGCTACCTATGCTTAGACACTCATGTGCTTACTGATCTGTGTGTGTGCATGGAAAATGATCAGGCACTGTGAGGAGTCAGGCACTGGTATGTGCTGTTCATCAAGCTGATGTTCAGAGTGTGTAGAAAAGCTAAATGGTTGGAAAGCAGCTGCCTTGTTCAAAAAGGCCACTTAATGAGACATTTAGTGAGGAGGTAACATCTTTAAAAATATTTAGTGCCACTCGAAAAAGCGACTTTATGAAATATTTAAAACCCAGTATCTTTGAGAGGGGAAAGCTTAGCAGTTCTTGTGCAATAAATTCCTATCTTTCAATGTTACAAGCACTCAACTGATAAGAAGAACATCTCTTGATTATTTATACTTAGATTTACTTACTACCTAGAAATACAACTTATCCTGAAATGTATTAATTGTTTAAAGATGTCAGATCTCAGAAGATAACTGGCTTCGTTACACTGTATTAAGTGCGTTGGAATGCTAGTTCAGTATGTTCAAATCACTAGGCAGGCAGGGATCATGAGCCTTTCTAGAACTTGAACACAGCACTCCTGACTCTTCTGTGAACAAAAAGTGGGGTTTTTGGAAAGATCCCTGCTTATGCTGTGTACATTTTGCTTGCTTAAGCTGCATTGAATGCCAGTTTTCACTGATATATTTAATCTCTTAATGAATACAGTAGATTTTCTGTTTCTTTTAATGTTGCCTGCATGTAAATTAAATTAATCCCATGGTAAATTCATACATGCACTCAGTGGTCTAACTGTCAAGCTTTTGTTGCTAGTCTTGCAAACATTTGTTTATCTTTAGACTTGCTAAGTCTTATGTATTGAGACCAAGATATGTACCAGTCATTCCCATCTCATTCTTCCTAAAGCAAAGTGTCTGTTTCACTCATTTTCAGTGTTTGTAACAACATATTACAAGCTGTCAGTAAGTGACAGCTTTTAAAATAGGGTCATGTCTTGCTTTTCCACTAATAAAATGCACTGTAAATGAGATATCTTGTATGGTCTGTTATGGGCAGTAGTGAGTGAATCACATGTTTTATTGGGATGTTAGTGTTTAATATATGTGTGCCTTTGGAGACTTCAGGTATATCTGACCTGTTGAATTGCCTGAAGATTGATCCAATTTCTGCCCATCTCTACATGGCCCTCCCTGGTCTGTGCCAATGAGTGGGAGTCAGAAGATAGTTACTAATGCCTCCTCTAGCAATAATTATTGAATGTCTTAAGTCAGTCATGGGGATGTAGGAATGAATGATCGCATCACCTTGGCTTAGAAATGTTACCCTATGCAATCTGAGCATGCTTTTAGCCTAAGAATCAGGCAAATTGATTCAGCTTAGCTTGCTTTCCTCCTAGACCAAGGTGCTTTGAATCACCTTGCACTGCTCACAGTTAAGGGCAGGCATGAGGAAGTGTATAACAGCTAAGGGGTGTAATCTTGTGGGAACCTGGGGTTGCCCATTCAAACTGTGGGACCTGCAATGATGTGACTTAAATGCTGTAATACTGTTTTTGCCAGCATCTGCAGGGAGTTTGGAACTAGATGATCTTCCAACCCAAACCATTTTATGATTCTATGAATTAATTTCAGAGACCTACTGTAGTTTTCAAGTGAATCACCTTGCCCCCTTACCACATGTTGGTGTGATTTGCACAGCAGTGCTGGGACAGGGGAACTAGGTGAAATTAAACTCCCCTCTGTGATTGTACTAAAATATATGTTAAGCCACCAGTAAGGATCCAAACCAATAAATGACCTTTGGATAGCTTTGAAACACATGAATTTGGTCTAGGCATCAGAATGAATCTATTTGGAAGTCAAATCCCTGATCTGTCTGTGATACTTGGTTTATTTACAAGCACTGCATCAATCTAGAGATTCATCCTCTTGTGCAATTTCTTTAAAATGTAGATGTGGCCATATGTCTACATATAATGTAGGCTGAGCTATTTCCAGAATCAGCATTTTAGTCTATAATATAAAAGATATTATGCTTATAATAATTATAGTTTCCTTTGCAGTGTATAAGGTGATGCAGCAAGACAAAAACAAAACATTTCAAATTTTGCATTATGTGCTTGCATGCAAACATTCCCTCTTGCACAGATGCACACAAAGCACACAAAATTTCTTCCCTATGTTGTTGGCAATCTCTGTTTTACCAAGTGAGGAGGCACAAGGGAAGCAGGAGCATCAAACCCTGTAGTGTGTGCAATGGATGGACCTGAGGGCTTTTCCTTCCTGCTGGCTCTTGTCTGCTCCAGTGGGCTGAAAGGCCATTAGCAGGTGGGGTGTGTTAGGCGAGTCCTGGAGTACTTCTTCTAGTTTCACTTGCGTGCTCCAGGACTTCTCCATGGTGTGAATCAACACGTGGTAAATGAGAACAGTTGGGATGTCCAGAGGCACACACTTTGGGAAATCAAGCACTAGTGCAGACACAGCTGCTTGTGTGCTCACTTCTACCAAACAACATTTCTTAGAAGCAGGTATTTTCTTTCACATGAGAGATTAAAGTATGGGACAGGTTGATGGTATGCTTATGAAAGCCTGTAAAGTTTTTATTGAGTTAATTTATGTTTGCAGTTGGGCTTGCTTTTTCTCCAGCAGAATATTCATGTGTGAATTAATTGGTCTGCTCATCATTAAAACCAGTGGGGATATCATATAAGTAAACACTCACGAACTAGGCTTGCCAGAAAAGTTCAAGCTCTTCCAGAGTGTTTGAGAGCAGAATCAGTGTCATGTCCGTCTGTCCATAATTCCCCTTCAGTTTCTATCTTTCTGGCTTCATTTAGGGGTAATTGCATCAGTAGGAAGAACTATACCTCCACTATCTGCCCTTGTGTTCTTCAGATCTTCTCTCAGTGATTGCATCTTTAAGTAGTTTATCCTTTCCACTTTATTGAGCTAAGTTCACAAAACAAAACTTGTGATTTTCACACTGCATATGTTTATTTCCTAATCTGTTTACAAGGATTGTATAAATCAGGTCAGAAAAACAAGGCACAGTCTTTGAAAATGTTATTTAAAGATGGTTAAACCCTTAAACACTTTTTTATCTGACACTGGGCAGAATTTGTTGTAGAAGCTCAGTAATTAAGTCCAATCACATGCTGTGCTTCATGGCCAGGAGAGGAGCTTGGCACCAACACAGCAGAGCTGCCCCACTGCATTTCTTTAGCAATTGTTCCCACATTACTGCATCAAAATAACTTCATCCTTTTGTGCAGCCTTCTCTGATCACTTCCAGACATCTGCACCAGCATGGGGAAAAAACAGATTTAGCTTAAAGATTTGAAAATATATTAGAGACCGTTCTGCTCTGTCTTTCTGAGATGGGGACTCTGGTGGACAGCTCAGGATGTCTGAAGGGTTTGATTGCTCTTGCACTGTTTTACTTTGCTGCAGGACATGGCCAAGACTTCTCTTGGCTACAGAGCTCCTTGTGTGGCCGGAGGCGTGTGTGTTAGCTCTCTGATGTATGTTCTTGTTTCTGAGAGTCTCCTCCTCGCTTTAGTAACCTGAACAGCAAAGATTTCTCATTGCAGTTGGTGGCAGAAGGCCTGATGAGTTTAATGTTGGGGCTCCTTTGTCATAGTGTTGACTGTTTGTATGAGTCTTTTTAACTTGATTATGTAAAATATGTGCAAATGTTTGCATTAGATGATGAAATGTGCACAACATGAACTTCTGGAACATTATTGCTTGCTATTGCTGCAGCAAAATGCTGAGATGTATATAAAAGGCTGCAGTATTTTTAAGAATATTGACTATTTCATGCATTAAGAAACTTATATTTGTGAAATTAAGGAAGATAATTCCTCTGTAGACTCCTGACTTTTTCAAAGGAAACCAGTGAATGGCCAAGCATGGCTTGTGTATAGAAGTATTTTACAGAGTTTAAATGCAACTATTTTCCTATGGAACCACATACAGACAGGTCACTTGTATATGTTTTAAATTACAAGGTAGCGAGGTTGGTAGTGATGCATTTTGCTGTTGTTGCTGATGTATAACCTGAGCTGACAGCTCGCCTTAACAACTGGACATAACAGCCCTAAATGGGGTGACTGCTACCTGCCTGTGCTGGCTCCTTCTGTTCAGCTGGCTCTTTGCCCACCTAGAAATTGCTCAATAAAAATTGAGTAAAATATATGGGCACGTAGTGATCTTTGTAAAATCCCTACCAACTACCTTCGTTATTTTACTTCCCACATTTACTGTTGTTTGTTGGCTTGGTAATGTTATCTGTGTAGTTAAATTTAGCGGGGGGGNTGTAAAGAAGTTGATCAAGCTAATTTTCAAATAGCTATGTAAGGAAAAAGATTAATATACAAATTCTGATCTAAACTTCAAGTTTATTAGTGGCATAGTTAGAAACAGTCATTTATGAACCAATAGTGTTGATAGTGGGGGGGAAATGCTGAGTTTTAAGAATGGCACAGGAGCTGTAATTGCAGGTCTTGCACCTTCTTTAAAAAGAAAAAAATAACCCCAAACCAAATAGCTCTTAATTCCTTTTGGCTTCAGTAAATATTGTGTGGGTTGTAAGTGCACATTTCAAAGCCATGTGTAATGCTGTATATTTTGGTAAAAGTGTCACAACTGTGACCGTTTGCTGCCACTTGGCGTAAGTGTTGTGAAAACCTGGAGTTTGGTGGGTTTTGTTGTGTGGGTTTGTTGTGTTTTCGGGTTTTTTTTTTTGTTTGTTTTCTGTTCCTAGTTTTAGATTTTGATAGAAAAAGACTCGCAAGCGAACTCACTTTTGCCAGGTACATCTGAGGAAGATTAGTTGGCTCTGACTCAAAGCGAGCATAAGGACAAGAGCAGTTCAGCACAGCTGGGTATGGGAGTGGAAAGCCAAAGCCTGGAATAGCCATTAGCCATGTCCTGGCAGGAGAGAGCGGGAATCAGATGACTCCCAGGCAGGGTGGGAGGGTGCTGCAGCAGCTTTGTGGTATGACATTGGAGAAACCTTGAGCTGATCTAATTTTCTTTGTCAAAAAGTAGTTTCTTAAAAGTAGGATGTTCTTTGTACTTTTGTATTGCAGCTTCTTGCAATTCTGACAGAAAAGTCCTGTAATTGAAATGAAATAACGTCTATCTGTATCCTGAATACATCTGTTTGATATTCAATTTGGAAAAAAGGGGAAGGGGAAAGTGTTAGAGGAGATAATTAGAGAAAAACTAATTAAATGCATTGCTTTGTATTTTTTATGATCTTACTTTGGAAAAAATGTATATTAAATACTCTTTGCTACTGCCCTCTTCTCCCCTGTTTTCTTCTATTTAATTTCAAAGATGCAAGTATTTCATGAGAGAAGGTTTTTAAATTTTTCTTTCAATACTTTGAGATAATTTTGAACATTCATCTTTTCTAACAATTGACTGGACTCTAAATCTCCTTGAATACAAGTTTTGATTAGGACATTCAGATATATGAAAAGCTTGGGATATATTTAAGCTACAGACCCCAGCTTAATTTTCTTTGCATCTCACCCTCTTACAAATTTCCAATATCTGTTAAATACCAGGAATTTCTTGGAGCGAACGGGAATTCCCAGTACCTGGTGAGCAGCTCTGGATACGTCTCTGTAGCTTGATGTTTGGGGTTTATGGAGCCAAGTGCATTGCAAAGACTCCTTTTGCTCTGTCCAGTGTTGCTAAATACTTGTCTGTTTGGTCTCATGGAAGAGCAACAGAGGACACAAACAGGGAGTTGAGGATTGAAAACAAATATGGAGAAATTTGCCATTTTCCATGATGACTTAAAAGCTGCAAAACTGTAATAAGATCATTATTACTGTTCTTTGCATCAAATGTTTGTTAGAGTTGGCAGGGAAGGTATTTCTTTTTCCCTGGAGTTTGGTCCTAGCCTCCTGACACATCTTCAGCCCATGTGCTCCTCTCTGTAGTCCCATGGGAACACTGTCTCAGAACTTTTTAGGGGTAAAAGAATAAAAAGTAATAATAGTAAAAACCCAGAACAAGACCCTTGGAAAAAAATCCCAAATAATCCAAGCCCTCTGAAACCTAACAGGACCTAAACCTATCATTACAGGATAGATGATGTTTTTAACATAGTGAGAAGCATGAGAGCTCATCAGCTTCTTTATTCTTATTTGGATGGGCTGGAGAAGTGGAAAATTTTCCCTTTTCCCTGTGACTGTAGGGATGCTTCCTGTCAGAGTGAGCCCAGCTCTCCACTGCTGCAGAAGCATTCTCTTGCTTTGGCCAATTCTTCTCTTTGCAGATGATTCCCATGATGTTGGGTTTTTTTTTTTTGGTTGGTTTTTGTTTTCCTTCTGCTTTAAGCGGTGTCTGCTTTTAATTCAAAATCTACTCACGGAGTTTAGGATGTGTAACATTTATATGTTATTTTAAAATAACAGCACTTGCTTTTTTTTCCCTCCCCTCAGATCCCTCAGTAATTATAAGAAGGACAGATTGTTTTATCTACAGCTTTTCCAGGCACAGTAATATAGGCAAGAAGGTCATCTCTTTGCTCCTATTCAAAAGTCTGTTTTGGCAACTTATACTGTTATATATTCCCATAAGCATTAACTTAATAAGAGAAATATAGGTAAAATTGTGATGATTTTGTGGGGTCTGCTAAGGATGGATGAGCTTAATTGTTAATTATTGTTAAGATAGTAACTGTTTTACATTTATAATACCTTATTGACAATTTACAAATAAAGCAGCCTTGAAAGTAAGGTAATTTTAGAAGTCTACTTAGCAAGTTTAAAGTTAATATTGCTGGAAACGTGCTGTGTGAGCACAGTCCCACTCATCTGCAAGACAGAACTTTACAACAGATACTTGTGGTTTACATTCGTGTCTTTTGTTACTGAAAAATGAACATGGAGGCAAAGTGCACCTTATACGTAGATTTTTTTGTGGACTGTAGATAATCACTTACCATTCTGGTTGGATTATATATGTAGATTTTTTATTTGAGTGTTGACAGGTCTATTTGAATTCAGTTTCTTTGGAGCACATTGGGGATGAATACTGGCCTGGGTGACAGACATTTGCAGTTCAGAAGATGAGTAGTAGTCAACTTTTGGCAAATAAACCAAGAACACAATTTTGCTGTTGTGTGGAGGATGGCACAGCTCTCTTATTCTAGTTTGTGTACACTTCCTTCGAGTTTGTTGCCAAGCTTAGAAAAATGTTTGGATGTAGCACAGATCTTGCTCTTAATTGGAATGTGAAAGGGTAGCTTTGGACTGTAGACTTCACACTGAATCACACACAGCCTGTCTGTGTCAGCGTTAAACTAGAGCTGTGCTGTCTGTCCTGCCAACAGCACAAATCCAGCATAAAATCCATTTCACCTATGTCTTCATATCTGGCCTAACCCAGGCTTGAGCTGCAGCAGCCATCTGGTAGCATGCAGCTTTGGCTTCCATAAACACTGGGGAACGTAGCTTGGGCATCCACTTTGGATGAATGGGATCTGTGGTTTAAAAGTAAGCAAGAGAATAAATTAGAGTGTTGATTTCTGAGAAGCAGAGGAGGTAGGCTGGAGATACAAGCTTTGTCCTTGAGGGCTTTAGTCCTAATGGACTATAGTTCATTTTCATCTGTGCTGTGGCCAACTGTCCAGTGTGATGAAATCATAAAAGATGTGCTTTGTTTCTGGGAGCCAGGAAAGGATTTTGTGTTAGAAGTCCATAATTACTCTGATTTTATGTTTATATCTTATATGCTATCAATTCTAGTAATTTTGGAGGCTTTGTTAATGAGTTTTTATGAAGGCTTTGAGTGCTGTCAAACTGCTGGATTAGAGAACAGTGCAATGGGAAATAATCAGTATTAGCTGGTGAGATAAGACAGGGTAGGTGAAAATGCATAGGGGCAGTTGACTATGTTGCCTGTGATCAGCAAGCTGGGGACTTAAAAGAAAATCTACAATCACTTATATAATTTTTGACTCATTGTTCCATTGGAATAGGAAAAGGACACTATCCTTTAAAGCTGTTGAAAAGGAGAATTAACAGGACTGAGTCTTCCAAAGCAGTTCCTTTTACAGAGAAGAGTGCGGAGGTGCCAGGAGAGAGCTGGCTGTGACCTGGCTGAGGATTAAGTATAGTTACAGCACAAGGAGGGAGGTAAAGGTCTGGTGATAGGTTTAGCCAGAGGGACGCTTTCCCAGGAGAGGGAACTGCACCTGGGAACAGCCCTGACAGTTTAACTGCATGTTACTAGTGCAATGTAGTAATGGGCTCATGCTTTAATTCCCAAGGAATTTAAATTCCACTGTGTTTAATTTTTAGTTGCTATTGATGCCATAATTTGAAGCAGCCTAAAATGATTATTTATATTTTAGTCTAGTATATTTGATTTAGATTATTATTCAAAGTTTAATGTATTTGATTTAGTCCCTTATTTAAAGTATAAATCAACATATAAGATAGGATGAAGTTCAAGGGGAGTTCATCATGGGCTTAGGTGTCTGTTCTTGTGCGTGTCAAATACTGCTTCATCTCCCTGACAGATGGAGGCATTTTGGGCTTTGCCTTAGACCCATGTTCTCTTTTTCTCCCCAGTGTTTATTTGTTCCTCTAAACTTTCTACTTTTAATCGTTTTTTTCTTCTGTTGTGTAAATCAGCTTTTCCCAAATTCTGGATTTGCAGGGATGGGTGGGCAGGTAAAGTTGTCTGTGTATCTGGCTTGGTAAACCAAAAAGGAAAAATTACTGAACAGTTGAAGCAGGAAATAAAAGACATGTATGTTTGGGTGGTTCTTTTTCTTTTCCAGTTCAGGGGAAGTCTGACTTGCAACAATATTCAGTAAGCACACTATTCCCTATTACTTAGGCAGACATTTAAAGGAAAACTCAAAAGAATGAAGGACTGTGGGAAAAGCTTGAAGCAGGATCACTTTTCTTTGTAATTTTGTCTGTTAAAACATCCACCACACCGGGGCAGCAGTCAGCAAGCGTAGGTTGTCTGAGCTCCAGCCTCCTGACACCAGTGTTGTGTATTTGGCATTCTGGGGGAGACCAGCAGTTGATTTTGATTGTCTACATATGTTTTTTTTCGAGGCACGCTCATATGTACCATCTTCTGATCTGGAGTAAGTAGCAGTTGCTAACTGCTTGAGTTGGTGTGTATGAAGATGAAAAATGTTAAAGCAATTTTACCAACTGATGCTCCTGTCAGCACCTCTGTCTCCAGTGTTCTCATGCAGGTTTTGAAAAGTATTTTGTGAAGATGCACGTTGTAAATTAGCCATGTCTGCTTATCTCCCAATGACAGTTCTGTGTTTCAAGTTATTTTTCTTTCTTCTTTGGATTGCTGATGTGGAAAAGGTAATTTTCCCACAGTAACCTGTATTTAGAAATGTGTTACGGACATTATAGGCTAGATTGGTTCTGACTCCCCCAAGGTTCCTATTGAATGAAAAATCCTTCTTTTGGTGACAGCTGTGGGCTTTTGTACCATTGACAGTTTAGAGTACCCATGTGTGGTAGGAATTGGGTAGATGTTTAATACACTGCAGGCTCCAGAGGGTCCTTCCATTCCTTTTGCTCTTTGTCAAGTTCCAAACCTCACGGGGAATGGGTCAGAGTACGAACAAGAGTGTGTGTGTATATTATTTTTAAACTGTGTTAGCATTCTCCTAGCCTAAATGATAAAGTGTTTATTTGGGATTAATCAATTTTTTGGATCTTTTTAGAACTGATTTTAATGGAGTAAAGGAAATATTGTTTCCCAAGAAAAGAACCAACAACAGAAAGTTCATCTCTTCAGAGTGTAGTAGATGCCTTACTACAAGAATGGATTCTATGATGTTATTTAAGTGACTTAAAATAAATAATTGCATGACAAAAGCAAAAGATTGAGGTGAAGGATTTTGAAACATGTGCTTTCTGGCTTAAACGTGCCAATCCAGGCTTTTGAGCTGGCTGCCTGGGATTTACATGGGAATAGATGGAGTTCATTATGTACCTAATGACTGTTGCAGGTTTGGATCCTTATATTTTAAAGCAGTTGTTATTCTCTGTAGATCTGTTGGGTTGATTTAAACTATTGTGTGACAAATCCCATTAAGGTGATGATTTTGTTATAATCTCTAATAAATCCTTTTGGAAATGTCATGATTATCCCTGATGTTTTGTCAGCTGGTAGATCCTATCATGCAGTGGAAGTAAATAAGTCTGATAAAGAAGGAAAAATGGGTAAGAATCTGAAGTCACATGTAAAGTTAAGCATGCTTAGAGTGTCTAAAGAAGGAATACTGGTATCTTTACAGTGATAAAATTCTATTGAGGCTATTGATAACCAGAGGGAAAGTAACTTGTTCTTTTTGCTGTTTTGGAAAGTGATCAGTAGATGTGGTCCTTGTTTTGGTACCAGTGCACATTCTCCAGATGTGCATGGCAGTCTATATCACTGTCCTGAAATGATGACTTATGGTCCAGGCCTGTCACGTTGAGAAGACTGACAATTTAATATCTATCTATAAAAAAAATCTGATTTTTGTACATAGACATTGTGTATATGGCAAGGGGCCAATAAAAAAGTCTGACCTGGGAGAACTGAAGCATCTGGATATAATGTTATTGAGAAAATTGTAGTGCGAACTTGGAAAAAAAATGTAGTAATGTAGATAAATTAATTAATCTCTGCATGTCTTGGTAAGAGGCCCAACTTATTTGTAATAAATCTTGGAGTTTTTTCAAGATGGAAGTTCTTTTGAACTGTCAGCTTGTATGTGTATCTGACAAAACCTATAATTAGATTGGCATATTGAGTAGGTTTTGGNTTAGTAGGGTATTTTATCTAAAAGTATGTAACAATTGGCAGCTAGTAGCTAGTTCTGTGTGTTAAAAATAGTTTAATTGTTCTATTATTCTTTAAGTGACTGATGAAAATCTTGTAATAATTAGGATGAATTATCCATTCATGTTTTTTTTATTATCGTGAGGTAATTATGGAGAGAATGTTTTATAAAAAAAAAAAAAAAAGAAAAAAAAAAAAAAGGAAGGTTTTTTTCAGTCCAGTTTGGGCATTTATTGTCATCCGTCTGTATGTACTTTGTGTGTACATAAAATATATGCAGTTGTATAAGTATGTGTAGGTTTCCTGCTCAACTTTTAACCTCCAGCTCCATAGTTTAGGTTATATGTACCTGAGCTATTGGCACAAAATATATTTATTGTTATAGCCCTACCTAGATATCAGCCTGCTTTGTTTTGCATGTGTCAAGCCCTTAAATATTACGTTTTTAGTAAGGCTGCTTTAAAACCAGAATTGTCAGTAAACTGCAGTTACATTCAAATGGCCAAAGTGTTTATTCTTTCTGCTAAATCATATAATTTTAGGATGGCTTGGGTTGGAAAGGNATTGTCTCTGCCATGCAGACTGCAAAATGTTTTAGTCCTTAATTTTCTGCTGCTTTAAATCTTAAGCGATGGCTTCCAGACTGTGTGATGAGCTATGAACAGGGCACAGAAACAGTCAACTGCGTATTTTATTTTTCCTTTTGAGTTTTATGTATCAGAAGAAGGGTTGTGCCTGGAAGGGTCTGGGGTTAGTCTGTGTTTTCCAGGATGGCAGTGGTTTAAAGGCTGGAGTACAAGAGATTAGAGAGGAGAGGATGAAGAGCTGCATGGATGGTTTAATGTAATTTTTAAAGCTACTGACTTGTGAAGGGAAAGTCTGTTGTTTCCCTAATCTTCCAATTAATTGCTTTCATTCTTTTGTGTGGAGATTTGGCAGCAGTAGGTGGGAAGTGCCATATAAGGAAAATATGCTCTTGAAATAAGGTTCTTACTAATAGGGCTCTGGCCAGAGCCTTCTACTGAACCCCTGTTGCACACCCACCCTGAGTACTCTGGAACTGGAAGATCCTGTAGAAACTTGTGTTGTGCAGAGAGATGTTCCAAAGTCCAGCTGTTTCTAAGACAAGCAAAGGCTACTTTTCTCAAATCAGTAAAAGAATATTCTTACTGAATGTCCTCCTGTTCATTGCGTTACTCTTAAATGTCCTGGAAGTAGATTCGAAGCTCCAGCAAATTTCTTTGTGAAGTTCCTTGGGGTTTTTTGAGGATTCTTTTAATGTGATTTTCACAGTCTATTTTTGAAATTTGGTGTCTATTACTGCTGATGTTTTTATTTTTATTGTTAGTTTTTGATTTTGACAAGGTAGCAGTTCTGTCTCGGACAGTCTAGGTGTTTCCATAGCTTGCTTCCTGCAGCCTAGCTCAGCAGATACTGGCAACTTTTGATACAGTCAGTCCCCCCTTTTTTTTTCCCCTGCTCCAATAAATTATTAGGTTTGTGTGTATTAGATTTAACTATTTTGTCAAACAAACTCTCTAGCATTCTGTGTGTATTGAAGTGATGCTAAATGTTGATAATTGAGGAGAAGCTGTCATTTTGCTGCATTCTTATACAGAAGCTTATAAGAAAAAAAAAATTAAGCATATTCACAGTATTTATTCTAGCATTTCTCCTCCTAATTTTAGGATGCAGTATCTGTCATACACACTCTCTCCTTCTCTCTCTCATCCACTTGCTTTCACTCTCACATATCATTTAATTTCTGTGGCCCTCCTGGCATTAACATGGAGTGTTCCAAGGCCCTTTAGCTGGTAGAAGCTCAGTGGAAAATTGAGACTTGCTTTGTTTGTGTTTGACCAATGTTGGCTGATGAGACCTGTAAGTCTCTTCCCTGCATGAGCTAATAGTTTTCTCTGAGTACTTCCACTGAAATTAGTGGGAATCTTCTAGAAAAGGAAATGGCCAAGATTACCGGACTAGGCAGCAATTTCCCAAGATTGATTATTTTCCCCCAATTTGCTCTGTCTATTTTAGCAGTTTCTTAAGTCTTCTGACCAAAATTTCCCCTTTCTTTGAGAAAAGCAGACAAGATATTAGGAGAAAAACTGGCCTGTTGTTGAAGATGGCGGTTTGGTAGGGGGAAGCCTTGAAAACATGTAGCTTCACTTTTACTCCTTAGTTCTGCTTCATGGGTTTGGTACTGTTGATGCTAATAAAGCAGAGGAGAAGAAAAATTTCATCAGAATTTTTTCTAAAAATCGCATCTGAGAGGCTTGTTTTATATTTTCTGGAATTTTCTGCGTACCAATGACAATACAAAATCAAAAGTGCGTTTTTGATATACTGTTAATAATGGGTATTTAAAATAAAGGTTGGAGTTTTCAGCTCTGGAATTTTATAGCTGGTATTTGGAAGCATGAAATGACTGTAGTTTTGAGTGATTATCTTTAAGATTTATTGTTGTTTTTCAGAGGGAATGGTAAATGTTACATCAGGAGGGAATTGAGCAAGTCTGTAAGGGCTGATCTTGTCATTACTGTCCGTGTTTTAAGGTCTGACGAGTATCCAGGATGCTTTGGGTGCACGGAGGAGACTTTCAAAACAGAATAGCCTGTTCCCATTTCCATTTCAGTTCTGCTTTTTCCCTTTGTGTAAGTTTTCCCTGTTATGCTGCCAGTGAGACAAACAGTGTAGCTATTGCACCCATGCCAAAGGCATCTTAAATGCTGTCTGTACAGTCTGGAGGAAGAGGGGGAAGGGAGAGGAAATGCTCTGAAACTTCCCAGGGGCAAGATTTCAAATTATCAATTGAAAACTCCCAAATTGACCTCCGAGCATTTCATAACCAATCTCAAAACACTTATCCACAATTTTCAGGCATCTTCCAGTCTGATCCCATGGAGGGGCAGGTGATTCATTGTCATTGCTCTCTAGAAGATTTCTGCCCACTCAATCCTGGTTTGTGTCACTGCTAATTACTGGCACCCCGACACCCTATCAGAGCCGACCAGGGCACTGAGGGTGCTTCTTAGAGCAGTGAGTTGATGTGAGCACTTCTTTAATGGAGAGGTTATCTTCTCTGTTGCCATTATGTTTCATTAAAAGACTTCAGGTAATCTGAAATGCAGAAATATGCTCCATTAGGTAAATGGTGAGTTTGTGACCTTTGTGTCTCTTGGTTCTGTAGTCTTATTTATTCCAGCCACGTTAATAGGTTTGCAGGGCTGTGTGCCTCTGAATTGCATTCAGAAATTTTCATGTTAATAAATTGGGCTTATATATAAGCAAGGACAAAGTTTAGGAATTTAGGTACTTGTTTCCAGGTTAGATGACTAGTGTCATTATGAGTTCTGCTCATGTGAAAATTATTGCAACTCTTTACAACTTTCAAAATGTTTGAATTCATAACTGTAAGTATGTGGATGGTCTCTTAATTTTTATTTATTTGTTTCTAAGGAAGTGTTTCCTTTTTTACTATCTGTCCTTAAAACATATTATGCGATGCAAGCTTTGGGTAGCTTGAATAGGTACCAGCTTTAAGTTCAATAGTAGATGTGATGGTAAATATACTTGCATAAATACTGATCTGGCAACTAGACATCCATGAGCAGCAGTAAAAGCTACAGGCAGCACTCTGGGGGTGTCCTGTGTGTTCTCCAGCTCCTGGTACAGAGGTGCATCCTGGGTCTTGGCTGCTGAAGAAACTGCCTTGTTCTGGTCTTCTGTGAGTCAGCAAATGGGTGCTATGGATGGATCCAATTCAGCTGGGGTGAAACCCACGGAGAGTAAATATTGCTTCGGAGAGCAGAGAGTTTCCTGAGACCTATGAGATGTGACAGTATTCTGCTTAGCTGATAAATTGCAGTGTAGCAGGAAGGAGGCTACAATGAGTATTGATTTCTTTTGTGCATAGAACTCATTTTGCTCCAGCTTGTGAATTGCCTTCATGAGCTGACAATCCATTAAGGATCACTTTGTGTGTCTCTTCCTTCATTATTGCTTCTTTTACTGCTTTCTGCTTTACTGCCTTTAAAATACATTGTCAAGGCAAAAATAAAATAGGTACAGGAGAAACTCTAATCGGAGCAAAGCAATTTGGCTCTTGGTAAATGACTTTATTGCAAAAAATATTTTACTAGGGGGCTATCTACAAAGACAATTTCAAGGAGCTAAACATATATTAAAATTATTTTATAGTAGGGTAACTCACCTAATGACTGTAATTTTGTGTCATGCAATACACCTTTTATTCTAAGATTATTTTTTTCCTTAAGTCTGAAGACCTAAAATTCCAGTTTAATGTAGGCATAATTTAGTCTTGTCCATTCTGCATGGTCAATCAGTGCCTCGTACGCTGAGTATGTGCCAATAATACCTTCACAGATGCAATGCTCAGTTTTGTTCATGTCCTGGAGGGTTGTTGCTTTTTATTTGTAGTAAGCAGTGTCTCTATGGTAATTTGTTTGCTTTTTCAAGGAAGCACCTAAAGTTTGTGACACAAATACATTAGTAGTAAAAACGTATTATTTGCTAGAAAATGTGGGTTTTTTTTCTTTAAACATGTAATCGCATTGATTAGGTTTTGACGTTGTAGGAAGGGTTGGAATTAAGAATGTCTAGATAAGACTAGCAAATATGAGACTAGCAAACTAAGAAGACCACTGCATTGTGTGCCATTATAGAAGAAAGTGTATTATTTTTGTCGCCAAGATAATCTTTTAAACTTGTAATAACTTCTTGCATTTGCTTTGTATCCTTTTTATGTTGTTTTGTTCGGTATTAGGCAAGTCTTACCTTCCCACAAGCCTCCTTGTATTACCAGCCACTTGATCTTGGGGATGGATATTGCCTCTTTGCATAGTGATTTGTGATCTAGTGATGGAGGACTCTATTGAGGAGCTGGCCTCTGCATTTTTAGGAAACAGATGTTGCTCTTCAAAGCTGCTTTAAAAAACCACAACTAACATGTCCTGTGGCACTGGCTATTAAAATTCAGTTTAATATAGTTAGTCACACAAGTAGGGTGGCTTTCACATTGCAGGATTTTTCTGTTTTCCATTTTTTTCTCCTACTTGAACATTTGTGTGAAGATCTGATTCTTCTGCCTCCTGCAGCTTCTGGCAGGTCCTGAGTTCTCTTGCCAGGAACCTCAGCCTTGGTTCCTGCCAGGAGTTCTCTGGGAGGCAATGACCTCATTAATCACATCTCTTGGCTCTTGGTGCAGCACTTCTTAGTTATTCCTACCCAAGAGTCACTCTAAGTACATTAAGCAAAATTGTTCTGTACAAGTGGCTGGCCAGACTCTTGATATTTGCTTTTTTTCCTCCCATCTCTTCTTCCTTGCACTTATGATTTTAGTCCCGACTGACATATAATATTATCTTCCCATTCTTGTTTTCCATTTCCTCTGATCAGTGACCTGAGGAGTAATGTTCTAGTCGCTATTTATTTTAAAAAAATAATAGCAATTGAAGTTGTTAAGCACCATTTGAAAACCTGACTGTTTCTTGGTTTTCATGGAAGACCATGGCAAGGGTACAGAGGTAAACAATGTCTTTTTTCTGTAAAATGCGTGGTGCTATGAGTTGCAGTACACGCCTTCAGCCCCATCTCAGGAGAGAAGAAAGGGTGGATCAGATAAGGCTGATCAGTTCCAACATGAGATTTTCTGGAACAGATTTAAATCTGTTTTTTCAGTATGTCATATAGATAATTTGGGGATTATTAGCAGACATAGAAATGAATAAAATTGGTAACCCCACACCACACAGGAAATCAGCAAAATTAGTGTAGTAAATTAGTTCTATTGCAGTTGATTTCCCAACTTCTTTACTAAGCTCTTTTTTTGTAGTAAACCATGCTCTCCTGCTGATAGATTAGACATTGTAACTACTGGACTATGGAAGTGGCTATGTCTGCATGGATCCTTTGAAAATATAATATATGTATTTTTTAAAAGGCATAAAAGAGCTTGGGTGCTCTTTATAAACTCAGCAGCATATTTTTCTTTTATACTTATATTGATCTGACTTTGTTGTCTGGATTTCAGTTGGTTTTGTTTTTTTTTTCCTTAATAACACCCTTTTTTTCCTTTTTTTTTTCTTTTTTTTCTTTTTTTTTTTTTTTTTTTTCTTTAATTAATGGGGAAAGTTTTTGGTTTTGGGATTATTTTTTTGGGGGGGATTTGACTTTTATTGGTGTGTACTACAGCATTCACTTTTTTTTATTTGTTTAGGGTCAAATCCTTGGCCATGTACATGGAGCACCAAGAGACACAGAAATAAGAGGTTTGTGCCATTTCTGCATACCATTGAGTGTCAAGGGGGCTGGAAGCACCTGCTCCATGCTCAGGTCCTGTGACAGCAGACACCTTATAAATGTATTCTTATTCTTTATGGTGGTCACTCAAACAGTCAGGTGGGGAGCTGAGATTAAAGTGGTGTGTAATTTGCTTGAAATTCTCTCAAGACTTCTGTGAAGGAAAGGTTATGAAGCAGCCGCTCGTTTCTCTCTTTCCCTGTCTTCGTCTTTCCTCAGCCCTAATCCCTCTGGTGTTTTACCCTGACATGTTGGATGTTGTGGACAAAACCATGGTCAGTTTTGTAGCATCATCATTATGAGCTCAGAGATTTTGGAGTGAGTTTTGACCTTTATTTCTCTGTGAGTGTGTGTTAAATGTGATAGTCTGTGCTGTGTTAAGTGTACGTGTGTCTGTTATAATACCTCAGCAGCGACTCATTTGGTATGACTTTGGGGTACTGGATAATCCCAATGCTCATATTGTGAGTGTTAAATTGAGTGTTAAATCCCAGGTTTTGTGCTGAAGTCATAAGTCTACCATGGGTAGATTTAAGAACTGCAAGCTCAACGTAAGAGTACAAAAATCCATAATAAGCATACGTCCCTAAAAAAACCCCTCAAACAAAAAACCCAAACACAACAACCAAAACTGTCCAGCTTAGCTTTATCAAGGTACTTGGTAATAAGAAAACCGGTCATCTTGTGTTTCTTCATGATGAGTAAGAGCTTTCTCAATAAAAAGGCCAGCTGAGCCATGTGAGGCTTTTCAATGGGCTCTTACAAGCTGTATCCAAAAGTTGCTGGTGCAGTAGCAGGAGGAATGGAAAAAATATCTTATTTCAAATGAAAAATTGTCGTGTACTTATGTTTTTTTCATATAATATCTCCTGTCCCACAGAAAATTCTCCCATCCCTTTTCCATTTCTAGTAATGTGCTGAGTAGTAATGCTTCTTCCTCTCTTTGTAGCAGAAATAGTTCTAATATTCAAAATGTTAGTATGCTATCGGTTTAGTTTAGCAGTATTTTTGGTTTTTTCCTAATGCTACTGCTGATTTTTACACCAGTGTCTCAGTAAATATCACCTTGTTTTCACAAATTTTGGTATTATGATTTAGGCGATTGAACCTTGTCACTCCTGAAACTCTTAGGTCAATTCTGCAGTCATAATTCATTAGTGTAATAGTTTCTCTGTAAGATAATTAATAAAAAAAACTCTAGAGAAGTGTTTTTCCCCACAAAGTCATTCACATCCCAATTTCTACTGTTGTCAGCTGTAAGTTTTCAAGGATTGTGCAAAGAGAATTAATTACTAGTGAAGTATTTGGTGATATATTTATTGCTTACAAACATTAAAGCTCCTCTAGGTTTTGGAATGGCCACTTGTGTTTTTAGTATCCCTTTGGCTAAAGAAAAGTCACTGCTGAAAGCTTTAGTATCACTTGTGAACGAAGTAGGTCTGCTTTTGATTTATATTTATTGAAAATCTTCCTGAATGTTAGCTTTTTTAAGCTGGGAGAGACTTCTATGGTTGAGGGTGCCAGTGAGTTGGACATGTGTGATATTTTGTGAAAAGGATTAGGAGAGAGATCACCACATCAGTTTGTTCTGTACAAGACTAAACCCAATGCCAAGCAGTGACTTTCCCCAGGCTGAGCTTTGTATGCAAAGAAGGTATGAAACAATGTTGGCTTGAACGCCACAGAATTCCCACTGCAAAGCAAAAATGGGAAGACAAAAGGAAGCAGCAAAATCATATAAATAACCTTTTCAAGGGGAAAAGTATTAATTTCCCTCTAATTTTAACGAAAACAACACAACAGCTGTTTGCAGGGTGAGCCAGATGAGGTGTGTCATTGTGTGAAATTGGTCCTTGGCCGAAACAGAAGGATGCCCAGGGTGAAAAGGAGGCAAATACCTCAAGGTGTGTTTGGTGGGTCCAGCCAGGACAGTTGCCTTGGTGTCTGTCCTTAGAGCGTTCCCTGTGACGCAGCCTGGCAGCAGACGGTCGGGCAGGACGCTCTCCGGCACCGTACGGCTGTGACCTGAGTATTTTAGGTTATACTGAGGCACTCTAGTAAAACTTCTTTAAATTTCACTTTTGAAGTTTTGATCTGTTAAATTTATTTTTGAGGTGCAGTGTTTGAGATGTATTTAGCTAGGATGAATAAATAAAATCATTAGCATAAAATACACCTATTAGTTCAATCTGAATTTAATTTAATTTACTTTGCCTTGAATTCAGGTTTCTTTTTATAGTAGTGAGCTGATTGCCTTAATTCATTTTTATACAGTAGTAATTTAAAATCCTTTTAAGTGTAAGTTGGTACTTTAGTATCACCGTGCTTGAGAAAGAACGTGAGACGTGCATAACTAATAAAAATTTCAAATTCTGTGAAAACAATAAGAGCAGAGGAATTTTAGGGAAAAATTATTATTTAAGTAATTTTCAGCAACAACATATTTAAAATATTGAACTCCTCTAACTATGGTCATTTGAACTGATTTAACTTTAAAGCAGAGGAGTTAATGGAAATTAATCTTACATTTTTGCTATAAAGTATTTATAGTGAAATACTTGCCTTTTATTCCAAAGATCTGAGTTTCTTGGACTACACAGATAATCAAACGCCTTTTAATATATCAGTTTAGTCGATCAAGTGATGGATGAAAGTTGGGGATTAAGAAAAAGTATCAGTGCTACTTGTTCATAATTATGATAAAAAGCACCTATAATACTTTTAATGCTGATTTCATGGTAAGCTGCTACTGAACTTATCAGGTCTTTTATGCTTTATTATTTGGTCTTTGAATTAAAATGCTGTAGTTGGACACTAAAGCACATGGTCAGGTTTTAATTTGGTATTGTTCTTCTGATACTGGTTTTTAAGGTGACAGATCCATGTGGGGAATGTGTTGTAATAGCCCAGAATGAAAGAACATGCTGATATTTGAACAGCCCCCTGGGGCTTTTGGCCACATGAGGCTACTTTGTGCTTCAGTGAGAAATGTTGGCTTTTATTCCTGTGGCTTAGTGACTTAACCTGGATGCAGGAGATCTGAATGCAGCTCGTGAATTCATCCTTGACCTTGAACAGGCAAGTTAAAAGAAAAGTAGATATGAACACAATTAATGGCTATCAAAAACCTGGACTAGGCCTGGCTTCAGTTATCTGTGGGGATAAAGAAGATTAAAAGAAACATTTTTGTTTTTTTATTTTATGTATTCTTGTTTTGTTGTACATGCTTGGAAAAGTAAACTGTTTGTGGCACATTGTTGTAAAGATTAGTGGAACAGGAGCACAACTTTTGTCTGTTGACCTAAGGAACTAGTCCTATCTGCTGAATATACTACACATCATAGTGCAGTTATAATATTTGCATAGTTAAGTTATACATATTTAAAAAAATATTGTATACACTGTAAAATAATTGAAAAAGAAATTAGAAGGTTCTGTAGCTATTTTTGGACAACCAGAAGACTTAGCCTTAAGGCTGAGCTAAGGCTTAAGGATGATTTTTTGTTAGTTTTGACATTTTGAGCAATTATCACAAAAAAATTTGTGTGATTGCATATAAATATATACTCATAAGCATGAAGCTTTTTTCTCCCCAATAATTTTTATTTCAAAGCTTTAAAAATTATTTAGAAATTAAGAATAAATGTACTAAATTTATCTTAAAAAAACAAGACAACTTGTAAGCATCCGAGAAACGATCCTATTTGGGTGGAAATGAGCTGTGATATAGGCAGCTGTCATTGCTTTTGCTTTATATTTATTTTCCTAGTGTTGTGGCACTAAATTTATTCTGAAGGAGTTTGTTCTGTGGAGCCTGAGTAGAGGGCTCCATTTCTGCAACCTGTTCCTTGCCCCTCCCACCTCCTGGCCCCGCCTTTTTGTGGTGTCCAGGTTGCAGGAGATGCCATTTACCCCACTCTTTGCAAATTCATTATCCTTTTGTGCCCATCACTTGCTCTTCTCCATCACGCTTTCCCTGACTGCAGAGCTACTGGGCAGGAGGGGCTCCTTCCTTCGCCCATCCTGCTGTTCTGAGGTGTCCCCTCACCTTTCTTGTGGAGTTGGGACCAAGGGGTGGGTTGGCCCTGGGTGTCCAGGGAGCCATTGTAAAACCAGTCAGCATTCCTGGGGATGAGGTTTACAGGTCGTGGTGAGTCTGTTTGGTTTCTGTGAACTGAAAGAGCTGGCGAAAATTAGTAAATTGTGTTGGACAAATGTATGTGTGTCAGTATCTCTTTTTTTCTCTCAGAAACCAGAGAAGTTTGAAATGTTACCTTTTTTCCCTTTCTCTGACTTTTCTTTGGAAACATGGCTTTAATGAGCCTGTTTGGGATGGGAATATTACGTGTTTTCTAAATATAAATGTGTACTTGGAGCTGCAAAACAACTGCTAAAGTATTTCGTAGTGAGCTATGCTTTCCTCCTAAGCTGTTTCCCCCTCGGTCCCTGGTAACCTACTTCTGTTTGGACAAACTGGTTTTCCAGTAATGTATCTAGATCTGCAGCTCTCTTGCATGTAATCCATTGGATGTATCTGTCATATAACTAAGAGAAATGAGGGAGTTGTCTGATGGCAGCAGCGTTTTTCCAGAGAGATTCACCCACAAAGAAGGACAGGGCCGGATGGTGTTGGAAGACAGGGAGATGCACTACAATGTTTTGCTTAACTATTTTAAAATCAAATGGTTTAAGTTTTTGTTTTTTGGGGTTTTTTTTTTTTTTGGCATTTCAGATCACTAGAAAGAAGATAAAATATTAGAGTTTGAGTTATCTTGATAGTGTGTTCATTTTCTGCCAGAAGACTCAATCTCATGAAAAAGTCATTAATAGCTCTGCTGTATCTCCTGAGTGGAGATACTCCTGAGAATGAAGATTTGACTCAACTGTCCTATTGGGTACTTTGCCTTGAGAGCCTTAGTTTGAGTTTAGTCAAACCTTATGTTTTTTTGGTTTTTTTTTTTTTCCTCAGGCTGTGGCTTTTATGGAAATTATTATTTTGGTAAAAGAATACAAAATTTACCTACATGTCACAAGTTGTTGTAGATCTTTTTCCAAGCAGCCCAGATAATTTTCTGAAGAACAAAATCCTTAATAGAATATTTTACAGGATTTACAGCATTCTATCAATAATGAACAGGCTCCCCAACATGTACTTAAGTTCTAATGAAATGACCCAAGAAGTATTAATTAATAAATTATAGAGCTGTGCTTTCACAGTTTTAATCTGTTTGCCTTTGGTTTTAGATAAAGACTCCCTGCTGGTTTGGGGTTGTTCTGTTCTGCTTGAGATAATCATCAAATAATAGCTAATTCAATACAATGATCAATTCAGATGCAGATTAGTGTAGCATTCAGCAGTAAAAATAAATATCCCAAAACTGTACATACCCAAAGTAGTGTTTAATTCTAATACAAATTATGCTGAATGTTTTACAAATTTGCATGGCTTGTTTGCAGTCTCGCGGTCAAACCGAGATAATGAGATCTAAACACCAAGATTTAGGCTTAGGCACAAATAACGCAGTGTCTCTAAAGGCTTTAGGCTGCCTTACTTTAACATATGCAGCTCTTAAATTTTGCAACTTCAATCCATGATAAACGAGATTTTTAAAGTGTGAAAAGAGCTTATCATATAAGAAAGAACACTTAGTTTTTTGTACTGGGTAAAGTCTTTTGGAGGTGATTACTCTCTCATGAAAACACTGTGTTCAGTACTCTTGTGGCACAGGCATCTGTCACTCAAACAGATGTCAACCCATAAACCCAAAAATACAACTTTTTTTTCATTCTCTGTGGATAAGTGAAGCCTTCAGGTTGATACACTCAGTGACATTTGTTTAAGTGACAGATGTTCACGTCTAGTAGCCCTCAATGGGGAGGCGACCTTGTTGTCTTAATGGGAGTTCTGTGTCAAGTGCTATAATTATTTGTATGCAGAGAATATATTCCTTTGTGAAGGATGAAACTTATAAGGATGTTTTTACAGCTCGGGTTGCTCCGTATGTAGTGGAGTGGCTTGGAAATAGACAGCAGTGTCTCAGGGTTTGATTCTAACCTGTCCTAGATAAAACAAGATTAGGTAAATGAGCTCTGTAAATGTAAAAAAAACCCACAGAACACCAGAGTCATGGAGGATGGACCGTATAAAAACTGGCCCAATTTTTTGAGCTTGTTTCTCCTGGATGGTCCAGATGTGAGTCCAGCGTTGAGAATTCATTTGCTGGGGAATGTGAATAGCTGTGTGTATGGACAGGGCTGGCAGAAGGCTTTTGGTCTGAAGAACTGAAATCGCCAAACATTTCTCTTGGGTCAGTTTTAACTCGTAGTGCCTGATGAGGACATTTAAACATTATTTAGGCGGAGCATAGCCTAGAAATAGGGATGGGAATGTTTCAAGAGGCTCAAATGGTTCCATCTCTGCTGTTGTCCTTGGCAGCCTTATCAATTTTGGTGCATATATTCTGAATTTAGTGTTATTTGTCCGTAAGATATGCTGGGTCTCCAGAATGTTAGGAATAGGTGATAGGAATAAGTAATCATACTCTTCCTTTTGGGGCATGACTGATTTTCATTCAGTAGCCCCAGCTGATTTATTTTTGCCCCTTCCAGCCCCTTTATTTTCTAGCTGTTTTTAAACCTGTGTCACTTGTATCCAAAAAGTTATGTGACACACAGTTTAATTGAAAATTCAGAGACAGTGCCTTGAACATCTTCATATATCTGCTCCTTGCAGTTTAGTTCCAAGAGTCTTTGTGAAATAGTACAAAAGACTAACCCTTTTGGAGTAAGCTGTATTTGGTGATGACATTTTGTTCATTGATTTTATTTTAAAAGTGAATTCTTAGTTTCATCAGAGAGTTTTCCAAATTAATTGGGAGTGTAGTAGTGGGGTCAATACACATCTGGCACACTCCTTGTGTACAGCTTGGATCTTTGGCTCTTTGTCACAGTGAGTGTTAGGGAGGATCCTGGGTTTGGTGACATGGTGTGTGAATGCCTGCAGCAGGAATTCAGTGTCTGCAGCCATGGTGCCTAAGCATAAAGCAAACAGACTTTTTAATTTAAAAAAGAAGGGCAACAAACATTTCTGTAGGCATATGCTTGTATTTACTACGCAAATACATCCAGAAATGCGATAGTCATGACTGCCATAAGAAGATTAGACCTGCAAGAGGTAAAAAATGAAAATCAGTGTTTAAGCATCTGTATTTGGATCCTCAAATAAGCAGTGGCTATTTTATTTGGTTGGTGTTTTGCTTATTTATTTATTTGGGGTTTTTTCCTGTAGTTTTTTGGTTTTATGCTGTTGGACTTAATATTTCTGTGCTTTAATTTCTTGTCAGCAAACTGAGATTAACAAAACACCTTTGAGGAATGAAGTGAGGTTAATATATTAGCATTAAGCACTACAGAAAAGCCATTGAGAAAATTAATAACACACTGTTCAATTCTCATTTTACACTGTGTGCAATTCCAGTTTTGGTTTACTTCCCTGTTTGCTGCAGCTCACTTGAAATCTGGGTTGTAAGTCTCAGGCTGTTTACACAGGAAAGTTTTGCCTGCAAAACGTTTTGTTGACTTAACAAGTCAGTTTTCTTAAGTGAAATTGGTTTGGTTGTTTTTTTTAAAAGCAGTTTAGAGGTCCCAGCATAGTTTGTGGTGGTGGAAGTTGACTTCAGAGTCCAGCTTAATGCTTGTCTACATGTTTTTTCCCACTTCTACTATTTAGCTTATAAAAATTAATATATTAAGTTCTCATAATGTCTTATTTCATTACGTGCTTCTGTGTAGATTCAATTGAAGAGCTTCCTAAACAGACAAACAAACCCCCATACATCCTTTCTTGGTAACAAGACTGTGTCTCAGAACTGCTTATTTGCTTGAGGATGCACAGTTTTGTTTGGTTGTCTTGAGGAATTTGTCCTGCTCTCCAAAGGTAAACCATTAAGAACCCTTAAACAAATTGAAAATAAACCCAAATGTCTTATTAAGAATGCGTATGAAGTTTTGCCATATAAGATTCCTTACCGTTTTCTAAAATTTAATTGAAAGTGAGTAAATCTTCTTTATGAGAACTTAAAATTATTAAAACTAGTCTCAAAATAATCCACTGGCAGAACTGATTTTTAAGATGTGGGTTTTTAATTGCTCCAGTATTTTCTTAAGGTATGTTTTCAGTGCAGTAGGTCACAAAAAATGAAGCATATGGTATAAACTCTACCCTATTTTAAAAGACTGTTTAGTCCAGACTTATTTTGATGGATTCTCATCCCTTAGGAGTTTGCGTTTGTCAGGCACAATATCTTAAAGAATTTTTTTCATTGGAGGAAAAGTACTCAAATGAATGACCTCCAGGTTTTTATGCACTGGCAAATGTTTCACCTTCTTGCACATTTTACGTTACCGCAGGGACCGGATCTATTTAGAGGTCTGTGTATGCATTTCAACACAAAGTCTTTTCTCAGAGGAGGTTTTTTATCTTTCAGCTGGGTATATTCCTGTTACATGAGTCACCAGCCAGGTGCTGGGTTTTTTGACTGTTGTAAATGCATCCTGTTGTCTGATTTTTAGTGAGAGGGAGAAAGGCAGCCTCTGTCCTTCTGCACAACTTTACAGAAAAATAAAACCTAACTGGGGAGTCCTTATCTCTGAAAATCTCTGATATGGTTCAGACCTTCTTATTTTCCATCTCTTGCATCTTTTCCTTTACAGAGGTACAATATTTGCATTTCAAGACGATTTTTAACCCTAATTTCCAATCTGTGCATTCACTGTTCCCTGCTTTATTTTGATATCATTTTACATTGTTATATTAAAAACATCACTTTAGCAACTAAGGGAAGACCAGCATTATGAGGCATCAGAAAGTCTTCATGTAAATAGCTTGTTAGAGTTGATCCTCTTCCATATATAATTATCTATATTGGGTTTCTGCATTTTTTTCTGGATTGCACATACTTAAGTATGGGGATCCTTCTCAATACTATTATGTGAGGTATTTGCAAGATGGCTTTTATGAAAGATGATTGTGCAGAGCTCAGAGAATTTGAAAAGCTTGTCAACTTCTGTGAATATTAAATACCAAGATGTAAATGCTGATAGGAATGACAGTAAGGCAGCTCACAGAAAGATGATATGCGTACAGAGTATTATCTAGAGGTTTGGTTCTAGTGGGTTTTTCAATTATATACATCTGTATGTGAATATTTGGGTATTTTAGGTTCTTGTAGTTCACATATAGAATTCTGCTTATCTATAGGCTTTTTTATATGTTGGAATAAAAGTAGAAAGTGAAGTGTAGATAATCCATCAAAAAGAACATGTTTAAGTTTTACCTAATGATTTTTATCTGTCCAAAGACATCAAAATACGAAAATGAAGTTTCTGTTACTGTAGCCTATCTCATTTGCTGAGTTCCCTCTTTGCTGCTTCACTAAGACATGTGGGTTCTGCTTGCAATGCATCTGCAAAGGCTGAGTCCCTGAGTTGTGTGTCAGCCCCTGGTCAGAGCTCTGTGGCCCTGTGGGAAGGGGAAGGATATTACTGCTGGCATTTAAGTACCAAACCTTCAAAATAAGCATCCGCAGCAATAGTGTGGCCAACGGGACCAGGGCAGCGATTGTCCCTCCCGTACTCAACACTGGTGAGGCCACACCTCGAGAGCTGTGTCCAGTTCTGGACCCCTCACTGCACGAAAGACATTGAGGGGCTGGAGCGTGTCCAGAGAAGGGCAACAAAGCTGGGGAAGGGTCTGGAGCACAAGTCTGAGGAGGAGGAGCTGAGAGAGCTGGGTGGGGGGCTCAGCCTGGAGTAAAGGAGGCTCAGGGGAGACCTTACTGCTCTCTACAACTCCCCGGAAGGAGGTTGTAGTGGGGAGGGGGTCAGCGTCATCTTCCAGGTAGTGATGGGACAAAAGGAAGTGGGCTCAGGTTGTGCCAGGTGAGGTTTAGGCTGGCTGTTAGGAAAAATTTCTTCACTGTAAGGGTTGTCAAGCACTGAAACAGGCTGCCCAGGAAAGTGGTGGAGTCACCAACCGTGGAGGGCTTTAAAAGATATATAGATGTGTCACTTGGGGACATGATTTTAGTGGTGGACATGCTAGTATTAGGTTCATGGTTGGACTCAATAATCTTAGGTCTTTTTCAACCTAAATGGCTCTATGATTTTTTTTCTAAAAATGGGCCTATTTTCTATCAAATATTTGGATTTGGATTATTTTCAAATGTTACTTAAAGTCTTTTGGGAAGATGCCATTTGTGCACTCTGGTAATTTTAAATTTCTTCCTATTTTCTCTTAACACAGCATGACTTTTCTAATCTGAGTCCCCTCCCTCAGCTATGACCAGCTATGACAAATTATTTTTCAGCAGGCCTATGTGGCTTTTGGCAGACCTTTACTACAGTCAGTGTACCCGAGGGGATCGCTGCTACATCTGTCATGGGATTGCACTGCTCGTGGCATACACAAGTACTTATCTCTTAGGACGTTATTTTTTTCCCCTTTGAATGCCAGTACAGGTCTTTGTGACAATTTTAGGATGTGTTTCGAGTCTTTAACAGCATCACAAGCAACGCCAAGGTGACTGTTTCACCACTCAACCTGACAAAACAGACTGCAAACATTTCCCAAATTACTGCTTCAAGCTGCTGCCAGGATGATGTCTCTGGTGGTTACTGTGCTGCAGCAATGCTGTTTGTATTAATAAGTAATAAAATATCATATAATATGATGTAGCATGTATAATATAATAGAGAAACTCAGGGTACAAAGAATGTGCCCCCAATCCCCACTCTGTAGTAGGCTGCCTTCAGGATAGAGAATGATGCAGAGTCCTATACATCCCATCTTTCTTACATGCGTCCTGTCCTTCTGCTCATTGTGTTCACTAGTCAACAGGGAGCTCCTCAAACTTGTCTCCCAAAAAAGTTCTTGCCAATTTTGCTGTAAGTAACTTCTATCCCTTTTTCTGAGTGCTTTTGAAACAGTTCGAAGTTTACAGCCTTTTGGAGATAACATTCTAGTAGTGTCTAGCAAGTGCTGGGTGTTGTGGATTAGATGTAACATTTAAAAATCATCCTCTGCTGTTTTGCCAAATGGTGTCAGAGCCCAGAGCTTTCTGCCATGCAGGTGGGTGCCAGCAAATCTCTTCAGGGGGTGGTGGAGACTGCATATGGAAAGGGGACTCAGAGCTTTAAAGTCATCCCTGACTGAGTGCATGTAGTGAAAACCTCTTCACCGTCATCCTCCGCACACAGGCTCAAATTATCCTGCTTTGCTGCTAAATCCCATTTGGTGAAAAACCTCAGTGTGGGAATGGTGAAAGTAGATTAGGATAATTATTAACCATGAGTCCTCTGTCCACCTTGCTTCCTCATCTGGAAGAAATTATCCCCTGCTTAAGTTCAAGTGTGTTAATTGCTCTGCAGCATAACAAGCCCTTAATCTTCAAGCTTCTAAAAGTGTCCTGTCATGCCTTCAGATTTTCATCACCTTTAGGCTGCTTTGTCTGCTTTGCGTTGCTTAAAAAAAATAATTTAAACACTTGCCAATCTTCCATATTAAAGCTTCAGAAAAAAAATAATTATAGGCTTTTTGTGGGTGACTTGAGAAACAAATATTTCCTGAGGGCTGATCCATTTTAGCACACTGTGAGTGCTGCTTTGAGATTCAGTCTTTGGATATGGGAATATTACAGTTCTTTCCATAGATAACTTTACCTAAATGTACCAATATTTCCTCTCTAAAATACTTTTTCTGACCTGTTTAAACTCCCTGTTGTTTTGCAGCCTGTGTATTTGCACATAAATTTCTGTATTATTTAATATTTATATAGGTAATCTTCTAAAATTCAAGGCTGTCGTGCCAGATAGCACTTACAGTATCAGAAAAATATTATTATGCTCCATTAATCCCTGGGACGTACTCTTAATCTGCTTAGATTAGGAGAACATATTGTGGCCATTGACTTTATGTAGCCCAACCATCTAAAACAGCCAGCATGCACAGGGGGCGGGTCTGATGTGAAACACTGGGGTGTAAAAGTTGTTGTTGTTTGTGCTTTTCTCCGAGTGCTGCACTGAGCCTTGGCCCTGTCTTCTTGGGACACCATCAGAAATTTGGCTTATTCAGTGTGTGAAGCTGGAATTCAATACCAATTTACTTCAACAATGGCATCACATTATCCATGTATTTGCTACTTGTTTTGTCAAGTGAGTTAGTGTTCTTACAATTAAAAAATAAACACATCATTTTAATGAGCCTTTTTTTTCCCAGCAGTAAGTATAGAAAGTGCATATAAATAATAATTCTGTAAACAGACGTAACTCAACAAACTCACCGTCAATTAAATGTTCCAAGCCTATTGTTTTTAAGATGTTGTGCCCAATTTCTTTTGATGCACTGAAGTGGGGATGGCCAGGTGCATTTATACCGGGGAGAGTTCAGTCTGTTCAGGGCACGCTTAGGCAGACTCAGCCCAGTTTGCAGGCAGGGCTGCAAACACTGCAGCGTGTTTTATGCTGCTTGCCAGGGTGTGAGGGGCACGCCAGGGCAAGGCAGGCTGTTTGTCTGCATCTCTCACATCCCTGGACTTGACTATTGGAACCTAGCTTACGATTTTTTTAATGATTCAGTAGTTAAATAACAAAATAGATCATTTGTGATAGGAAGGGATTAAAGGAGTTAATGGCAATATTTGCTTTCAGAGGCGTGTGAGCCTTCCATCAAAATAAATTAGTCTCTCAGGCTTCTGAGGAGAGTATTAGACCTAACATCTTAATATATTCTAAAGCTGTGTCCAAGAGAAGTGAATTAAAGGATTTTAAATTTCTAATTAGTTGAGATATAATTAATTTCCTCCTTTTTCTTAAATAAAGTTGGATGGGAAAATGTGGTCTAAGAAGGTAGAGAAAATGTGAAGAGGAATAACTGTTATCCTGTGAGAACTGCTGCCAAGCACGGAATGAATGATTTTATTTTGTGCATGTAAGTCAGTCATACTAGGACTTTACAGATACCAAGTCAGTGCTTCAGTTTTGTTTGAGAAACATGTTGCTTTTTGCTGTGGTGAGATTTGTAGCACCGTCAGGACTATCACCCTTGTCTTTGAATGTGCTGTGGCCTTGCACAGGGTACCTGGAAAGCTCCATCCCAGCTGCAGGCCAACTGCTCCCTGTCCACAAGGATATGCTGAGCCCCACTGTGTCTGCAGGGAGGTGAAACTGCAGCAGAAATAACTCCTGACAGTGCAACTAACACCAGAAAGAATTATTCTGAGTCGCCCTCACCATAAGTTTATAGCTCATGACATCTGACTAGGGTTTTGTGGCAGCCCTTGAAATTTATCAGCGCTACCTGATCTCCCCTTTATATCCTGCAGTAAATTTAAAGAAGTCACAGCTTCTGACTTCTGTCTGCATTGCTGGCACCAAATGTCAGCTTTACTGAATTTCCCACAGATCTGTTTAAGCACAGATTGGTGATGAATCCACCCAACAATCACCTCTACTTTAACTAATTAAGAGCATGCTAAAACTAATGAGTATCAATTTTGTAAGAAAAGATGTGTGTTGCCTCTAGATATTCTCAGAGTACTGTCAATATTATCTCTGGATTGCAGAGTAGATCAGTGCTGAGTAAGGGCTGGAAACCCTTCAATGCTGCACTCTGCTGCCGCAGTAGTAATTGAAGATCTGTGCACCAGGATATGTCTTTCATATCTCAGTGCTTTGTTTTTTGAAACAGGAGGGTTAACAAAACTTGATTATGGGGACTGGGCAAATTTTACAGCAGTAATTTGACATAAAAACAAAGTCTACTTACACAGTTTCTAACCTTGGTACATTAAAAGAACATGCTCAAATTAAGCAATGAACTGTAAAGACGAATTTCTTACTCTCACATTTTTGTGCCAAGAGCGTTAACTATACTCAGTCAGCCTGAATGTGGAGGTTAGCAGAATCAGATCTGCAGCACAGTCCTCCCTATTATCCAGAAGTACAAATGCCTCTTTCTTCGCATGGCTCTGGATGCTCAGGAGAATCCATGCTGAACACAGAAGAGACTCGCCTGCAAACCCTGGTCCTTTTCATTGGCATCCCCTTACACTGTGAGCCACATCTGTTGGACGAGATTGTGGCTTTCAAGTATAAGACAAATAAACCTGGAGTATTGACAGCACCTTCCAGGCTTGTCATAGCTGCAGTAACCTCTGACCTCTCTGCGTGTCAGGCTCAGATGTCTTGTTACACCTGAGAGTCTTCTGCTGGAGGATGCTCGTGAAGTTAACACTCCTTCCCACCCCCTGCTCAGACACAGCAGTGAGGCAGGATTGCAATCAGTCAGTTTTCAATCAGGTCTTTAGCAGTATGTTGCTTTGTTGTGGGAATTAAGAGCTAAGATGTTAATTGAATTCTTCCACACTGTTTTCGTTTTTTCTTTAGTCTTCTTTTACAAATATGAACTTTCCCCCTCCATCTTATCATCTTTATGTATGCACTGTACAATGCATCTTCAGAGAATTAGCTGCTGATACCCATGAGTGTAAGAAACACACAAAATGTGGGGGTTTTGTGTGTATGTGTTTTGGGTTGATTTGGTTTTTCTGTGGGCTTTCAATTTTTTGAAATTTTGTGGGATGGCAAAAAGTGCATCTTAACATCAGGGTAAAGTTCTTGTAAAGGTTTGGTTGTCATCCTAAACTGCAAAGTGATTAGAATTACCCACTGAAAGAAACCTAGTAATTATTTTGAAGTGGACAAAGCAAATTACTCTCCCTAGCTGTGTTTGTTTAAAATAGTTTTACACAGCTCTCAGAACTTTTGCTGCTGTGTATTTCCTTAAGATTTCCCCTGTCCAAAGCATTGGAAAAAAATGGATGTGGAGGAAAGTACTGAAAAGTGTTGGGGAAATTAAATAATAGTTTACAATGGAAAGTAAATAGTAGTTTGCAACAGCTTTTATCCTATTAGCAATTTGTCTGTTTTCAGTTGGCTCACGTGGTCTTTACCCAGATTCACATATACAGAACCTGTATATCAGGAGTGACATGATACTTCTTGCTCCAGACTCATTCTTTGGGAAACAATTTAGCCAAAACAAAATGTTCTGCTGTACGGAAATAGAGATTTTTAACTGAAATTTTGTGCTGATATTTATTTTTCTCCCCATTGTGTTCAGCTCTGTTTTCTTACTAAAGACTTTTCTCCTTTCACAAATCCTTGTTCTTACTTGTGTTTAGGTTGCTGTCCACAGCTACCGGGAAACAAGTTATTTGGAAACTTACAAGTCACTGGAATAAAGCGAGGTTAATCTCCAGTGCTTTTCTATAGCTCAGTGTAAGCAACAGTGTTTATAACCTGCTTCCAGAAAAAGAGAGCTAAAGCTTTAAAGAAGTTAGGATGAAAGTATAAAATACCAAACTAATAAATATTACATAAGGTTGTTTTTTCCCCTTTGCAATGCTACATCTGCAGCCTCAGCTCACTACAGCAAAATGGCAAAAGGGAAAACGTTCATTTAACAACCTTCCTGCCACCACAAATCTGTATTTGAAAGCATTTCCTTACACAGTATGAAGTGGTAAAATAATTGTCAGAGCTGTTTAAGTCAATATGTCCTCAGCTGGGATGAATAATGATTCCTCCTGAGACGAATTGTGCTGGCAGGCTGAGAACCTAGCTGGGAGATCCTGGCACTTCTGGTCATAGCAAGTATTAGGTTATATATTGGAATAAAGAATTACTTTGTGTAAAAGAACTGGCATTGGGTAGGTTTTTGCATAGCCTGGTGCTGCAGTGCTGTGCTCCACAAAGCATTGATTTTACAATGTGGTTGGGAGGGGATGGCAGTAATTTGCCTCTGTAAGAGGGGAATGGAGGCACAAAGATTAAATCCTGAGGATAAGGTGATCAGCAGCACAAACAGCATTGCAGGCACTGATTTTGTGGTGCATTCTTGTCTGTTTGACATGTGGGGGAGAGGTCCTGAATCCTCCAGTAATCACATATAGGCAGAGTGAGGTTCCTCAGAGCCAGATCTCGATGAGCTGAAGGAGTGCTTGACTGATTCCTTATGAAGCATTGAGACTTGAGGGAGCTTTAGGTTCAGGCCCCCTCCAGGAGAAAGAGCAGAGATGATCCAAAGTCAGTCACATCCTGGTTCATCATGTGAGTAGAGACAGCAGCAGTTTGTGACACCTTGAACATGACTGTGTCCCAAAACACCTGCTGGCATGAGTCTTGGTGTGGAAATGGGCAGAGGGGAGGACAAATTTGTTAATTCTTCAATAGTTCTGGCATAATACAGAAAAGTCATGCAATGCTATCAGGACTAAATAATGACTGAGTAGTTTATATGGAGACCAAACCTGAGGCTCGTGGGATGCATTATGGATGGAAGCTGGCAAATGGTTTTTAACACTTTCTGGTGGTTGATGTTTCCCACTTGATCTCATTCTTTGTGTAAAGTCATCATTAGTTTCTCAGAACACCAACAGAAACTAAGCTAAATGACACATCTTAGGAAAAAAAAAGAAAAAAGAACTGCCAAATGAGCCCTTGAGAGCCAAATAGTCGCCATATTTGTAACCTGGGCCATAGCAAAAGCCCAGATGTAACCATTGGTACCCATCAGTCACTATTTTCCACTGTCACGTAGAGGTCATTGGGCTTCCATGTGTATGTAGATATATATATAGTAAATACTTCACAGCCTGTGTACAGTTTTTAGTAGCTGAATATAGCTCAACAAAAAAAACCCCAAAAACCACTGAATAAACTTTCTTAAATACTTGATATACAATGGACTAAGATGAAGAATTAGGATAGATGGAAGACTTGGGAACACCACTTATGTAAAGGAAGATAAAATTACTTTGTCCTTTGTGATTCAGAAATAGAAATTGAATCAAATAACCACATTTTAGGGCTGTAATGTGATTTGCCATATTTGACTGGGTAAAGGGTCAGACATTACCATCATGGAAGTGAAATTAAGGTGAACTGTGTAACGTGGCTGAAAAGGGGAGACCAACCATGGCCAGGTGGTTCTATGAATCTGGGAAGTGGATTAATTCTCTAAAGGACTCAAGAAATGTAAGAAAAACTCCAGGGCGATGCAGAAATTCTGTAAGGCTTGGAGTGTGTTATTTCTCAGGGACCTATTCCAAGTAATCCACTGCAGCCAAACACAGACTGCTAACCCTGCACTTGACCTTGCAAACCCGAAAGTGAGCCAATTGCTGCATGCCTGAAATAACCAGAAGGAACGGAGTCTTATGGAGGGATAGCTTCTCCAAGAGTCAGTGTACATCATGTCCTGAAATGAATGTGCTCATGTTCCACGCTGATGCCAGACTTTGAGGTAACTTCATCTCACTCAACACTGAGCCTGCATGGAAGTATTGTAATGGGCTGGTTTGAAGTATGAGGTGCCAGAGGAGGGTCATTTAACTTTCATTTTTTGAATACTGTGCAAATCCTGGATTCTGATACACTTCAAGTAAAGCCTCAGATGTCAGAATCTGCCCATCAGCTGATTTTGCATAGTCAGCCACTCCCTAAATTCAGTTTCTGAAGTGTGCAAAGTTCATATTACATTATAGAAGAAGTTAGAGTATCGCTAATATCCACTATAAAAAATAGTTCTATATTCTGGTAGTTATTCCTTCTTATGTTCCTGTCAGGAGTGAAGATCTGTTTCTGATTTCACACAATATTCTGAGTTGAAAGGGACCCACAAGGATCATCAAGTCCAACTCTTAAGTGAATGGCCCATACGGGGATTGAACTCACAAGCTTGGTGTTATTGGCACCATGCTCTAAACAACTGAACTAATCTCAGGGTCTTTTTGTGTAGTTTTAGGTTGCTTTGCAAAGACTCTGGTTATGGCTGAATGTAGCAAACTATTTAATTGCACTGGCAGCTTTCTGATTATTATTAGTGTGAAATGAAAAATTTACCACTGGTACCATTTTATGTAATATTGTATTTTAATGGTAGCATTATTAACATTCTGAGAGTTGCTTAAAGACCTATATCCAAAGTTTTTATCCTCTTTAGAAAAAGGGCAATTAATTTCTTTGTGCTCAATGAAATAAGGACATCTGCAAATTATAGTTCTGGTATATAATTACATGTTTTGAGTAGCACACTGAATGCTAGT
This sequence comes from Scytalopus superciliaris, assembly GCA_013400415.1. Lineage (NCBI taxonomy): Eukaryota > Metazoa > Chordata > Aves > Passeriformes > Rhinocryptidae > Scytalopus > Scytalopus superciliaris. Next base: position 367,210 of record VXBX01009463.1, read on the forward strand.
AGAAATACAAACTATGTGTAGTGATAAATATATCATCCAAGTCCTGCAAAATAGGCGGACTTTTGTTATTGCTATTTTAATTGCATATAATTGAACTATTTGTTCTGTTTAAGTTTTTCAGTTTTCTTTATAGCTTAAAATGAAATTCGAGGGCAAAAAGAAAACCAGCATTGGGGTGATTGAATAGAAAATTCAGACCTAACTTTTCTTACATCTGCTTCACTCAAGTGCAACAAAGATTATTAAAATTATTGATCATAGTTGAAAATTAAGATTTACCCAAATCTGGCACACTAAGTAGTTCCTTCTTATTTTAAATGCTTCGTGATGGGAAAGGCCACTCTCACTAAGTAAGGCACAGTAAGTCTTTCATCGTGGAGAGTTTGCTGTCTGTAAGGATGAGCTGGTCTGGAGAGCCCTTTGTTTGGGCTCAGCTGTCTGTGCCTGTGCTCTGTGGTTGTGTCCCATGGACCGAATCCCTCTGTCTCCACTGAGGTCTGTTGCCTCAAGCATCAAAACTGACAGTGAAACTGGATGCACAGCTTGCTCTTTGGGTGTCATGCAAAGATTAAAAAGATTCATTTTTTGTAGATATTAAAATATACATATATATATATATATATACACACTACTTAATAATCAAATATGCGAATTCTGCAGAGAAAGCATTGTTAAGAGATAAAATTCTTATATGTTTTGTTTATTGCTATTCAATAGCATGTACTACTAGGATCAATGGGAATAAAGGAATATTTTTCTCTTTTCCACGTTAGTTTCTGTAGAACAGCATTCAGCAGTAGTCTTTTTGTAGGAAAATGCCAGACATGACTTTTAGTTTGAATGACTGGACTCCTACTGCTCAGAAAGAGTTACTACTGAAATGTTTCTTGCTCACCTACATCCTTCAAAACCAAAATCACAAATATTATTGTAACACCTATGGTTGTTTTTAGGGATTGTAGTGTTTTGTAAGTTTGGATGTATTCCATTGCAATTTCTAGTGTGGAACAGATTTCAAGAGAGGTTTAAAATAGATGATTGTATTTATAGATTTATATCACTCCATAACATTAAAATACCTGTGGAAAATTCTTAAATGAGAAATAAAATTAATTGTAAAGCAGTTGAAAGCTGAAAGTACAATTGAAACTATTCAAAGTGCTCCTGTAATACTGTCTGCATACACATAGCACACCTGGGGATCCTGCCTGTTTTGTTTTTGCTAGGAGAACTGGGAGGATATGGGACTGATGCATTTGTGTGTAAGGATTTGGCAATATTAAAAAGCAAGCTCTTTTTTTAACTCAGCTACTTTGAACTTAAAATACAACGGTTTAAAAACTTGGCTTCTCTTGAATTATTTATAATATGAAATACTAGACAGTGTGCTTTAAAAGTAAGTGATAAGCCAGAACAAAAATGGCTGTGGTATTGCTTTGTTGGCACATCTGCATTTCAAAAGATTAGGCAGAATTTGATAACACACTAAAGATCGTGTCATTCTTGATCTACATTGCATTTCTCGAGCTGGTATCCATGGCAATTCTCAAAGATGATGTAGGAACTGGGCTTGAAAATGTCTACGGAAGTTTTTATTCTAACATACTTACCAACATTATTTTGCAAGTTCATTTATAGAGGTAAACTGTTGTCTGCACTGTATTTCAAATTACATTCCCCCAAAAAAGAATTTATAGTGCCATGGAGGATCCCTATGGATTTGGTTCCACGTTTGTAACAAGTCTGAAATCCAGATGCTTCTGGATACACCTGGATGTTTTTACAGCTTTGAACAAAATAAGAATGGGGTTTAGGTGAGATGTAATGGCTAAAGATGGTGTTCTAAACTTTGAGTGATCTTTTAGTTTTTGGAGGATCAGTTTATAAAGTTTGATAAATATCAAATTTAGTAATAACAATATTTAAAGTTCTGAGCATCTTCAAAGTCATGTGCACTAAATTTTGTCTGAGAGGGGGAAAAAAATCACACAGGACAAATACTTCCTAATGGTATTTGACCTTTAGGCACCGAAGGAGCTAAGAGCCATCAGTGTGAGCCAGATTCAAAGTCTGTGATTTACTAAGCCATTATTTCCCCAAGACCATCCTCTCTTAGAAAAGGATTTATTTGTGTTTTGCTTGGAAGCTTTATGAGCTTCTGTGCTCTTCTAGCATGTTTTTGAGACGCTCCTTTAGCTCGGTTCAACAATATTTTTGTTTGATCGATAGGTCTGTGTTGATGTGAAGTTATATTTATTCTGTATTTGAGTTTTCATTAGGTGCAGGAAATATAAGTTGTTTCTCTCTTTCCATTATTGTTCTCTCAGCCATGGTTTTATTCCTTCATCTCCCCTTTCTTCTATTCCAAGATCTCTTGGGAGCTAGTCTTATGATTTAGCAGCCTGAGAGAAATAAGTGTCTGGACTGAGCTTGTTAACTTTGTTACTTGATATGAAACTGCCTTTAAACAAAATTTGTAATTTCTACCTTGATTATTACATTTGGTACTTTTAATGTACATTAAATATTTAAGTTAGAATTATTTTAAGCTATTTGCAGAGTTGTATTATGGTCTGAACTTGATCTGCAAATTTAATACTGAAAGTCTTAGACACAATAGAAGGAAGAGTATTTCAAGAGTGCGGTAGGTCATAGTACTTTGACTTTTGTAATCCTTTGAAAATGTGTTGGTGCGCTTGGAATTTGCTCCAGGTAGGATATTTTTTATATATAGTGAAATAAATTTTCTTGAGGAACTTACAGCTGCAAGACCAAAAACCTCATTGCATTTTAATCCTTCCATCAAATCTAGGAAGACAAGGATTTGCCTTCTAACCAGAGAATTCAATACTCTATCATTTTTTCTCTCACCTTTTCTGTATACATTTTTTGTCTGCACTGTTTTCGTAGTTCGTCACAGTCTGTTGTTCTCACTTAACATCCACACATCATAGACAGTAAATCTGAACTGAATTTTCCCCTCAGAGAAGGTGACAGATGACATTTTGATTGCAATTACTTAACTTTCCATTAAAAATAGATGGATTCATTTTGGAGTTTCCAGTTATGGCACTGAGTTTTTTAAAAAGGAATGGTTCTTTGAAAGCTGATCAGTCCTGGAAGTGAACCACAGGATGGTCGAGGTTTGCAGGGATCTCATGCAGTCCTCCCTCGACCTGCTGGCTATGCTGTGCCAAATACAGCCCAGGGTGCTGGTGGCCACCAGGACCCCAAAGTCTTCCCTGTGGCAAGTTATAAGGATTTTCCTATTGACTTTGTTAAGACCTTATGTTAAAACATACCCAGTGCTCTGTTCACTGTAGTCAACAGAAAACAGGAGCAGCCTGATATGCTTGAACAGTGGAGAGTAAAGCTAGATTCAAGTTTTAGGAAATAAGGGTGCATTTATCGAAGCGAGTCATACTGACAGTCTGGGGAGCAGCACAGCTCGCAGAGATCTTGGAGTTCTCTGGAGTCAGCTGACATGAGGATTGCTTGCTCAGCTTCTATGCAAAAATGCTTTAGGAATTGCACAATTTGGTGAAGATAAGAGAACAAAGAAAGATCCAAAGAGGAGTGGATTTGTGGAGATGCTGTGAGGCGATGTGATGAACTAGTAAGTAATCTAAATGCATACTGTATGATACCTACCATGACTTGGTAACAATTGCTTTTTCTATTAAATTATTTAAGTGATGTTGTTTGTACAGGTTAGCAAACCATAAGCCTGCCCAGTTGTTGGAAGCAAGTTGGTTTATGTGAAAGTTTATTAAGCTGTAAGATAGTGTGCAGACATAATCAATTAATCTAAATATTTAGTTGGTGATATTTTGGTATGTTTTGGTGTGTTTTGACAGTTAAGCTTTATATTTATTTTTTCAGTACTATGCAGTAAAAGAAATCTCACTTTCTTGAATAAATACTTCATTGATTTCCAGGTCATGCATATTTTCTTGGCTTCTGAAAATGAAGCATTTTTCTTTATTGCATTTTCATTGATTCTTTTAATCTCTTTATAGTTACTTTTTTTTAATTTTATAATATATCACATAGTACAAAGCACTTGCAACTTTAAAAGTAACCCTGTGCTCCTTGGAAGTCTTCCTTATGTAAGCCCATGCTAAAAGCGGGAAAAAAATTAACTGGCACAAAACCTGAAAAATTATGAAAGCTTTGTTAAAAAGTAAATGAAAAATGCCCAAATGCTTTGATTGACTATTTTAAAAATAATTTTGATATGCTGATGTGTTTTGAGAACATCAATGTCAGTTGCAGCATCTCTAGCTGCTTTCAGGAAAGGCTTTTGACCCAAGCTGGCTGTGTTTCTGTGCCAGTAAGTCTGCACAGGGACTGCCAGTTGGAGTGGCCAAGACGCTTTACTTCGGTGACAAGATAAGGCCACACCAATCCCACAGAGCTCCCTGAGCATTTTTCCTTTCCAAGTCCTGAGTCACAGTTCAGTTGGCTCTGCAGGACCCCTGACTATCACTGTAGCTTTATGCTGCAGGTACGGGCTGCCCCAGCAGCAATAAAATCCCCCATTTATCCCAGAGCCTCTCCTCCTTAGGTCTTGCTGGCTTACTAGTAGGGCTCTTGGGAGGCATCCTGGAGCATGTGGGACTCGACTCGTGAGCTTACCTGGTGCTGCAGGGTTAAACTTCACGGATTTTTGTCATGGAATCAGTAAAAATCTGAGTAGAAAGCTTAGGAAAGTTTCTCTTCTGTAGTGTAAGTTCTCCTTTTTCACTATTAGCCAGGGTTTACATATCTATTTGTGCATTCAGTTTAGCTCTGAGTTCAGGTGGATGCTTTATTTCTATTAACCTGTAATTTGTCTAAAATAATCCTTAACACTATCCAAATGTGCAATTTTATTCAGGGCTAATTAAAACATAATTAGAAGCTGATAATGCTGAGAAAATGTATATTTGTCACCTGTGGACTCAACAGAATCATAAATCCATGTTTTTACCACTTAGTATTAATATTACTCTACAGACGGTTTAGACATCTGTGCATTGTGAAGCCATTCAAAACTGCTCTACTAGACCGACTTATTAAAAACATGTTATCTAATTCAACAGCTCATTGCTCTAAGCAAACCAGCTGGTGTAGCACAGAGCTAAAAAAAAAGCCAGTGAAAGATGAATTTGTAGGGCAGAGTCAGTTGTTTTATTACAAGAGATCTTTGGCAGGAAGGAAAGTATAGCTTTTATTTTTTGTTAATTAGAATAGTAATAGGTCTGTTGCAATTGCTTGTCCATTACTTTGGTGAGTAGATGTGGAAAATCTCTGGACTCACCAGGAATTGAAAAGCTTATAAGGGTCTTGGAAAATAGATGCTGATTTCGGCTTTAATACATTCAGTCTGTGCCTTCCCCAGCTGTTGCAGTCCTGTTTGGGAAGATGGAGATTGACCACAGCTCTGTTCTTAGGAACTGTTATGGCTGTGATGGAATTTCCCAGCCTGGTGCTACTGTGATAAACAGGGATTTGCCTGTGACTAGAATTGCACATAGCCAGTGCATAGGGGTAGAAGGTGTAATCTTTGCAGAATTAATCAGAGCTTAGCAGAAATGTGTCCAGGAAATGAGGAGATTGTGCAAACACTTCAGACTCTAGAGCAGAATTGAAATACTGGAAAAGATGGAAAAGTTATTTGGATTATGCTGGCTGCTCCAAGGTTATTGGAGCCTGCACTAAGTATGAATTTTGTGGACATCTCCACATCCTGTAAGCGACATGAGTCACTTTGACACTGAACAACCTTTAGTATTTAATATGTTGGAGGCCACAGAGGTTCTTTTGTTGTCTGACACTGAAGCTGTGATGTCTTCCAAAAGGACTTCTTAGAATCATGGAATGATTTGGATTTGAAGGGACCTTAGTAGCTCTAACCCCCCCACCGTGGGCAGGGACACCTTCCCCTTGACCAGGTTGTTCAAAGCCCTGTCCAGCCTGGTCATAAACACTGCCAGAGATGGGACAGCCACAGTTTCCTGGGCAACCTGTTTCAGTGCCTCACCACCCTTATGTGGAAGAATTTCTTTATAATATCTAATCTAAACCTGTCCTCTGTGAGTTTAAAGCCATTCCCCCTTGTGCTGTCACTACCTACTCCTTCTCAGCTCTCTTGTAGCCCCTTTAGGTACTGGAAGGCTGCAGTATGGTCACCCTGGGGCCTCTCACCCTGAGCTGAACAACTCAACTTCGTCAGCTGTTTCTGAGAGGTGCTCCATCCCTCTAATCATCTTTTTGGCCTCCTCTGGACTCACTCCATGTCCTTCCTCTCTGGGGATCCCAGAGCTGGATGCAGCACTGGGGGTGGGGTCTCACCAGAGCGGAGTAGAGGGGCAGAATCACCTCCCTCAACCTGCTGGCCACTCTGTTAAATGCAGCCTAGAAGGTGATTACTTGGGTCACTTCCTGTGACCTAAGTAAGAATCTCTGTGAACCAAAAGATTGTGAAGAAGTAGGGGCTCATTTATGGAAAATAGTGGTGCCTGCTGTAGAATCTACAAGTTTTATTTGTTTTGTAAACCTATGCACATATTTGTGAACAGTTCAGAGGTTTTAGGAGGAATCCATCCACATAACTCACAGAGACTTATGTATGATGCCAGTGTAATAGTAGCAGGCTGTTAATCTTGAGCAATGACAGAAACATATGTGTATTCACAATGGACATTTTTAGTAAACTAAATCCATTTATCCACCGAGCCTCATGGGAAACATATCTGTGACCAGAGAACTGTGCTCTGTATACACTTCACATTTATGACATAGGTTTATTTGGGGACTTTTTGGAGGTTTGGTTGGTTGGATGGCTGGTTTGAGTGGTTTTCTTTTCTCTGAGAAATAACTAATTTATCCTACTTCTGCTGTTTTTGAAGTATTTCTTTTGAGACTTTCTGCATGATTGGTAATATGCTTCTGCTTTCTTTTTCCCTCATTTTACTGAATTAGAAAGCAAGTCTTTGTTAAAGCTAATAATTGCCTACATGCACCTCTAAATAGGAAACCATTAATCTTAGCAACACATTTACATGTATGGACAATATCTCTGATTAATTTGAGAATTTTGAAGTTTTCATTACACTGTCTGTAGAAAGGTAGCTGTGCACTTTTAGAGCCTTCTGGATTCACGTTATGGGAAGGACCTCGACCAGCAGCATTGAAAGGCTGCTGGTGTTCCTTTGTAATCCTTTGCAATTTGCTTATGGGCTGCATTAGTTGAACACTTAAAAGTTGCTTTTACAAGAAGAAAAACCTATGAAAAACCTATGTTAAAATTATTAATTAGATGTGACCATTGTCCATGGAAATAACAATTAGACTGGAATTCTGCCAGCATCCATTTCCCAGGCTCTCACCCAGCCACTTTAGATGGAAGAAACACACAGAAGCAAAAGATCATTTTTATTATATTTTTAAAAAGTCTATTAGTGCTTTAGTGGGCTATCTCATAGCGCTTTTTTAGAAGGAGAAAGAAAATTATTACTCTCTGGAGATGTTCAGCATTGTGGTTGTTGATGGGAAATGGGATGTTAAAGTACGCTTCCTAGGCTGGAACCTGCAGAGACATCTGTGTTCACACACGTCTATGTCCCTTCAAATTGTTTCTGTCTGCCTCTGAAAGTACTGTCATGTACTGTATTTGTTTTGCAGAAATGAAATTTTCTCTAATGTCCAACATAATGAAAAATTTGATTAAATATCTTAGAATGGATTTGTGTTTCAATTCTATTGCTATCATTTTCCTTTATAATGACCAGTAACATCAGGTGGAGACATTGCCTTCATTGCTTGTCTCTCTTTTCCCCCTCCTTTCCACTTCCATGTCTCTTTGTCCCTTCTATTCTGTTTCCATTTCTGTTGTGGTATTATAAACATATCCATGCTCATTGTTGGAGCTATGATATTCAAGCTTTACCAGAGGGAGTTAGATGAGCTTTCTTCACTGGGCTGCTCCCTTTAGTTGAGATTCTGGTATGATTAACTTAGTCATAAAAGAAGAGGACCAAATTGCCTTCCATGTTTCCTGGATGTCTGTTAGGAGTGCAGTCATTATAGCATCATAATTATAGTGCAAAAGAACATACTTTGTACTTTCTGTAGGAACTGCACTGAAAGAATCAAGACTGCTCATCTTGTCCTGTTTGTGCCTGTATATCATTGATACTTTCTCAAAAACAAAAAAATCACAAAACTGACTTCATAAGTGCTGCTGACCTTATTGATGCATCCAATTTGAAGAAAAAAATGTCAGTATTATTAATAAAATTAATGAGGGCTTAACTTTCCTTGGACAAGTGTAGTTCAAAGTTGGCATCAGGAAATGGCCAAGGGCTTCAAGAATCTGCAGTGTGAAACCCTATATAAATCCAGTCTCCTGGTTACTGCCCACCTGGCTCTTGTGTTGCCTTGTGAACTCCACTCCTTACTTTGTTCCAGGGCAGATTTGGCAACTTAAAGATGCAGTTCTGAGCTATAATAAAGGTGTTTTGAAGCTTTCACTGAAAGCTAATTGCTGTGCTTCTGCTCCCAGTGGGACCTTATCTGAATATTTGGGAATATCAGCTGCTGTTTTACATTTCCTTTCAGGCTTGTACCTTGGGCTATACTGTTGTCTACAGATGTTAGCCCTTGGACATGTTAGATTAAAAGCATCAAGTGGAAAACTTGAGAATCTCAAGGTTTAATGCTGATAATTCAGAAATCAGTAGGGTGGTGAGGACAAGCTGTGTTACTGGAGCTGCAGGCTCCTGGTGTTGGTAACATACAGACACTATTTTCCTGGGGACTTCACAGCTTTGAAAAACCCTCCTAATGGACTAGATTTGAAACCTGGATGGAGGGAATCCAGGATGTTAACATGTCTCCTAGTTTAGTAATGTTTAATTGTTTATTTTTAAGTATTTTTTGTTCCTCCGTCCTAGTACATAAAGGAAACTGTAAGGCTCTTCCTGCCTCCTTTCCACATTTGAGAAAACCCTGTTTTCCTCCTGAATCTTTGAGGACTGCATCAGACAAATTCAATAGTTGTGATTTCTTTCAAATATGTAGCAGTATGCATTTGCAAACCTGTGCATCTACAGATTTAAACCCTCATACTGTGATGTTGATGTATACTCTCTATAAATACATATGCATTTGTACATAGTGCGACACAGCGTGGCCGTGAATATGTGTGTGTCTCCTTATATACACATTTGCATCCCTCTTTATGAAATGAAATATAAAGTCATGATTCATTTTACAAAACGTCCTTCCAAAAAACAAGGTTCTTTTGAAAGAGTTATAATTTGCCAAAAGATAGGGAAGCTCAGATACTAATTGCCTCAAAAAGTTAATGATCTGCGTTTGTGGACCCTCTATTTTTGGACCCTTTGAAATTATTGCAGAATAAGGGAAATGGATAGCATTTCTAGAAGCTTATGTGTGTATAAAGCATTCCATAAAGTTCCATTAAGTAGATTATTATGCTTTTAAAATATGATTTGTGCCTTTTTTTTTTTTTTTATTTCATCCCTTAACTTCAAGAAGCCTTTCTTCAGACTCAGCAGTTGGTAACATTTAATTTTCTGTCATTTTATGTCTTTAGAGATGTGTTGACATTTCTGCTTTTCCGAATAGCATTTTTACTTTCTGTCATCAGCCTGTGTGTTATAAAATGCCATATTAACCTTTCTAACACATTTAGGTGTTACACAGAAGACACTTTTTATGGAATACTATGCTTCTCATTAAATAAGTAGTATATATTACCAAAAAACTGTCTGAACAGTAAAATTCAGTCAGGACAACCATGGGTGTATGTACCAATAGATTCAGGATAGAGCAAATTACTTGTTTAAATAGACTTGGGATTACCTTCAGGAAAAAAGCAGTCATTGAACTGAACAGGCAGTGTCTGCTGCTCTTGACTTCTCATGGTTTTGTAAAGGTCTTGGAGTAGTGTCGAAAGAGCCGGCAAACACCCGAAGGACGGTGGTAAGAAGAGAAGAAAAAAGTTCACGTGCAAGTCTTCTCACCAATCACTTAATCATGGCAGATGGTTCTGATGTGTGAGTAGTCAGCATTAGCAAGGGAATAGAATTAACTGAGGGCAAAACTTGTCCTAAAATTTCAGTAGCTGAATTTGTGTTGAATTTGGTGACCACTGAGTAGTCACTTGTCATATGACTTGATGTATTTTTATAGCTTTTTTAAAAGTTAGTACCAGAAATTGTCAGAGTATATTTAATCTTTGTTTACTCCAAATATACTATATATTGTAAGTACAGACTTTAATATGAGGAGTAGTTTCAACTTTATGGGACCGTGTGCCAGAGTGGTGAAAGGTACCTGGAGTTGGTGTATCCACACAGGGCTTTAAAGGTTGAAGTGTTTAAGTGTTGAAAATGCTGGGTCAGGTCCCAAAGGCAGTGCTGTGTCATCAGTATGGTGCTGCATTTCAGCTGCAAATTCTTCAAGCAGAGGTAATGAGTTCAGGTATTGAGGCTCTTGGAGCAGGGCTCTACCGCTCCAGATTTCAGAGCAGACTTGGTTGACTGCAGGTCAGATGGAAATTGCTGATGGAAATTCAGAGGAGGCTTACCCTGTTGTTGTCTTTCACTCTTTATATGAGGTCTTTTAAAATTTCTGCATTTTTAATTTGTGGCAGACAGTTTAGAATGCTAATGACACTATCCAATGGTGATCAGTGACTTTTTCATATGTCCTTCTAATCATAACCTTGAAGTGATTCATAAAGCCCAACCACTACATGGGTATTTAGTTCACCAGGCAGCTAATGTTCTAATACATCTGGAGAATAAAAACCCAGCAATCAGCCTTTATTCCTGTAGCTGCATGACAAAAGTAAATTTAGTGACAAGGGAGAAAGAGACTAGTAGAGGCATAGTGTTTGTTATGCTAAAAAAATAATGAGCAGGATTTATTCTAAATTGAAAGCATAGCTGGGAAGTGTTTGGGAAACAATACGCAAAGTAGATAAGAGATAAATGTGATTTTTGTGATGGATGCTCACAAATTTTGACAAGTTAATGGTTCTAGACCCTTTGGTTCTTATTTCATGTCATATTAAGATAAGGTGAATCCAGGCTGGCTGGATTCTAAGAGACCTGGTCTAGTGAAAGGTGTCCCTGCCCATGGCAGCGGGCTTGGAACTAGATGATCTTTAAGGTCCCTTCAACCCAAAACGTTCCATGATAATCTAATTCCTACATTGAAACTACTAGCCTACATTCTAATTTCTGCCTAAGTAAGCTGAACTATAACTTGCTGTCCAAATTCCAGTGGTTATGGTCAGGAAGAAGCCAGACACAATGTGCAATATTTACGTTTATTGACAGTGAATCTATTCTTTGTGTCACTTTGCAGTCAAAATTACCTTATTAAACAAGTTGGTTTTGATCCGAGAAAGCAACTTACTCTAAGTCTTTGCACCATAACTATTTCTGTTCCTAATCAGTGAAGGCCACAGATCCCTATTTCTACCTTTGTCCTGTTTCTTGACGCTCTTATGTAGCTCAGAGACCTTTGTCTGATTCTGTTTTCTGTGGCATATGATGTATCTTATCTGAAGACATATCTACAATCATCTACTGCAGCTGAGAAGAGATTTTACCAGGATGTCACAGATGTAAAACAGGATGCTGGAGAAAGCAGATTACCGAGAAACTCTGAATATAAAAGCACCTCTGTGGCATACAGAAATGGGCTCTGGTTTTTGTAATAATAAGTCTGACTGCAGGCTGCATACTAAGCTTTATTTTCAGATCCCAGGTGATTTTGAAAGCAAATGTCAGAGCCTTATTAAATGAGTTAACATTATTGTTTGGCAGAAAAAGTCAAGTGGGTTTTTTTGTTTATTAGGGGTTTTTTTAAAAGAATTTTTTTGCCACATGATTTTGCTTCCCAGTCTGAACAGGTTGGTTTCCTTGTGGAAGTTCTGCCCTCATTCTGTCTTAAGTCTTCATCCCAGTAGCAAGGGGACAAGGCAGTAATAGGTGTCATGGTTTTGGTGTAATGTAGTTTAAGAGAATCTGGCTCGGAGACTGCTCTGCAGTCTGTTCCATGATCCAACTAACTGTGCACATACTTCACAGTACTATGTCTGAATCAAAACTTTATAGCTGGGAAGCATCTGTCTTGTTCTGAGATTAGTTTACTTTTAGAAAAAAACACTACCTTCTATTGAGAACAGAGAAAACTACATTTGGTAGATGGTTTTCAACCACAAATAGTCGCTATTTCTTGTTTGTTGTCACAGTTTTTGTTTTGTCATGACATAGGGCAGTGAAATATGACCCCAATGGGGGTGTCAAAGAAGACAGCAAGGATGAACAAAAGGGGAGACAATTTGGAGCAAATGCAGTGCTACTCCTTCTGCTCAGGAAGGATAAACAGCAGCAGTGCATGAAGGAGGGAATTCCTTGGACTGTAAAGTATGCTCAGAGTAATTGCAGGATAATTGTAAGTGCTCTCTGACCTTGGGGTGTTCACACTGCTATGGTAAATGCCTCTCCACGCCATTTCTTGGCTAGTTTATCAAGGAGGCTTTGCTTAGCTGAATGCAAACCCCTGAATGGTGTGAGCCCTCTTTCTACTGATGAACATGGTGCATGTGGCTGGCAGCAGGAAAATAGAAAGGGAGGGGTTTTTTGATTTTAAAGAAACAAGGAATGAGAATGAGAAACCTTTCTGATTTTATTATGGTGTTTTCATTAAAAAAATTAATTTTTCGAGAAAAATACAAGTATTATTTGCTGCAAATAGAAATGCTGGTTGAGAATAGTCAGTGTATTGTAACAAGTAATACAGCCTGAAAAAAGTAATTTCACAGTAAAATACTGTAGTTTCTTTTGTATATTCATGCACTCACTGTATTAGTGAATTGTTACTCCCTCAGAATTCCTGATTGAGACAAAATCAGTGCTGGACACAGTACATTTGTAAGCAGATGGAAAAGGACGGGATATATTAATCCATATTCATGGGCATGAATATTCATGTCACTGAACTTTGTAATTCGTAAGGTGGAAGTGTCCAAAATATAACTGCAGCTTACCTTTCATCAACAAATGAGAGATTTGAGTGACTTCTACTCTTTATGGTTGACAGGTTATGCTGGGTGCTTTTTTGATATTGAGAAATTAAAACTACATGATTTTGCTCCTGGAGCATCAAGTTATGCTGACGTTTCAGATACTCATTAAAGCCACTTTCAGTCAGTGAACCAGCTGTCAGATTGCCACTCTTAAACATCTGGGATGCCTAGTGCTCTGTGTTGTTGCAAATCCCTGATTTTTAGCTGAAAAAGGGATTTCATTTTTATCTACTGTTCCATGAGTAAAAAGTTGGATTTTTTCATTTCTATGTATAAACATGTAGCATTTAAGAACAATGAAGCATTTCTTTTCAGTTGTGGAGGATAAAGATACAGAGAAAACTGGAAAATATGATCACATGCTAAAGTGCTAAAATCATTGAAGGTGGAAATTCATTCAATCTGAAATCATTGCAAACTATGGAAATCATGCTGATTCAAACACCAGTTATTATAACTTCAATTATGATTAGAAATATTTTATTCTTATTGAAAGATGAAAAAAAATTAATGCAGAATTACAATAAACTTTGTTTTCACTTCATCTTGTATTTGCTTAAAAGGATTGTGGAGAAGTTTTTCCTCTTTATTTTTCTGTCTCTCTTTTGGATTTGTTTCCTGGCTCCCTTAGCAGCACCATGGGTTTTTTGCTTTCTTTTGAGTGTTAGAGATTAACTGAAATCCAACTTACTGGATGACAAACCCAAGGTTTCCTAATAATGAAATTACTTCAGATTCAGATGTAAATTTGACCAAACTTAGTTTAAAAACTTTGTGTGTTCTTTTGAGGAACACTTTACATTTTTAGTTTATGAATGCTGTAAACTAGAAGGAAGGAAGCAACTCTTGTAAATGACAATGCAGGTCTTTTGCCTGTATTTTCTTGCATGATTTTAGTCCATGGCATAGAGTAGCTTAGTGTTTCTGGAGCCACGTGTCTCCTGGCAGAGGTGTTGGTAGATAACAGGATGTGCTAAGCAAGATTGTAGCAGCTGAGGAGGAATTCAGAGATGCAGAGTTTAAACCTGGGAAAGGATGGAATATGTCTATCAGAAAGTTAAACTTACTTTGCATTTGTCTTTGACAAGCACTGTTTCTCTGTGTTTAATTAGGTAAGTTAATGACTTAGACCTCCTGGTACTTATGGTATAGAGATAATAGTTTATAATAATTAATTTCTTAACCTCTCCCTACTGTCAAAGGATTAATCTTCAGATGCAGTGTGTTTTCAAATTTGGTCATAAAAACTTGGAATACAAACCCCAAATACTGAGCCCTGTAAAATTATTTATTTATTTAATCTGGGAGGAGTGTTTTTCAGGGAGAAGGCATAAAAAATGCCATGTCATTTGGATGAGGAAGTCTAGGTAAGTGGGCCACGTCCTCAGGACATGAAGAATAACATTAACACACTGGTTTTGGTCCCCTGGGAAAGCTGCCCTCTCTTCCTTCCTGTATTGGCAGAGCTGTGTTGCAGCAATCTGTGTCTGAATTAAATCCTCAGGCAACCCCTTTAAGTTTCTTATCTGACTGATGAGTAACAGCGGAAAACAAATCCTCTCCTATAGAGATATGTTGAATAACAGGTTGTGTTGTGGAATGTGCCAACTGTGCTTAAATAGGTACTGAACCAGACTGAGCTGATGGGCACAGGTGGTCTCTGGTGTTCAGGTAAACCCACAGTGTCCTCTTCAGCATTTTCTAAAGGAGCTGTTAGCCAGTTCAGAATAGGAAGAAGCCTGTGTAATTAGCAACCCAGGGAAATCAACAACTACATAAGCTGTTTACCCTATAAACCTGTAATACTAGCAGTTTATAGTCTCTCTTTTAATGTAAACATTGCTTCCTACTTGTGCTGATCATTGCAGTGAGTGTCTGTCAGGGGAGAGGTGTCTTTTGGAGACAGCTGTCTTCCTGACAGCCCACATATGGCAAATTTAACAGTGGGTTTGTGTTGGGTTTTGTTTGTTTTCCATACTTACCTGTGTAGAGTCATTTATGTGACTAGAATTAGACAGCTGCATCTACATAATGCCTTGACCTGGTCTGAGTGTCCTCTGTATCAAGTAAAAATCAGATGAGAAATCTGTAGCTTTTAAAATTTTCAATACACTAAGAAATCTATAAAAGCACTGAATTCTGCACTCAAGATCAGTTAAATAAAATGATGCTAAAAGATGTCCCTGTCATTTTTGATGTTCAGAAACAGAACTATCTATTACACTTTTATGTGCCTGAGTCTTTTAATGTAAGAAATACAAGGTAGTCATGAAAGTATGTTGAAAGACTGAAAATAGTATTTCAGTCAAAGACTATGAAATTTTCATTTATGTGTTTTGTCAGGAACAGAATCCTTTGGAAATAGTGTTTGATCCTTCCCTTGCATTTTTCTCAGCATCAGACTAGTAAGTGGTGTTGCATTCTATTTTCTCTTCAAATGGGTTAGTATTGCATGATAAATGTTTCTCTGTAGTTCATTTGTATATGAATGAAGTTCAGTGTGTGGATTCTGTCCTTTTGCTTTCTGAGGTCTGTCACTGCTGTTCTGAGGGACTTCACTGCAGAGCATAACCCTCTTCTGCCAATATGCTGTTCTTTCTATTTGTCTGCTTGGTTTGAGCGTTTTTTTTTTTTTTTTT
>VXBX01009463.1:382987-437109 GCA_013400415.1 Scytalopus superciliaris
TTTTTTTCTAAATCACCTCTTGATCACTTGCCCTGAACATAATCTACATCCCTCTGAAATAATTTGGTGTCATAGAATATCCGGAGCTGGAATTATCATCAAGTCCAACTCCTGACCCTGCAGAGGACACCCCAAGAGTCATACCATGTGCCTGAGAGTATCATCCAAATGCTTCTTGAGCTCTGACATGCCTGTAGCCTTAATCACTTCCCTCGGGAACCTGTTCCAGTGCCCAACCATCCTTGGGTGAAGAACCTTTTCCCAATATCCAACATAAACCTCCCTGATACTGTTTCATACCATTCCTTCAGATCCTATCACTGGTCACCAGAGAGAAAAGATCAATCATGCCCCTCCATTCCCCCTCTTGAGAAAGTTGTAGTCTGTGATGAGGCCTCCCCTCAGTCTCCTCTTCTCCAGGCTGAACAGACCAAGTGACCTCAGCCACTCCTCATACACCTTCCCCTCTGGACCCTTCACCATCTTTTTAGCCCTATCTTATACTATATTTTGTTTGGATATTAAATGTTTTTGGTTTTTTTTTCTTCTTTTTTAAAGTAACACATTTGACCTGAAAAACATGTCTTTGGTGCTTGGAAAAATGTTTTGTTCTGAAAGACTTTGGGAAATCCCTTTTTTTGCTTTGTACTGAACTGAGTAGACCTTCAGGATGGTGATCTCTCTCTTTCCTCACAACAACACAACAACAAAAGAATGTATCCTCAGTGTTTTCTGGTCCCTCCAGTACATACTCATACCCTTTCTGCAGCACTGAAGTGCAAGCTCTGCAGTTCTCCTCTGACTCAGCTGCCAGATAAAGTCGTACATCTTGAGCTGCAAAAATTGAAGTTGAAGTAAAGAATTAGATTGTCTCAGACGAGTGCAGTCAGTGGTGAGAAGCTGGGACTATAACTTTCTTAACTTAGCTCTAGTGATTTATCTTGGGAGGGAGGTAGATTTAAGAGAACATGCTGAAGTGCAGTATTGGTGTTTTAGCAGCAGGCGTGGGTTGATCCTCACTTTACTGTTTCCAACTTCTCTGTGAGTTGGTATATCCGATCACGTCTGTCTCTCCCCCAAGCACTATCATTAACCTCTTTGCGACCATCTCTTGTGAGGATGCCTAAGATGTGCTAGAAGTAGTATCATAAATTTAATGATGCCTTAAAAGTCTCTTATAAATGGATTTTTTCAGATTATATTTTATTCTCTTGTTGATGATTCCTCAAATTTCATACATGTCATGTAACAACTTGTTCTTAAGATGCTCAGATTGTTCAATATCAAAAATAGACTTAAGGGAAGAAGGCAGCGAGGGAGATAGGACAACCTGTCACCAGCCTCTGGCTTTATATATCTGGTGGGAAA
Source organism: Scytalopus superciliaris (assembly GCA_013400415.1). NCBI lineage: Eukaryota > Metazoa > Chordata > Aves > Passeriformes > Rhinocryptidae > Scytalopus > Scytalopus superciliaris. The sequence goes on from VXBX01009463.1 coordinate 384,356, forward strand.
TTCTAATTTACCATCAAAGTGGCAGCAACTCACTTGGTGTGAAGTGCCAAGGAGACAGATGGCAATGTTGAAATATTCTCTGTTGTGCCTAGCATCAGGTCTAGTAAAAAGAGAACTCAGGAGCAACAACATGTTGTAGTAGAGTAAATAATACTTGCTATGACTTTCTACAGGGAGTGAGTTTGTTTGTTTGGAGTTGCTGATGCAAAGCTGAGCTGGATTCTTTAATATGCATGGAGAGGAAATGTTACGTAGAAAGACAGGTGTCTATTAATGTCTTACTACTTAGGAGTAGAAAACTAAAAACTTTAACGTTCAGTGGAAGCACGGAGGGAAGCAAGCCCCAGATTGCCGATGGGATCACTCCGCTCTGGGATTGAGTGCTTGCCTCTCTATCTTTGCTTTTTGTCGCAGATTCCTATCTGGCAGATGTTCTGTTTGTACGTATCTTGGACTTCAAAGGCAGCACACCGTGGTTTGTTACGAGAGGCTCTGTAAAGTAACATGGCCACGTGTAAAGTGTTAATGGTTATACCAGCCTTACCTTGGTGGGAAGAGGATTACGAGGAAATGTTTGCTTATATTGTCCCTTTCAGATAGAAACCTAAGAATCAGGACTTGAGTGCTGTGCTGTCCCTTCTGGCTTGGTCCATGTCCCTTTGAACATGAAAAGGAATGTAATGATACCAGGAATAACAGAATCTACTGCATCAACTGTAATATTTTTTTCCTGTTCTCTAAGGCACTTGAGTATTTGTAGGTGGCATCAAGTTCCTAAAAGCTGCTATGTGGAGAACATGGACACTCTTCTATTTACTCTAGGTCTTTTTCTAGCTGCTGTGTTACAGCTTTATACTCTGAGTCCTAAAGGTTGATTTCTAACACAGAAGGAAGCAGACAAGTAGGAATTAACTGTAGTTTACTGTTTATTTCTTTCTTATTGTTGAAATTTCTGTTAAGAAAAGTGTTTTAATCTTCATAGGACTAGCCTCGCTCTGGAAAGAGAAGCAGAACAAAAAGAATATAAGGTACTTGCAGTGATATCATCAGTTTTAAATGGCACAAATTTTAAATAGAGTAATCATATATATTAATGGTGGTGCTTCTGGTGGTAAACTGATTTGGTCTCTACATTTCTTTGTCTGGATTCCAGTCAGAGCAGTGATTCCAGCTGGACTTTTGAAACCTGAAAGAAATGTCCATTTAATACATGGAGACTGTCTTCTCCTTTCTTGTGTTAATTTCTTCCTGGGCAAACATACAGGGAGCTACCACTATTTGGTTTAAAATTAAGTGTTCCTATATACCAACTATAGGACTTACCAAAATTCATTTGTATGACCTATTTTCCTTTCTTCTCATAGAATTATTTTAGTCTATAGTGTCGGTCTGTTACACATTTCAGTAAAAACTTAATCTTAGGTGTGGTTTTGCAAGGAAACAGGAAGCAGTCAATGAACGGATGTTTGATCCTGAGGAGGGATCTTTTCTCTGGTTATGTTACCATCTTCAACAGACATTCTAAGGACTGTAGAGAATCTGACCTGTAACGTGCAAATGAATTTTAATTCTTACTTATGACTTGTTTTAGAGTTACTCAAGTTCCACAGGTTACCTTGTAGGCAATGGCAGAGGAAGAGCTCACCTTCTCTGCAAACTGTGCTCACTGACAATGAAATAATAGTTTAAGTTTTGTTCTGGGCAAAACACATGTGATCTGTGAACATTTCTGTACTCTATCCCATCCCAAACAGAAAGAAATGCACTGGGCAGACAAAAACGGAAGGCATAAAGGATGGTTTAGGTTGCATGAAATTAAAGACTGGAAGGAAAAAAAAATTAAATAAGAGCAACTGACAGATTTAAATGATGCTTAAATATCAAGGATGTATGTTTTTTTCTTTAAAAAGAGCAGATATATTAGTAATTCCTATTCCAAGGACATGTATTCTTTGTCAATGATACAAGGTAATAGTAGTGCAGTTAAATATGTTCCCTATTTAGTTTAGTTTTCTATAACCAGACAAGTAGGACAGAGATGTTCTGCATTATAACAAGCACATCATTAAAATGACAGATGACCATAAAATTAAATCTTGCTGTCCCATGGGATATTTTTGAATGTTAAGTGAAAGCATCTGCAACTGATTATTTTGTCCTTATTAAGCTCAAACAGTCCAGAACCTTGAGTTTTTAAATGCAAGTTCATCTCTTATGTCGTGTATTTGTGATGAAGTAATTGAATAAAGAGATGCAATGTATTTTTAATAACATAGACTTATCTCACTGATTGATTGTGATTAGAGTCTGGGTTGAGATCTTCCTGTGCATGTATTGTTTTCATCTAGAGACCTGGCTGGCAGTCTCATGTCAGGGGTACTGCTTGTAATACTCTTTACTGAGTTCAGTTCATGTGGAAGTATGTTATCACCTTTTTTTTTAAAAAAAAAATTATATAGCTGGCTAAGAGCAGCAGGTACACAGGTACATGAGAATGTCTTTGGCGATTCCACTTGTGACAGAAACAAATATTGGGAGGTAAGGACAAAGACTGGTCTGACATTAAACCCTTATGAATCTTCTTACAAACTGCAAATCTTATATTTTCAGTGTACTTATAAATTGTGTGAACTCAGCAACTCCCAAGATTGTATATTGCCTGTATTACATAAGCAGGTATAAATAGAAATTTAAAATTAAGTCTTGCTTTCAGGACAATATGCCGCATGATAGCTAGTTTACAAACAAGAATTTATCTTGAAAGCCACTTTTCATAAACAAGAATAGCTGTATTGCTACAGTGTTGGCCCTCACAATATTTGTGGCATATGGCATGTACCTATATCTATATGTTCTTGGGATGCCAAACACAGGGGTGGGCTTCATGTCAGAGCCATCACTGGTGACTTCCATATTTCTGTGTTCCTTGGATTTGCTTAGTGCTTACTGATTCTAATTTGAACCAGAAGAGCCTGAAACAAAGTATTAACCCCAAGATTTATTTGAAAGTCATGGGAGTTTTATGACTGTGTCATCAGTCTGCATATATGGAAACCTGAGTTTTCACCAATGCTAAAATTTTGTAAATATAACAGATCTGCATTTAGAAAACAAGGGATTTTCCCCCTCCTAATGGCCAATTGCATATAACAATGTATATTTGACCACTATCTAGTAACTTAAGTTAATAGTGGTGTCCTTGACCATTTAATTTCTCTTTACTATCTTAAATGATACTCACTCAATGCAAAAATGAACCTGAAGCTGGGTTTCAGGAAACCCTTTTCAACCTGAGAGGCTATATTTTATATGAAAAAGGTAATACAGGGGTTTATTATACACTGTATTACATTTTAGTAATATCTTGTCCTCTGTGTACTACTCTATGTCTAACATAAGTGTATGTATTTAGGAAGAGGAAGGCAAAAGTGATGGACCTAATGAAAATGTTGGGGCAGGGACACATTCACTGCTCTAGTATTAATAAGATATTAAACTATTTCAGTAGACTGGGTAGAACTATGCAGTTAAAATAGTCTGAGTTAATCTTATTTTTTTCCCTGAGTTAAATATCAAACAAATTTTCTTCAGAAGTGGCTACAGAGGCAAAAAAAGAAGGTGAACCCCTGTGATGGTATCAAATAGGTGATGCATTCTGACTTGCTGACCTCTTGCTGCTTTGTTTATTGGGGCATACTTATTATTAAAGAAAAAAAAGTTCTAAAACATATCAGCAAATAGTCCTGCAAACTCAAATAATCTGTATGTCTGAAGGCTACAATTTTTCTATTTTACAGCCTCCTTAAAGAGATTGTACCTGCAAAACCCACAGCTATATGCAATCAATTGATTGCTAAAAGTTATTATCCCCCTAGGATGCTTTCCTTTTTATATGCGCTAGAACATTAAATTTAAAAATTAGGCCTGCTGTGAAACTAACAACAGTCTTCAACTGAAAAATGTCAATCCACTTCAAACAATTTCAAGAAGATCCTATTTCACCCTTCACTTAACCAAAAAGAAGGAAAAAAAAAAATTAAGTCTGAAGGGGCTGTGTAGCACATCCTCACTCGAGGCCAAATCCTGCCTGACTGTGGATGATGAAGACCTTGAGTTTGGCCTTGCCCCTGTGTTGTGTCTGAAGGAGGGCTGGAAGGTTACAGTGGGATGTTCACCAGCTCCTCTTGGGAAGATGATAGGAGCTGAAGGACTTTGTGAAGAGCAGTCCCCACTGTGCATCTTCTTTTCCTCATCCTGACTGACAATTTACATCCCAGACTTTGGCGAGACTGGGCTGTTGGGTTTTTCCAGAACGTCTGCCAGCCAGCACAGGAGCAAAAATCATGTGCTGTGAGAAAATGCTTAGTAACTCCAGGATTACAGAATGTAAGGCAATGCCAGCACCTGGGTGCTCTGTAAATTCATGGTCTCAAAGAAGGTGGAAACATTCAGGCTACCTTAAAGAGGCTCTCCAGGAGAGTGGGGAAAAAATAAAAGGAAGCCTGATCAGGCATATCACTGAGGTGAAGGATTTGTATTGGAATGTTACAATGGAAAAAGTAGCTCACTATAGCAAATGTAGTTACTAATTAATGTTAGATATCCATGTGGGGCAATGCAGAATCCAAAGGTGGTGCATCTAAGTTTACTGTACCTTCTCCTAAGTCAGCAGAGGTACAATAGATCGTAAAAAAGCTCAAGCTTTTAAACTTTGGACTTTGCAAAACCTACTTTTATATTGTATTTTCTTCTACTTGCAATGTCATGCCAGTTCTGGTTTTGTCCACTTTTGTATTTTACAATAATTTCATGAACTGCCCCCATCCGCTGCTCAGTTTCAATTGCAGTTGCCATTTTGGTGTCTAGATAAGGGTTTCCAAATTGCTGTATCAGTACTCAAAATACTGCACAATCACTAGTCTGATTGAAAAAGGATTTGGACCACTATTCACCACATTATTTAGGAAAAGAGGGGCAATGCAGAATGTGTTGACTCAATTCAACTGCAGAAGCCACAGAGCTGCATTTTGTAAGACTGTAATAAGTTGTTTATGCTCATTAACTTCAATATTTTGTGCCATTCAGAATAAATCCAAAATCATTTGAGTTCAAAGTGGAGCTGCGATGATTATTATTATCATCTCTAAATCTTTGAATCAGATTTTCCTTACATTTAGAAATGTAACTTAGGTCTGTTTGCTTCTCAGTAATGCATCAAATGAGCCAAAATTGACTCACAAACATGTCTAAAAGAAAAGAATGTCGTGTTACAAATGAAAGCCTGTGCAGGCAGTGGGTCAGATTCATCTCAGTTAGCTTCAGCCTTGTACAAACTGAAGATGTTTCATGTGCTTTCAGTGGACAATGCAGCCCTTCCATTTTAGCCATCGGCGTGAAAAGGGGATCAATTCAGACCACTGACACTATCTGATTTTTCATTAACTGCAGAGGAAGGCTCCAAAATGAGGAGTAAGAAACTTGCTTGGTTTTGGATGAAAACCATCATGTAGAAACTTTTTAATCAGACAGCATTAACCTAGAGAAATGTGTAAGTTCGGAGTAACTGAAAATCAAATGTGTTTGTAATAACAACTTTGCCACATATAAAAGTGGTTTTAAAAGTAACACACATGATTCAAAGCAACAACTCAATATCTGCAGGCTGTCAGGCTTTAGCAGTGAAGGGGGAAGCTGGCTTTATTGGAAATGGGTTTCTTACAAGGTTTGTCATCTTCCCTGAGGACTGTCACTCTTCATTTCCACACTGAACTGTATTCAATCAGACTATGGAGCAAGTACACGGAAGTGTATTAACTAAATCCTGTTAGAGTTTTTGCATGGGAGCAATGAAAGAGGAGAGGTTTAAATAGCAGCACTCTGTAAAGGTAAGATGTGAGTTGAAGTTCACTACTCGTATGGAAGGAACTGCTTGATTGAAAATCATTTTGCAAAATAAGTAATTGCAAAAATTATGCATATTTAAGAATAATAATAATTTTCTGCTTATAGAGTGAGCAGGTAAAATTTTGTTGATGATTTGTTTTTAAAAGTGATTTTCTTTTGATCTTTTTTTATTCAGAGCAAAGCTTATGATAGTTGGTATATGAGATAGTGCAGTTCTGTGAATGCCAAAGTGCATGTTAATGCATTTTCCTACTGGTTTCTTACTTTGAATTACCAGTCTCAGCTTGGCATTTAGCTGAAATTCAGATTTTGTTCATTTATTAATAATAGTAATTGATTCCAGAAGTCAAAATGACCTGCATAGCAATTTATCAGCTGTGTTTGCCGAAGTTTATGAAGGCTTATGTCTCTGGATTGAAGAAAATTCTGTGTATCTTAGGAGGTCAGTTACCATCATGTATTTCTTTTAAGTCCCAGGTGATGCACACTATATTTGCTTGAGAAAAGAGGGAAAGCTCATCAGGTTTATTGCAACTCATTTTGAGTGAGAATTTTTTTCTGATAATGCATCAAAAATATTTCTTATGTTCTGTTATTCATTGATAATGGGTAATAGTAACAGTACTTTGTATATATAACTCTTTTGATTTAAACTTTCTTGAGTGCTTTATTTAATGGGTAAACACAAAATATCCGGTGAAGACTTCTCTGGGTTGTACCCACAGCATGATGTTCTGTGTCTAGCAGTGCCCAAATGCAATTGCTGAAGTCTAACCTCTAATCCTTTGCAGCTCAGTTGCTGCCCAAGCCACATGTGATTCATGGCAATTTTCAAGCCTTTTTCTCTTATAGTAATTTTTCTCATCTGCCCCCCAGCATTTTTACCATCCACAGTGTCCTGTAGCAGTAAGTTCATGGTTTAACTACACTTTGGTTGGTGAACTCCCTCTCTTTTTTTAAGTCTTAAACGGGGCTAGTGATAATGTCATTAACTGGGGACTGGGTCCTGTGTTGGAATAATGAGTAACTGCTCCCTGCCATTCATCCTCTCCGCATCATTCATGTTTTTAAAACAATTACTCCCCAATTATAGTTGGAATAGCTACAGTGCAGATATACAGGATTTATTGTTTCTTAAGGCCTTGTTCCATTTCTGTAACATATATAATAATACATATTTTCTATCTGTGAAAACTGTTAAGGTTGGCTTTTCTTTATTTCAAGTGAGTAATTCTGATTCTGCCTCTGCTGAATAAGGTATTGTTTACATGGTTAGAAGTGGCAGGTTTGAAGTGGAAGGGAACAAGCTATACATGTGGCTTTTGTGTTTGTAAAGACATTCTCAAGAGCTGGGGATAAAGATACGTATATATAATATACAGTCGAAAAGACAAAAGTAAGAACATTGACAATAAATAATAATTGTTAAGTAATGTACATTTTATGTGAAACTAGCAGAATTTAAGGTATCTGCAAAATGTATTGAGTCCAGAACAGAAAGAAATCATTGAAATACATCTGTATAGCCTGGAGTCCAAATAGACTGTTTGTGCAGTTAAATAATGATTGGATTTCATAGTCTGTTTATTTACAAGGGATAAACAAGTGCATTTATGCAATGCCTGTAATGAAAATCTTGCCTGTGTATGAATTACTGTAGGTTGTTTTTTTGTTTTTTTTTTTAACTTGGCATATGTGGGATCTGCCATCCAGAATTAGGGTGATTTTTTTTTTTTTCCCTGTTTTAAAAAAACAGTTTCTCCAATTGTAAAGTATGTCTTGCATTATGCAAAGCAATAACTATTGAAAAGCGGAGTGCACCCTTATCTAGCATTCAACAAAGCAATATAAGAAGAAAAAGCGTTTTTGCAACGCCTTGAAGGCCAACTCTCTCTATATGTTAATAATAAATGCCCCAATTTCCCAGGCATACTATTTTTATCATACAGTTTTCCTGCCTTAGGTTTTATCTAAATAAATTATGCTCACAATACGCTAAATTTAAAATAGTTTGGTAACATCATGATTGGATATGGGATAATTTAGAGCATGTCATAGCTTTTCTCTGGAGCATGTGAATCGGTTTGTCTGTGGTTGTCTGTGGTCTAATGAGATTAGCATTGTTTTTTCTGAGCGTGTGCCCTTGCAATTTTCCTCCAGAATGGACTTCTGTGGTGTCAAAATGCTTATCCAGCTCTTCAGAATACCTGGAGAAAGCTTGAAGTGGCTTCACTGATAACAAGGGGAAGGAGTAGTGTTCTTATGCTAATGTCCAAATAATTCCTACACATCAGAATTCATTTCTTAATATCAAAATAGAGTAATTCACATGTATGCACTATTCTTTGTTTGCAGGGAAAATATGGAACTCATAGCATAAAGCCACCTATAACTGTGTACAGCAGACTTTTTTGCAAGTCACCGAGAGTACATTTTAGTTCACTTAGTGCAGACTGCCTTTGGAGCTGGTTTTGTACTCCCTCTTCTGGTTTTATCACCAGTGAGATTGGTCCTTTAATCCAGCTGTGCCTATGGCTGATGTTCCCTGCACTTCTCTCATGTACTGTGTGCATTAGCTGTTTTTGTAGGAAAAAGCAAAAATAATAGTAGTTGTTTCTTTCATGGTATTTTCATAACTCCTACAATATCATGACTTAGTATGATTTTAAAAGTACCAAAATCCTATGTGTCTCCTTCACAGATCTTAATGCAGCTAGAAGTAGCAAATGAAGTAAAGAATTATGAAGTAAAACTTGTAATAAGGGAAACAAGTAAAGAAAGGTGTAAAGGGCTTTCACTTTTTAAAAACCCCATGAAGTGCAATCTGTCTGGCAATAGCAGAAATACTGAAGGTGTCATGAAAAGATGCAGTGTTTCCATTGATACAATCAGTGAGAAGTACAAAATCCTGGCAGGAATCGCTCATGTGATAAACAGTATCGAGTAGTGCTTCTTAATAAGAAACGGTTTTGCTTAACAGACAATCATGTAATAGCATCTGGAATTTGTGAAGAAACTATCTACGTGTGGATCTCTGCATACATTACAAGCTTCATTTTGTAAAGTATTAAAGAAAAATGAAGCAATTTCATTTCCAATCAATACATATTTTCCTGATCTTAAAGAAGCAGTCTTTGAAATAGATGGGATGGATACCCTGTGGTATATCTCTGTTGATGGGGAAGGTAGTAGAGGGAAACATTTAAGGTATTCATTAGGAGCACTGTGCACCAAGAGCTGTGGTGGATTTATCCATCTTAATGTGTGTTGTACAACTCATACATATTCTGGCACTGTAACTTTTTTGTGGCATTGATATCCTGCTGACAAAAACCAATCATTCACTTGACTGCACAATCAAAGCAGAAGATTTAGGAGTGAACTGGAAATGTCAGTGTCTCTTTCAATTCAAATTGCTGTTCTCAAAGGTTTTGTACAATTAAAACCTATGAAGTACCAATTGGTTTAAGCAAATGTTGTAGTGAAGGCATTAAGCCTGGCTGACCACAACAGGCTTGGAATATTTTGGCAACATGCCAGAGGGCATATCGAGCTGTAGTTTGGTCAGCATGATGAAGCATTTCACTGTGGATCAGAGGGACAATTTTGGAGTTGATCTCTGGGTCATTTCCGCTCGCCACACGTTTGTTCACGTTGCAGAGCAGTCTCCAGGTGGTCTGCTCCAGCAGACCATGCAGATGTTATGGTGGGAGAAAGCCTCCTGAAATCTTTTTCCATTGCTCTGCATGATTTACTAATTTACTAAAGTTACTAATAAGTTTAATTAATGTTTCTTCTGAATTTGATAAATCTTTTTGTTTGCCCAACTATTACCTTTTCCCCCATCACCGGTCAGTGATGGGGGACAGTCTCACATGTGTACTAATTCATTTGCTACCACTGTTTTCAAGAAGAAATTACAAGCAACTATCTCATCTTCAAAAAGAAATAAAAAAGGCTAATAAATCTCTTTTCCATCAAACTTCAGTTTCTCCTGTTTCATAACCATGAACTGGTTCACTTATGACATGTGGTTGTTAGGCTTTTTCCAACTGTATTTCTTGCACATTTTACATCAGCTGGTCCTTCTCTATATTGTGCTATCAAAATTTTTAATGACCTGCTTCTAGCAATGTGTTTTTCCAGTTTGTTAACCTCTTGTATCTTGCTTGATTAGTTGTATTCAAGACTGTAAACTGAACCTTTCCTGAGCTTCTGTCTTCCCTGGGCTTTCTGTGTGCCAGGGTGGTTCTCTCTTTATCCTGCCACATTGGTGAATCACTTCTGAAAATACACTATAGAACTGCACAAAAGGCAAAGGAAAGTAGCACCCAACTGGTCTTTTGTCCTGTGGGTGAAGAGGTATTTTTGGCATGAACTGTTACACTGGACAATATTTTAAAATACAGGATTTAAGATGTGAGGTCAGACTGGTCTCTGGTGGAAGAAGGTTTGCTGCATAAGAGGAGCTGGCCTTTTAGAAGTGCAAATGTGGTCAAGGGTGCAGTGAGAAAGGGTGCAAAGAGAAAAACCATTAATTTGGGACAAAATCAAGGTTCTGGAAAAAACATTAATCAATACATCAAGGAAAATTAAAAGAAGGAATGCTTTACCTTTGTGCAAATGTTAAGTGCCTGCAATAAATAAATAGTAACGACATCCCTAATTTATATTACATTTGAACAGGTTGCTAATAATGCAGCCTAATGGGAAAATTCAGATGATTGAAAAGCTGAAAACATATTTAAATAGCACTGAGGGAGAAGAAAAGGAGAAGGTGGTGGCTCAAGTATGTAGAATCTTTATGAAATAACTCACAGCTCCACTTTGTAATACATTTTTTCAAAATGGGGATCTAATTCACCATGTGCAGCAGGCCACCAGCAGAGAGCAACATGGCCAGCTCCTTAAAGAACTCCTGTAATGTGTAAGAAGAAAAATCGCTATTATTGGGAGGCTTTAATTTGTGTGATGTTACTGAAGTCACATTGCCTTCTAACAGTGTTGTTTGTATTTCTTTTAAAAAAAATATATATATATATAATGTACATAAGTGTAAATGATTAATTTCCTTCCATGAAATCTGATTGTGAGTGAATTCTATATTAGGCCTTGTTTTCACAGATAAAGACAAAATTAGTGGTGTCTTAGGTACCAAGGGGAGTAATTAACCAAAGTACAAAAGAACGTGAGTTAGCTAAATTCTGAGCTGCAAGAATGACTGCAGAAAATCTGGGTGTGTATGTGGTATGCATAGATATGTCCGTGTGCTGGGGCACTGGAGAGAATTTTGAGGCTTGTGACAATAATTGTCACACTGCTGCTTAAAAAAGAGAACTCATTGAAAGTAAGGGATAAAAAAAAAAATAAATAAGCTACAAAANTTTAGGAGTGAACTGGAAATGTCAGTGTCTCTTTCAATTCAAATTGCTGTTCTCAAAGGTTTTGTACAATTAAAACCTATGAAGTACCAATTGGTTTAAGCAAATGTTGTAGTGAAGGCATTAAGCCTGGCTGACCACAACAGGCTTGGAATATTTTGGCAACATGCCAGAGGGCATATCGAGCTGTAGTTTGGTCAGCATGATGAAGCATTTCACTGTGGATCAGAGGGACAATTTTGGAGTTGATCTCTGGGTCATTTCCGCTCGCCACACGTTTGTTCACGTTGCAGAGCAGTCTCCAGGTGGTCTGCTCCAGCAGACCATGCAGATGTTATGGTGGGAGAAAGCCTCCTGAAATCTTTTTCCATTGCTCTGCATGATTTACTAATTTACTAAAGTTACTAATAAGTTTAATTAATGTTTCTTCTGAATTTGATAAATCTTTTTGTTTGCCCAACTATTACCTTTTCCCCCATCACCGGTCAGTGATGGGGGACAGTCTCACATGTGTACTAATTCATTTGCTACCACTGTTTTCAAGAAGAAATTACAAGCAACTATCTCATCTTCAAAAAGAAATAAAAAAGGCTAATAAATCTCTTTTCCATCAAACTTCAGTTTCTCCTGTTTCATAACCATGAACTGGTTCACTTATGACATGTGGTTGTTAGGCTTTTTCCAACTGTATTTCTTGCACATTTTACATCAGCTGGTCCTTCTCTATATTGTGCTATCAAAATTTTTAATGACCTGCTTCTAGCAATGTGTTTTTCCAGTTTGTTAACCTCTTGTATCTTGCTTGATTAGTTGTATTCAAGACTGTAAACTGAACCTTTCCTGAGCTTCTGTCTTCCCTGGGCTTTCTGTGTGCCAGGGTGGTTCTCTCTTTATCCTGCCACATTGGTGAATCACTTCTGAAAATACACTATAGAACTGCACAAAAGGCAAAGGAAAGTAGCACCCAACTGGTCTTTTGTCCTGTGGGTGAAGAGGTATTTTTGGCATGAACTGTTACACTGGACAATATTTTAAAATACAGGATTTAAGATGTGAGGTCAGACTGGTCTCTGGTGGAAGAAGGTTTGCTGCATAAGAGGAGCTGGCCTTTTAGAAGTGCAAATGTGGTCAAGGGTGCAGTGAGAAAGGGTGCAAAGAGAAAAACCATTAATTTGGGACAAAATCAAGGTTCTGGAAAAAACATTAATCAATACATCAAGGAAAATTAAAAGAAGGAATGCTTTACCTTTGTGCAAATGTTAAGTGCCTGCAATAAATAAATAGTAACGACATCCCTAATTTATATTACATTTGAACAGGTTGCTAATAATGCAGCCTAATGGGAAAATTCAGATGATTGAAAAGCTGAAAACATATTTAAATAGCACTGAGGGAGAAGAAAAGGAGAAGGTGGTGGCTCAAGTATGTAGAATCTTTATGAAATAACTCACAGCTCCACTTTGTAATACATTTTTTCAAAATGGGGATCTAATTCACCATGTGCAGCAGGCCACCAGCAGAGAGCAACATGGCCAGCTCCTTAAAGAACTCCTGTAATGTGTAAGAAGAAAAATCGCTATTATTGGGAGGCTTTAATTTGTGTGATGTTACTGAAGTCACATTGCCTTCTAACAGTGTTGTTTGTATTTCTTTTAAAAAAAATATATATATATATAATGTACATAAGTGTAAATGATTAATTTCCTTCCATGAAATCTGATTGTGAGTGAATTCTATATTAGGCCTTGTTTTCACAGATAAAGACNCAAGTGTTAGTTGGTGTTAATGAGTGTGAATCAGAATCTAAAAATTGTGGAAAGCTACCGAGGAATATATATGTGTGTAAAGAGACACACACGTGTATCTATAATACATATGTATATGCATTATATAGATCACATATATTGTATATGTATATAGATATACCCCCAAATAAATCAGTAGCAAGGGAGGATCAATACTGTTAGCTATTCTCTTTTAATTTATACCAGAATTTTATACAGAAAAATAATATATATATATATACACTTATAACTTTAAAGAATTTTTACTTCATTAGTAATGAAAATGGAAATGTTTTAAATGATGCCATAGAAATGAAAAGTAGAAGAATTTGAAATGACAATTTAGAAATTCAAGAAATTCTGGACAAGTATTGATGTTTTGTATTTGAAAAAGGCAGCAAAAGATCATAACAAAATTTCATTACAGTTGTAACTAAGGGTTCTTAATAATGGACGGTAATGCTGGGCATTTTGCAACCAACAGGTTTCAGTTGAGAGTTTCTGAGAGTTATAAAAAATGTGCTTGAGTCATTCTCTGAGTCATTGCTGATGATTTTTTGTAAGTTGTAGAGCATTGGGGAAGTTCCAGGCAACGGGAAGAAATCTAATGTTGTGCCAATAAAAGGCTAAATGGGAAGACCCAGATAATTATAAGTCTGTCAGGCTGACATTGATCTCAGGCAAAATAATGGAATGGTTTCTAAAGGACTCAATTAATAAAGAATTAAGCAAGGGTAATATAGTTATTGCTAATCAGCATGGGTTTATGGAAAACAGAGCTTGTCAAATTAGCTTGGTATCATTTTTGTGTTATTACAAATTTGGCTGATGTAATGAAGCTCTATAGGGCACTGACTGGGTACAAAGTAGTGATGAAAAGCTGGAAAAACCTAGATGCTTTTTTTCAGTGTAGAAAGAAACTGAGTAAGTTCAGAGCTTTGTGGTTAACAGGGCAGTAATAATTTTTTTTACTGCTTACAGTGAAGACCAATCTGACTTGAAAACAGACACTGGTTTATTTTCTGTTGAGCCAGAGCCTGTACTTACCGCACAGCTCTGTCTCCCTAGAGCATGATGTATCCCATTATTCTCAAAATAATGAGGACAATCAATTACTGGTAAAAGCCATTCTGGTTCAGATGGTGAACTGTGAGCAGTGTGTTTGGATGCTGTCTGATAGCAAGATTGCAGGTAGAAAGAAGAGTGAGAAGCACGATAGGTGAAGATTGAAGGGGTGTAAGGAGGACAGGTGGCAAAAAAAAATATTTTTATTCTTTCCTTGTTTTATGTTTCTCTTTGATTGACCAGCTGGGTCCTTTTGTTGGTTTCTTTGAGTCTGCCAGTTAATGTACACATGCAACACCTGGCATGGTCAAGTGGTATGCTGTACTTCCCAGAAATGGGAGTTGTGATGAAGTCATTTTCTTCACCAAACAAACAACCCCCCCAACCCCCCCAACAAACAAACAAACAAACAAAAAAACCCTATGCAAAGGCTAAAAGAGAACAGTTTTTATTTAGTGTACATGGAGGTAAAATTTAACAACCTTTTTCCTGAGTTCTACTATGATTTTCCCAATCTCTTCTTATATAAATCATTGGCTTTGCTTCCTTAGAGTTGATTCATCTGTGTTTTTTCTTTTATATTGGTTGTTTGTTAGAGCTTGCTGGAAACATTAATTTCTGTTCTTATGAGAGTTCAGATCTTGAAGATAGAGCAGAGAATAGAAGCAAACCTTCCAGATTTTCATCAGGTGTGATTGATGAAGAGTTGCTGAGCAAAGTTGCAAGAAATTTCCATACATTTGTCTTGTCCACAAGTTTTATGGGAAGTTCAACCATATTCCACTGGAGAACTTTCATTTGAGTGAGGTGAGGTTCTCCATTAGACAAATGACCTACAAACCACTTTAGACAGTTCATTCATGTTCATGATGCCAATCAGGTTTTATTAATGGTTTATGCAAAAATGGAAACCACAAGAAGAATTTCTGAAGTTGGGTCAGCTCTTAATGAGCTGTAAATAGGGCTTATCTAAACACTGTGTAGTTGCTTGAATGATTAATTTTAAATAATTGATTTTGCTTCATGTTTCTTGTGGATTTATTTTTTCTTCTAATTTATACTAATCTATTGACATGCAGATTGTTAGGCCTAAGTAAACAAACATTACATGGTAGAATCCACCCAGAACAAATCAATTATCCAGAAGTTAGTATTGTATCCTCAGAGACTATTGTGTGGTCATATACATGGGTAAAAAAGTCAGAGATGGAAAAGATCTGGATATCCTTGTGGAGATTCATGATGTTGAAAACATCTTTTATAGCTTCATTAACTTCTTTGAAAATAAGCAAAAGAAGTACAAAATCATAGTAATTCTCTAGTTGAACAGAAGTACTTTAGATTTTAAATTTCTGCAAATTTTAACATTTCCAGTACTGCTGGAATTACTTTGAAAACTCCAGTGCCAACTTTGTGTGTAGTATGATATCATTGCTCATTTATGTAGATACATCAATTATATTTTTAGTCCTGGTTTCTCTAAAAGGCTTTCACTAACAAGTACTGAATCTATTAAAAAAAGTGTGCAAGGTGAGAAAAGTCTGAAAGTAATTTTGGTTGTGAAAAGGCTTTTGTGTGATTTTTTTTTTTCTTTTTCTTATTAAAAGCAGAGGGGATAAAAGAGTCTGTTCCCTTCCCCATAAATAGTGAGGGCTCCTACTCTAACCCCCCCTCCCCAGGTTACAACTATTACAGCTTTTGTAAAATTGTTCAGATCTAGCAATGAATGAACAGTCATTGAAACTGAAGGACAAGACAACTAAAACTGAGAGAAGAGCTTGAAGTCATGGATAATTCAATATGACAGAATAGCACTGAGGCCAACAGCATGATTAAAGAAAAATCAGTGTCTCCTCCTTTAGATCTGCAATTACAGGAGATGAAATGGGAAAATGGAAGGGAGTAAACCCCCTCATTCTTTACATAGATTAATTTTTTTTAAAAAATGTAGGTAGGAGGAGAGAGAAATGTTGTTAGGAAATGATTATTTTTTCCAGTGTCTTTCAACAAAATGGTTTTAATGACCTGGAAAAGATCTGTTAGTATTGGTGACAGGTTGTTAAATGAGAGGCATCATTGGTCTGTCCTGCTGTGTTTGTTCTTCTCCCCCTTAATTTATTTGGCAGATAAATAGAGGATTTTCAAAAAGTGTATAAAACTCATAGAATTTGCAATTACAACAAAAAAAAAAATTGCATTTGCCTTTGCAGTTTGTGGTAAGTACCTGTCAATGCCAGTACAGATCATTGACATGTAAATTACATACAGTATATATAGAGTGCCTACTAAAACTGTGGTCATGAAGCAGAATCTGGGAATGCATCTCCAAGTAAATTAAGACAGTTTAAAAATTCTAAGTTTTATGTAATTGTAGTACCACAGTAATCTGATCAAACTCAGGTGCAATCCTAAATGTAATATATATTTTTCTGGCTTTCATGTACAGAAAATTTGGCAGCCAAGTAGGGAGGTAATTGTACAAGACAGTATGGATTAAAATAGCTTATAGTTTTTCATGAAAGGGTTTCCAAAAATAAATACATCAGAGACATTTGGATGTTCATGCAATGAAAGGCATCTGCTTTTGTCAAAACAATGTAGAGTTCTAAGTTGATTTGGCAATGGTTGTAATCAGCAATAAATTGTAATCATGCTAAATGATCAGGTTTAGTAAGTGTAAGTGCAAAACACAGTAAAGGATATTGCAGGTGCTCGTAAAGTGAATAAAGAACTCTGATAGATTAAAAATGTACTGCTTAAAGTTTAGAGATGTAATATTTTTTTCTCTGTGTTATATTTTAGTATATTTTTATAGGCTGACGGGATTTCCTTTTAAAATGAAAAGCCCAGCATTATAATTTGTGGATCTGTTTCAATAGAGCATAGTGATTGTATGTGTGTGTGTGTGTGTCTGGAAATTGTGGGAATAAAGGATCATACTGTTTTAGAAATCAAAATATAGAATTATGCTCTTAATGTTAGAGGCGCGGGAGAGAAGAGTTAGAAGCGTTGCGGAAGGCAATTATCTAGACACTTGCTAAACTCACTGAGCTGTTCATATTAAATCTCCTAATTCCCCCAGCATTAGCTCAGCTCAGGGAAGTTTCCTACGTTTGTCTATATTAATGTTGTTAAGAGGAAAAGCGGAGAAGCCACGTCAATGTGTGAGGCTAATCGGAATAGAATGAAGTGAGCAGAAAAGATACCTTCATTTTCTGTTTGTAGAGGATTGAAGAGCTTTGTTCTTTCCATGTTTATAAGAGAGAAGGAGAACTTTCAAAAACACAATGTGAGAACCCCAGTGCTGAATACGAGGTGTTGCACGGTGGCCACTGTTGATCTACACTGAATAGCCAGCAATCCTTATCCCAAGAAATCCCTTTGCTATTTCCATGCTGAGCAGGGATTAACATGCTGTCTCCTCTTCCTTTTGGACAATGACATCCTCCCTTTTGCCTTTCTCCTGCTGTTAGTTGTTCCACTTCTGTAATTCCTTTTTGATTGCCTCTTCCTATTGTTATCTTCTATCTTTTTTAAATTGTGTCTGAGAATTTTGATACCAAACTGATGTTTGCCATCCTAATGCGTCTTATTTTACTGCTGTATGGATTTATGGTTTTGACATAGCACAGGACTGTTATCTCTCCCATCCAGTCTGGTTTGTCCCTCTACTCTCAAAGAGCTGGAGGAAAGAAGGGCTTCCCAGAGAGTTTCTGGGGGCATTTCTATGAGTTTCCTACCCTACAAAGGGATGAAATAGGGTCTAACTGAGTGGTGTGGATGTTTTTCTGGTCCCCAACTCTTATCAGTAGCTTTTAAAGTAGAGACTCTCCAGTCCCTAACTCCAATGCATATGCATAAAGCAAACCACCACAGCAACACTGTGTTACTGAAGGAGCTTTTGTCTTGGGAGATAACTGCAGTTTCAAAGATGTGGTGAAATCTGAGGCTGCATTTGTTCTGTGAGTAGTCTTTCCCTCCTACAGAGTGCCAAAATATTGAAAGTGTAGCTGCTGGACCGGGTTCATCTCGTCTGCAACTGTCCATGTAAAATAGTTCAAATATGGCTATACATAAATATATACTTTATATACAAGCCTGTTAAAACCTTGAAGAAGAGTGACACATGAAAAATTAGATGTTTTCTCTCTGCCATTTCCTGTCATTTAGATTTATTTGGCTGATGCTACATTTGCCATTTTCCAAGTTATCCTAGTGCTTAGGAGCCAAACAGTTTTGATTTGTGGTGGTACATGCAGCATTTTAAGAGGAGGTGAAGTGGACCATTGCAGCCAGTAAGAGAAAGGAACATCAAGTTTAGCTCTTCATCAGTGGAAAAAATGTCTTCTATTTTGTTTGTTTGTTTGGACTTTTTTGGGGGTATTTTTGAGGTTTTTGTTTTTCAAAAATATCATCTACTTGTGCTACCTCAAAATTTTTATGAAGGCAGGAAATGTCATTCTCAAACTACCTTTAGACCTTAAATCCGTCTTTCAATGTTGACCCTGAATCATATTCTCATTTGTTTTTGGTTTTTTTTGGTTTTTTTCTTTCTTAAAAGAAAGCATCTAATTAAAATATGTTATAGGCTAGAAGGCAGGAGTTGTTAAAAAAGGTTTGTTTGTTTTTTTTCTGCAAAGCATACATGCAGTGTCATCTAGGATTCATAAAATTCTTGAAATTTTCCTTCAAATTATTGTGAAGCCCTTGAAACAGCTCTCACCTTAAAAGTCATAATTTGAAATTGTCATCTACATACAGTATCTTTATTTAAAATTGCCTAATATGATTAGTTGCTTGGTATAGCATTATAATTGAAGTATTTAATAAACTGTGTAAGTGCTCTTCTTTTTATCCAAACAGTTTCTTTGTGAGGCTGAGTTTTAAAGCCTGAAGTCTTAACAAATTAATCAGCTTTCCACAGCAAAGCAAACACAATTTCCTCCCTTGCATATTTTAAGTAATCCAGGCTTGGGGAAAGGGCCCAGTCTTTTGGGATGACGGCTTCTTTTAATTCCTGCATAATTCTAAATCCTTGAAACTAAAGATGTAACAGCAGAACAAGAAATGTTGCAATGTGTTTTCCTACCTCCTTATCAGTCTGTTCTAAGGTAGTACAAACGAAAGGATTTCCATTGTGCTTCTCTGAAGTTGTACACTGAGATGTGATTTGGAGATTTATCAATACACCAGTGAAAATAAATTTCTCTGAAAAGTGTGTAACCTTTGCTTCTCATTGATTGTGTTTTTGTATATATAATTTCTGTAGCTCTCTCATCCCCAAGCAGCTGAAGCTCAAGCTTCCATGACTCACAGATATTCCCCTGTGCCACACACAGATAAGCAGGGTTGTATTCATGGAAGAAATTAATTGGTGAATCTATTACTTGTAATGTTTTCTTTCCTCTGTATGGTAATTTCTTTTACTGATACAGAGACATTTTTGATAGACAGTGGCAACCAGATACATTGAATGTGCTTGTCCATAGCTGCAGAAAAATGAACTGCATGATACCTGCCAAGCAGGGCAAAATATATTTCTTTTTGTAACCTACTGAAATAATAATAAGACCTGCAGCCTGAAGTATTGGGTTGTTATTAGATTTCTTTTTAGACATAGACACAGACTTTAGGGATCTGATCTTGCAAACAGGTAAATGGTGGTATGCCCAGGATGATCTCACTGAGATGGGTGCCCAGGGATCCTTTGATCGTTAGCAGTTTGATGCTGATCTATACCTGTGCCATAGCCACCATCTCTTGCTATCAAAGAGAACAATGTGAGTCTGAATAGGCTGCAATTAATTCAGAGTGCTGCAGCGAGATTACCGAGATGAAATTCAGCCATTGGTATTGTTTCTGAGCTCTGATGTATACTCTGGGTACCTGCAACATTTTACATCAATTGAAAGGCCTTACATCTTCTTTGCACTGCTAAATACTGCTTTTCACCATGTGCTTTGAGTGTCCCACTATATATCTCCTCTGCTTGTCTTCTGTCTTTATGGTTTCAAGAATCATCTTCATCCTTCATCTATAGCAGACTTATGATTAGACTATAATGCAGTGGCAGCTGATGTTTGAACATCAGTAGATAGACCAGTGTGCTCCTGGACATAAATAAAGGTCTTCAGTTTTCAGCTGGAGATCCATTTCATAAAATAAGGCTTTGGGGTGACCTAATTGTGGCCTTCCAGTACCTGGAGGGAGCTGACAAGAAACAGAGACACTGTCTGTAGGGGCATGTAGTGACAGGACAAGGGGAATGGCTTCAAACTGAAACAGAGTACCTTTAGATTAAATATTAGGAAAAAATTCTTCCCTATGAGGGTGTTGAGGCACTGGCACAGGTTGTCCAGAGAAGTTGTGGATGCCCCATTCTTGGAAGAGTTCAAGTCCAGGTTGGATGGAGCACTGAGCAACTTGATCTAGTGGAGGGTGTCCCTGCTCCATAGCAGAGGGGTTCGAATGAGATGAGCTGTAAGGTCCTTTCCAACTGAAACCATTTTATGATTCTACTTCCCATATGTTTGAAATGAAAAAGTTTTATATATCATACTTTTTTTTCAAGACAAACTGTACAATCTTGGTGATTTCTGAGATTACAGAATACATAAATGTCTCCTATTTAGTTTCCACTGTTTAAAAGAGCAGAGAAAAGCGACTCTCTTGATGAACCACTATTCACACTTGCTCTCAAAGCCCCAGTTCTTTCTGATATGTGCAGACTCTTTTTTGTATTATATTTTTGTCATGTGGATATTACCTGACTCTGATGTTCTGAAGTGCAGAAGGGTAGGTGGAATGGGGATTCTTCCATGCAGCTGGGATGAGCACGTGCCTTCTGCTTGAGGAACAGAGCATGGGCCTGAGAGGGACATTTGTGTCAGTCAGTCAGACAGTCAAGTCTTTGCAGAGCAACATCTTTGAGCAATTTAATTGTTGCATTAAATTGCCAGCATTCTAAATTCATCCAACTGCCAAGATTTGCAGTTCTTACTTTAAAAACATGGGATATGACTTTATGCTTGAGACTTCACCAGTCAGAAACGTGTTATTGGAAGTGGTTATTATTTCATTCATAAGCTAAGATAAGCATTATGCAAAATGAAAGAAGATCTCTGGAAGGACCACTGGCAAATTTTTGCTTTATATTGGCCTTCATATATATATATATATATATATATTGCAAAAAGTAAGTGGAGAGTGTATTCAGGCAAGATTTTCAAAGCAGGTACCAAGCCTTTTCCCTGGGCAAGACTGGGCATTTACTAGTCAGAGGCTTTATTGGAGTCTCAGGAAAAATTTATGCTCAGCAGGCTGTTAAAAGACAATAACCCCAGTTGCAAGGGCTACCAGGACATGGTGCTACAATTCTTGTTTTGAGACAAATGTTGTCTTCCAGATTTTTTAGTGTTGGTAGGTCAAGTAGGGATTTTCTGGGTTGCCAGAAATATTTTTAACTGACTTCCAAGTGAAAATTTAAAATGTGGGTGAACTTAGATGTCTATAAATAGAAAATCTAATGTATTCAGTGCTCTAAAATATTTTGTCTGGCCAGCAGCTACTGCTCCAGAAATGTGTGGGTGTACCGTAGGCCCTGTCATACCACAAACACGCCAGAGAATCAAAAATACCAATTCATTTTAGGCTTGCTTAGGAAACTGAATCCCACTATGTGTTAAAAAATAAAAAGTTTTTTCTCAAAGCAGAGAACCATTTAAGTGTTTCCCATAGCTGTTCATTACACACAGTTTAAATGCAGCAATTAATTCCTGACCCTAAGTATTCTGCATGATTATTTTCAATACAGCAATGAAGTACCGTTAAGGATATTTGAAAATGTAAAACATATAGGAGAAAGCAGATGATTAAACTGGAAGGCTCTTTCCTCATATGCAACTAGTAAATTCTACTTTTTGGAGGCTGCTATTTGCCCAGTGTAGTTTGAATGAATATGAGTTTTACTGATTTCTCAGAGTGTATACTGCCTATGAAACAGTCCTGGTTAATCATTATTAGAACATAAAAATGGCATAAAAGTACTTTCTAGGTACTTTCTATCACTTTTCTGCATCTTCCAGAAAACTTGTGGCATTACTGGAGATGTAACTATTTCAAGGTTGGATACAGAAAAACAGGGATACATATTCTGTAGTTAAAGATCTTAAAATGTTTTCCATAAGCTACTTCTTGTACGTTACTGAGAATTGCTCATCTACATTTTTAAGTTCATTAAGGGTGATGAAATCAGGGTGATGGAAAGAGGCTTTCTATGTGTATCATTTGTATTCCTTCTGAATTCACTACATTATGTATGATACAATAATGAAATTATAGTGATCTTGTATGTGAGGATGTGTGGCATTGTAACTTCAATGACGATTGATCTACCTTGAAAAACAGATGAATAAATGAGTATTCTTAGTCATAAATGTATTATATAAAATCACAGCAAACCAGACATTTCAGGAAATGGTGCTCAGTGACTCTACAGTTACTCCCTTTGACTTGACTTGATCAAACAAAATTACACATGTTTCATGTAACCAATATAAAGAGTCTGAGCTTTAAGAACTCTTNAGAGGCAGGAACATGTCAGAGATGGATATGTAATGTTTTCTTTAGTGATCCTGTGGTTTTTATGTGAATTTTTAAAATGGGGGATTTATGATGTCCATTCTCATCTGAAACATACTTTTTAAATTTTGCTGCAGATTACAGAACTGTACTAAATACTAACTCTCTGTAGACTGCACTTCTAATTAGAGTTATTTTCAGTACATATATAGAACTTTGAAAGACAGTTTCAAAATATAAGGCTGTATGAAAACGCATAAAACCTGGGAAAAGTATTGTATAAAGTATCAGTATGAAAAATAATAAACATGTATTTGAGGGCTGTAGCAACACACAGCATCTAACATGAGATTGGTATTTCTCTGGAGTAGCCCATACAGCATAAACACTGATTTCTATCTTCCCTGTGACATTACCTTTTCCCTGACCAAGAAATTAGGGCACATTTGCCTTTCACGTTGACTAAAGCACTCAAGAATATTTTACTTTGTGTTCTTCTGAGGTTAAAGGGACATGGCAATTCTTTCCAGGTGTGGATCTTGGCTGTTGAGAATGGAAGCAGACTCTGATGCTCTGCAAGTGCTTTTTGAAGTGCTTATTGATATTTTAGTGCTGAAATATTATAACACTGATATTATGAACATGTATTTAATGATCATATATTCATAAGGAGTGTAACTACCTGTTCATATGTATGCCTCTGGTAATGTTGGCTCATTCCTTTTTATAAAGCCTTTTTCGAAGAGTCAACTTTTGATACCTACCAGGGAGCCTGCACTTCACAGATTTGCAGTGTTTATAATGGGAGAAAAAAAGAAGGGGAAAAAAGGTTAAAAGTAAGAAGCACTAACAAGAAATTATTCCTAATCATATTACTATTCCTGAGGCATAACAAAAGAATTCTGGAAAAATCAAATTGCAGGATGCAAACCAAGTGTCAACTTGTCACTATGTTACATTTAAAGTAGTTATTAAAATCATTATGCTATCAACCTGTGAAGTTTAGGCATACCAAATATAGCAACCTGCTTAATTGCTCAATATTATGCAGTGAGTGAAAGAAAGGGAGGTGGGAGTGGAGAGAATGGTGTGTTTTCAAGGTACCCTAAAAGGCCTCTTTTCCTGTGGAGTAAATTATGTACATGTTGTTCAATAAGACCTTAGACTTTGACTATAGAATATGTTATTAGAAATGCAGCTGCCTGCATAGTCTGGGAATGGTTTTATTGAGATCTTCTAACAATGCATATTGACATGACTTGGTAGCTCTAATCATGCTATTGACACTGCTCTTCTCTCGGGAAATCAGATTAAAATGAACTGATATAGCCAAAAACAGTGCCTAAAATACTTAGGGTCAGGTGTCAAAGTTTAATTTCCCCTTGGACTAAAGCTGGAGAAACTCAGCTGAAGTTACTTCAGGTTTATATTTGTATGAGGAGCAACTTGACTCTTGATCGTACTGGAGACTTGGCAGTGAAAAGGCTGAACTGTGATTCTAGGATAAAGCAGTAAATTAGAGCATTGCTACAGTACCTATATAAAGCAGCCAGTGAAAACATATGTTTGGGGAGGTGTTGTGGGTTCGACCTTGCCAAAATGCCAAACCCCCCCAAGATGCACGAGGTCCCAGTGAAAGGAGGGAAGAAAAAAACCCTGAAACCGGAAAAACTATATACATATATTTACAGGAAAGTTACAATACATATACGTACAAATATAAAAAGAACCAACAATAACTTTATCCAAAGCTAGCCTCCCAGCTGCCCACCCCAATAACACACAGATTCCACCACCCAAAACCCACAGGAAACAAAACTCAACAGGTTTCCCTGAAAGAGCGCCCAGCAAAGCGACATCAAACAGGAAAGTATTTACTTCCCAGAGCCCAGAAGTGCTGTGGGCATCTCGGCAGGGAAGCGGCAGGGCCTGTCACTCTGGGAGCAGCAACACGGAGTCCTCCCCACCAACAGCACGGAGAGAGGGAGGGCAAGAGGGCCAGAGATACCTCTCCCATTAGATTTATACTCAACTTGAGGTCAGATGATATGAAATACCTCTTTGGTTGCTTAAGGCAGATGATACTTGCCCCTCTAAATCTACGGAGTGCCCCATGGCCCAAAAAACTGAGGCCTGCTAAATTTGGTTTCAGGCCTAACGAAATTAAGGCCTTAATCTAAGTTTTGGGGGGTTATCAAACCCATCACAGGAGGGGAAAAGAAGACAAGCCCCAAACCTTCAGCCAATTACTTTGAAGAGTTAATTTACTCCAAAGTGTGTGTTGTCTCCATAAAAATGAAGAATGGGGCAAAAAAGACGTAATTTCTCCCAGTACGGTTTGTATTTCTTTAAAACTGGAGATTTAAATTTTTTTGCTTGTCCTGTACGGGACATAACATAAGACTGTTGATGCAGAACCTGCCAGTGACACCCCTCCTTCACTTGGTAGTAGTGACTTCACCACACAGTAACTAATGGCACTGCATTTGTATTTCTCCAGAGGGCTGAAGGCTGTTCAGTGACTCACACAATCACTAAGTTTTCACAGTGCCATTCAAATTCAGGTTTGGTTAAGAACTGTCCTGCAGTTCTTAACCAAGTTTCTTGCTTGCCTGTTATGTTTCCACATAAGAAAAACGCAAGAAATTTAGCTGTAGATACAGAAGTAATTTGTTAAGCATATTTCTGCAGTCTGTAGAGATTGTTGCAAGTTCTGCAATCTTGTTTTTATCATATCTAATTTGATAAAAATTAGAACATGGAGATTAGAACATGAAGAAATGTGATCAGAGGTTAACATTCAGTTTTTTTTTTTTTCCTTCTGGCAATTCTTGCCATATAACAATATGATTCATTAAGAGATGTGTGTACTCTTTGGTAGAAGATCTGAGTCGAAGAACATGTGCATCATATCCTCTTCTGAGGATAATTTATTGAAGAGAATGTCGTTTTCATCCACTGAAATTATCTGCATGTGCTCTCTCCTTCATCTGGCCATGGAAGTTGCTGGCATTATGTGCTGTGGATAAATCTGTAGATTTGTGCAGTGTATGTTTGGAAAAATTAAAGCAGATATTATATTCATTTACACTGCTATTAACAGTATTATTAGCGCTACAAGGGCAGTGAGAAATTCAGACAGCGTCCAGTAGGGAAGTATTTAGGTACAGTAATATCACCTCATGTCTCCCTGCTTGCCAGTGCACTGGTCTGGGAGGACAATGCAATTAGGGATCCTATAGAGTAAGAATTATTTACTTCCTTCTCTCTGTACCTTGTGTTTTTTTTTTTTTTTTTTTTTTTGAAACTATTCACCAAAGGCATTTATTTTTCCTGTAAGACTTTATAGTAGAGCTATTGTAATTATTAATTGTACATTTCTCACAAGGAAGTGTGATGTGCCAACACACATTCCCTTTTACATAGAAGAATTTTGCTTTTCTATGAATTTATTATTTAATTTTGCATTGTCTCAATTTAAAACTAGTTAACACATATGTATAAAAATCATTAATATGCCTACTCATCCAAACCAATTATTCTGGCTCTACTCCCTGCTGTGATACACTACCATACTTAATTCAGCAGACCTCCTCTAGTATGAGGTCTTTATCTAGATTTTTTAAATGTGATAACAAATTGCGTGGTAGTTGATTGTATCTCTTACTTCTTTAGAAAATGTTCTGATTGGTTACTTCATTATTACATTGCCACATACATAAATATTCCTGTCAGTTTTTCACTGGAAATGTTGTGGTTTGTTGGGATCTTGCTCTGCAAGGCAAACTGTCCCTTTCTGTGTATTTGTGCAGTCCCAGTCCCAGTGAATGGACCTTACTGGCATGCTGTTTTTGCATCAATATAGATGTAAATTATTGTCATTAAGGAAGTGATTGAAATAGCAGACTTTTCTTATAAAAGCTCAGACAAAGTCAGCCCACAATGTATTTTAGCATTTGCCATACGACATCCATTTAGGAAAGCTGATTCACAGCTTCTGAGTAGCTGTCAGAGATAAAACTTTCCCTTTATCTCTCAGCTGATACAAAACTTCATTCTAATATAAAAATCATGTGAAGATTATAATTGTATAGAAGCAAACAACTGAAAAAAATTCCCCATCTCCTTTGGAAGGAAGGAAGAACAAATTCAAGGTTTTGAAGAACCTGGTCTACTGGAAGGTGTCCCTGCCCAGGGCAGGGGGTTGGAATGAAATGATCTTTAAGGTCCCCTCCAGCCCAAAACATTTTGTCATTGTAAATTGTGCTGTTTTTTTCATTGGAGTTATATTAGTTGTTCAGCTTGTAACCAGGAAACCACATAATCTAAAAGCCAGCAGTTACCCTTTTGTTTTCTGTGAAACAGAGACAGAGTGGAAGGGCATGGCTGAACTGGGGGGGTTGGAAGTTCCTTGGGAAACAATAGGCAGTGCAGCATTGCAGTAAAAGATAGTTTTGTTGGTATGGCATACTTGATTATATGATTATGTATGTGAGAAAAAGTTCAAATTCACTTTTGAGTCAGTGGTTCAGAGGAGAATGGCAGGAGTGTTGGTGGGTGGGTGCAGGAGCAATCTGTGTTCCTCAGTGCCTTTTGACATCTCATTTGTAGAAATCTAGTTACATGTTGAGATGCCTGTTGACTTTCATCTCAAAATCTATTTACTTTGGAGTAAAAAATGTTCTTATAGTGAACTATTCATTTAGATTTAGTTTTCAAAGATGCTTGCTCAGTCCCTCTTAAGCTTTCATTAGAAATATGGATAGTGAATAAATGACCATGGTGAGCAGTAGTTTCTGAAGAATGAGTGTAGTTGTCTGAGGAAAACAGCCCAAAGCTAATTATGTGCATCAGTTTCATCCAAAGCATTTGACCCTGACACATTTTGGAGCAGGCAGGTTCTCCTTATTTCATCAATGCTATTGTTATAGACAGTGGCCTGTCGACTTGTTTCTTACTAAGGTCAGACACATCAAATGGAGCGGGACATCCGCATGATCAGATCTAAATTGCTTGCTGGACAAATTTCTAGCTGTATTGTAGTCTAATACCAAAACTTCTGGTTTCCTATAAAAGGCACATTGTGTCAGGGGAACAGAGGGAAAAAAATTAGGAGGAGTTAAGGGTTCAGCCAGCTGATTGTTGATCAGAACTTCCAGACCAGGCATGGATTGTAGAGCTCTGCCATTTATTGACTGAATTTACTGGTTTAGGATAGAGTTAATTTAACAAGTTTTGTGGGGAAAAAAAAATTGTTGGTGATGTAGTAATACAAGTGCTTTTATGGAATCACAAAATGCCTTTTCAGAAATATTTCAGAAACATATCAGCATTTCAACAGTCACATCTTTTAAAATAGACTGTTGAGAGGGTTCCATGTTCCTGTGGGAGCTCTACACACAGAAATCTGCTGAACAATATCACTTGTTACTTTTGATTGAGTATAGCCTGATGCCATATTTGTATGTAATCTGAGGCTCCCAAAACTGCAGCTATTCTCCCAAATATGTAATATCACATTTTAACCAACAGAAGGGGCTGCATTTTGGGTCTTAAGGTTGCCTTCAGAAAGCTAAATTCACAAAAGAGGCCTAACATGCTTACTGTTTTTGTGAGCATCATGTTGAGGGAAGTCGTATTGGCCAAAATGCTGTTTGCATGTTAGGGCTGGGCAGTCTTTTAGAAATTGAATGTTTTGCTCCAGATATTTCCTTCATATGTAGATTAAGTAGCGAGCCACAAAAAAACCCTTGAAAATGGGGATATAATCAGTATTCACCTGAGGCTAAACTTTCACATCTTTACAAATTAACTGTAACATATAAACTTTACCTGAGAGACTGGTTCTCTAGGTTAGCTTATGTAATTAGAAAAAAAATTGCTTCCCAACATAAATGCTGTACAAACGTCTCAACAGAATTTCATACACAGAGAGCTAAGAAGAAAATGCAAACATTCTAAGTTTGGTAAGTCCACAAATCCTGTTGATATAGAGGCTAAAGGGTTTTTTTGCTTTTAAGTATTACAGGTATTACCAGTCTTGATCAAATCTTCTATTACATGCTAAAGAAAGTGTTGTCAGTATCTGTAGTTCATCAGCGCTTCTTTCCCTACTCAGTCTGTTCTCTTCTATTGAGAAGCTTTTCTTTGCTATTCAAAATGGACTGAATCTGTGCTCTGCCAAACAACTGAAATAGGAGGCAGCTGAGAGAATAGCCCTTAGTTCTCCCCTATTACCTGGATATAAATGTCAGGGAAGAATTAGTTTCAATGGGCTTTAGAAACAAGCATGAAATGAGGGAAGAAAGATTGCCAGAAAAACTCCTTCCTTCAGTTGGTTTGTGTTTCAGAGAAGCTACCTGAGAGCCCACCTACGTACAGGCCCTAGGAAGGCAGCTCATTTTTGTGCTTTTAATTAGTGGAAAAATTAATGCTGCTTTCCAGGTGGGTTTTGGCAGCTAGTCAGCCTTTCATTCACAGGTTGTTTCCTCTTGTCATTCTGTAAGAGAGCTGCAGCATGCTTGGGGCTCGTTTAAAACCTTGACAGAAAAAGTGGCTGATGTCCCAAGCATGGCAATCCTCTGACTCTCCTACCCTGTTTTAGGTAAAAGCTTTTTGCAACCTGTAATGTAAATAGCTGAATCAAATAGCAAGGATCTGTTGAGAGCCATTGCTTCAGCATGAATACAGGAGCCTTGATTACTGTTATACTGAGTGCCCTTAAATACACACAGGTTCAAACCATTTTTTCTAGGTACTATTAGTGCACTGTTGCAGACTTTAAATAAGGAAATCTCATCTCAAAGATATCACTTATAATCAACTCTTGCTAATATCTTTAATTCAATATTATAAACCCAGAGTCACTCCAATCTGAAACAGTCTTTAAAATGATGCTAAGCTACATGAATAGAAACGAGATCAATAAAACTGTTTTTCTGTGATGAATGCAGGCATGGATGATTTCTTTTTTAAATAAAGGTAAAATCAAATTTGCTATTTGTATTCACACTGCTGTTTTCATACTAAAACCCATGAAAAGATCACATGGTAATCAACTGGTGGTGTTGGCTGTTGCATAAGTGTAGCTTTTGCAGTACATCATTAGTTTGATTCAGGTCAGGTGGGCTGAAATAAAACCATCTGAAGCAAGGCTCATTTTGTGTGGCATTTACCAAGTGCAAGATGATAATTGCTGTCACTGAAGCATGACTGCTTTTGTAATGAATACTTTCTGCTTGTGTTCAGAGTATGTAGCTCTGTGTGTGTAATGCAACATGCTTTAATCTTAAAATAATAAGCAAATTTGCAATTGAATTTATTGTTCAGTAAAGCTGTATTTCACAGAGGTCCTGGCTTTTACAGTCAAGTGATCGACATTTGCTTTTAATTACGTAGCACTGGAGAGATCCTGTACACCTCCTTCTGTGATGGCATTGTGTTTCCAACTAGTTATGTGGATAATCAAATCTGAAAAGCACAGGTTTAAATTGGTTAATGAAGTTAAGTGTTAGCCCAACACATCACATTTTCTCCCCTGTGCTGTTCAATCAAATCAGTGTTATCTGATTTTACAGTGGCTTTAATGTGGTCCTCTTGTATTTAGGTGGGATTGTTTGACTTCTTCGCCTTTCCATTGATCTTACCCGGTGATGATACTGGTGTCGCCTTCCTGTTCATGTGAAGTCAATATCTTCAGCAGTAGATTAAGAGCTACTCCCTTCCAGCTGGAAAAATAAGTACAATGGCATTGCTTTGCCTCCTGTGTAACAGCAGAGCTTGGTTAATATCTGTTGGTTAGTATCTGTGAGGGCTGCAGGAAAGTTGTCAGCTTTCTTCTGGCATTAATAAATGCCAACATATATGCTGTGATCCTCTGTTCAAAAGTTCTTCCCTAAAGCTCAATCTGTTTCAGTGTGGGAAAACAGAGAAACATTAAAATTGAAAACAAAAGTTACAAATGTTTATGAAATATATACATATATGAAATATTGTATATGTGTGTCACTTTTGGAGAAAGAACAAGACTTAAAAGGTTTAAATTTTGTTGTCATAACTATATTGGGTTATGTAATTAGAGATTTAAAAAAAAAAACAAACTTATGTTCCAGAGATAGAAACCCAAACTAAAAAGTCATCAGAAAAGCCCCAGAACAGAAACTTATTAATATAAGAAAGTTTTTGAACTGAGGAAGGAAATGCCATGTTTTGTTGAACAGCAAGTGTTATTTGAGTCTTTCTTCAAGAACGTTACTATGTGGGTCCTGCTGCCTAAAACTGGAGAATGTGTTTGGGGGTGTGCTTGAATTTGTATTTCATAATTTCAGAAGGTGCATGGGAAAAAGGGGACAGAAAAAAGTGATTTTATTAAGGTCACTATTTGCTTGCCATAGGTATCAGCTGCGTACCTGTCTTTCTGCTGGGATCTTCTCCCAGTGTGGCTTATTGACTCCCTGCCACCAGTAGAAACTTCTGTGAGTCCCACTAATGTGACTGGCTATGGTGTCTTCTCATAACTGATGGCCTAATTGTTTGGAAGTGATTAGATGTTATTGCCCTAATGGTTAGGCCCTCGGGTGTAGTGGATGGGCTGTTTGGATCGGTTAGTTGGGCATGGGATGGCATCTGCTGGGAATCAGCTCTTCTCTCTACCCATCCTTCTGAAGGGATCAGCTGCCCCAAAAAAAGACTGAAGCAACTAATACTTGGACCAGGGAGCTCTGAGACTATGCAAACAGACATTAATTTGTTAAGAATTAACATTTTTACTTGCATACTGTTGAGCTATTTTGTCTACTACTTCTCTTTGTAAGTCTGTTACTTTTAAATGCTATTTAAAAATGCTTTGTTTCAAACTTATTTGTGTGACATAAAGCACACTATGATTAGAACCAAGTAGGCAGGGGGAAAAGTATTTGTTAATGGAAAAAGTAAAAGCTTCATGCTAGTAAATATCTTACCAATTTATGAGGGAAAATGGCATAGGAAAGCTTTTTAAAAGGTCAATGAATTTCTATTAAATTGTTCTATCCTCATTGCCTTTAAAATTAAGTGTGCAAGGTGAACATTAAAAACCATGTGTTCAGTGGCTGAATTGCCATTTAAAGCAAAGTTGAACACTTGGGCCCCAGAAAGAGAAGGGAGTGAAAACTTCTGACTGCTTTTCCAGGAGCTGTTACTCACAGCAGTAATTTTATATGCACCTCCCCTGGTAATATATTTCCCCAAAGGATGCAGTCTATATGTAGTGAATATATGTGTCAGAAGGGCATTTGGTCAGCCAGGGGGCTGGGAGTGACCAGGAGACCAGGAGCTGTGCAGCTTTCTGCTTGGCTGGAGCTGTAATTGAGGAGCACTGTTGGTCGTGGGTAATGAGGAGAGTCTTGTGCGTGTGGTGAGATGTTGGTTTTGTAGGCTGAATCTTCATTTGGCAAGTTATTGAAGGCTTCTTATTTCCATGCAGATAGATGACATACTGAACTGGCCAAAGCAAAGTTTTCTTTTAATAAAGGCAAAAATCAATAGTCAGTGGCTTGCTTGAAAAGATTCAACAGAATTATTTTTAAAATCCAAAGCAATGGCTACCATCACAACTTCTCTATATTCATCACTTGCCCATTTGTAGTTACTGAGCTGTAAAGCCCCATTTTAAGGTGATGGGAACACAGTCCTGACAGAATGTTTGAAAAATCTCACAAATTCAGGATGTAGAAAAAAATATTACAATCAATGTCTGTGTCTCACATTCTTAAGGAAAGACACCAAATAAAGGGTTACTGCTGAGCATTGATTCTTTTCTATGTGTTTTCAGCCTTCTTTCTGATGATAATAATTGTTGTTCCCTGCCTGCTAAAATCTGTGGTTTCTATTATTGTTGTTAAGGCATTTTTCATAAGAGAAGATTGCTAACAGCTGCAGTACCTGTTAAATTTTCATGTCAACATTAAAGGGATGATAATTTATTTTACTTTTAATCTGGTCTAGAGTAGAATGACCTTTTCTTTGCTTTATATTAAAATTTCTTCCTTGAAAAATTAATGTTTTTTCTCCATGTTGCATGTATTGATTATTAGTGCTGGTATTTATTCATAATTAAAAATACAGCAGGCAAGAAAACCATTTTTAAAGCTTGATCTAAAGCCTTCTGGCATTTTTATTTCACTGTGTTCTGATATTAACCCTTTTAAGCATGTAAATAGAGGAACTGTACTTTCTAAAGAGCTGTAAGAAAGTCAAATGGGTATTAATACATCTTTCAAATTTTGAGCTAACCCATCTCAAAAATGTTGTAGCTGATACAGAAGCGCAGTCAGTCATTTTACTGTGACTTTGGTCAGTCTCTGTACGAAAATGCAACTTGGATCATAGCAGTATCTGCACAAACTCCAATTAAGAACGAGCTTTATTCTGATTTTTGATGCTAAAAGTTACAACTTTCTCTTCATGAAAGTAATTCTTTCTTTCTTTCTTTCTTTCTTTCTTTCTTATATTCTTTTCCTTTTTTATTGCTTTTCATTTTTTTTTTTTTAATGTTACATAAGCAAGACTTGTGCAGCCAAATATTAGAAAGATTAGAAAGAAGCAATTTGGCTTAGAAAGAGCTCTATAGATTGTGGAGGGTGACAGAAGCTGTCAGTATTGATTTTCTGCCACTTTCCCATCTGACCTTTTGGATTCCAGCGGGCTCTCTTAAGAGGATTTAGCTTGTACCAAATTAAAGATATCACAGAACAGTTGCTGACTCATATTATGAGAGCTGACTGAGCTCTGCTGCCATCAGCACAGTCTTATTGTACGCAGGGGCATGCTCATTACTTGATTTAATGTGCTCCTGTAGATCCAGTTGTTTGAAAATCTGCTTATAAAAACAAGGTTAATGATGATAAATGAAGTTGCCATCTACTTTATACACATGGATGTGTATATTTAAATGTATCATTTTAAATTTTTGCTTGTGAAATCTGACATACAAAGGGATCAAAATATACACCAAAAACTTTGATAAAGCAATGCTTTACATATGCACCTGTAAAAGCTTCATTTGCATTGTTGTGGATGAAATGGGAACAAAAACCCTAAGTGCTTTGTCTTCATTTAACACCTCCTGGCAGCAACTTGACACAAAACTTCAATGTGAGGATCCTCTGCAGCGTACCTTTCCACCCTGTTTGGAAGAAATAAATTGCTTGTCTAGAGTAGTTAAAATACTTTAATCTCACTTAATCTTCGTGAAGTATTTTACCATATGAAGGAGTTCAGCTTGTAAAAATAGATTTTTTTTTTCCACTGGATGGTTAGAATACATAAACATGTAATAATAATAATAAATAGGAGAATTCCTTCTAATTGTTAGCATAATTTTGAGAAGCAGGATGTTAGTATGTAGGTTTTTGTTTGATAACCCTGCACTAGGTTAATGTGTTTTAAAATACCACAGGAATATCCATCCAGAAGAGCTGTCTGTGCCTTCATTGAGAGATGCAGCGAAGGGCTGAGTGTTGGTGGGGCAGCAGAATGTGCTGGTACCAGCATTACCACCTCCAGCTCTCACCACTTCTGTTCTCTCCACCCCCCTAGAAAAGCCAAAAGCAGAAAAGACAGTCCCAACACATCTTCCTGGTAAGGTCAAGATTGAAACCTCCTTGAGTTTAGACTTAAGGCTAATATGGCTCTCCTTTGCTGGTTTTATTCTGTCACTGGTTTTTGCCAAGTTTTGGTGGTTTTTATGGGTCATTCCTTTGTAAAAGTCCTTGAACCTGGACTGATAGTTTCCCAAATCCATTTCATTTGTTACAAATGTGCACTTTAGGTAGAATATCTTAAGCCTGATTTCCAAACTTAGTGTATCCTGCCACGCTCTGTGTGTGTGTGTGTGTTAATGCACATGTATGCATGAAATAGCAAACCCATGCCAGTCTGCATTTACAGAGAAGCAAAGATCTCAAAAGTTTATGTATATTTCAGTGATGAAGGATCTAAAGGAAGTGGAAAATGGACCACAGTGTGAAACTACTGTTCATAAATGTTGTAGGATCCACACCTGAAACTTGAGCCCAGAGATCAGCGGTGTGCTGCAGTTACTGGCTGAGGTCTGCTTTGTTAAGAACAAAGTCCAAGATCCAAAGACACTAGGATTTTTTTGCTTTGGGAATATATATCTTTTTGTCTGCTTACTGCTACTTAGGATCAGGTGGGTTTTTCCAAGTAGGTCTGGCTATGCTCTTTATCCAGGCTGTCAGTTTTTAGTTTCGTTTATAAGGAGCCACATTTCATTGACATAAAGTTTTGTTGGTTTATTGCTAACTGTATCCGAGCTGGAGTCCTGTTCATCTGAGTCCTGTATCAGCAATATTGCAGATACTCTTGCTTTGTAGCAAAAAGGATTAGCAGGTTCAGAAATGCTAATTTTGCATACGTTCCACTAATGATTCCTGCTGGAAAGCCTGTTGTGCATCCAGCAGTTTCCATGGTGTGCGGCATTTGTCTGCTCTTTGTGTCTTCAAGGCAGCTGGAATTTCTTTCAACTAAAAAGGGAAAACTTTTGGCTGGGCAGGGATGGCTTAGGGCTAAGAAGGAACTGAATAATCCAAGAATATGAAGCATTTTTATGCAAAAAGACCTGTTTTCTGTTACTGAATGCCTTGAGCTCACCACTGATGCTGGAATCTCAATATACAATTTCTGTCTAGAGTGTTGTGCCCCATTATGTCTCCCTTCCAGTCTCCTTCTAGTTGTATCAGTGGATCCTTGAGGCTCAAGGTCATGCTTCTTCTGCAACTGGTGAGCAGTTCAGAACCATTTAACCACATCTTCAGGAAGACCAAACAAAGATATGTGAATCTGTAGTTTTATGAAAATCTAAAAGTGCTGTTTTCTTCAGACAGAGCAAATGACATTAAGAGGTTTGAGTTTTAGCTTTGGTCATTGCACTAATGTCTTTTAGACCTTAAGCTGTTGATATTAGCTTTGGTTCCTCTAATAAATTTGGTCACCCTTGGACATATCTCTCAGTTGTTCTACATCTCATGCAATTTCCCTACTGTTTCTTCTGGCATGATGGTGATGGAGCTTAACTGGATATGTGAACTGCTTCAAGTTTTACGTAAACATATTTTTTTCCTTCTGCAGAAGTATTTTTAACCTAAATCAGCTTACTCGTCTAAATAAATGCATGGTCCTGCAAACAAGTGTGCTGGCACTGATGAGGAGTACCTGGGCATTGAGGAGAGGCCTTGCTATTGAGGAAGAGGTACCTGTAAAATACCACTTCAGTTTCAGGCAACTCTAAAGCTGTCTTTTCTACTCTGTTCAGAGTCCCTAAAGCAATTGGAACCTATAGGCACTTTTGTAATAGAAATGGTCAGTAAGATACACAGAATCCTTTTCATGCCAGAGTTTCAAACTCAACCTGATGGGTTTTGTAATGTCCCTGTTAGTAGGAAAAGTCGAGACAAGTGTATTAGCTCTGCTCACACAGGGTTTGTGGCTTAGCATCTCCCTCTCTGATAGCTGTTCTGAGCGCTGCAGTGTGTGACAGATTGGCAGAAATAGCCCCTCAAACTTCAGTCACATCTCAGGCTCTAGTCCGGTCCTGAGCTTTTGTCAGTGTATATTGAAAATGCTTTTAAAACCCAATTTCTTCAGCTGACAGTATGACAAGTTGTCCTTCCCTGCATTTTTTTCTCAACTTCAGGGATTTTTGATAGTGTTCTGTGCAGAAAACAGGACAGAAAATGGAATAGTATGACTAGGAGTGAGTCTAAATGTATCATTTATGCTAATGTGTGAGCTTAAGTATACTTTTGAGGAGGCCTTGACTGTGTTGTGGATGTGGCTCATTTTCTCTGCATCTCTAAGAATGTAGTTAACGATCATGGGCAGAGCTCAATGATGCTTCATCTTTGTGTGTTCATCTCTCAGTGAGAGGTGTCATGCACATGGCACTGCTACTACCAAAGCAGTTCAGAGCACGGCCACAGTCCTGGTGCTGCTCTGGGAGTCTCCTTGGAAATATCATTGGTGGTAATGGCCAGTCATTTTTAGGTGTTTTCCATCAGCTCCTGTACAGATACTGGAATCAGACACCCAAGCTTGGCTATTCTCCTTGGAGTGCTGGCTGTTGTTGAATGCTTGCCTGGGTAGGTGGGCAGCAAATAGATCAATAAAAATGCTTTCTCTTGCCTTTTCTATATCTCACACTGTCAATTTTAGAAGAGTTTCCCAACTGTATATCTTGACACGTGGCTGTACCACAGTCCTTCATTTTCTCCTCATTTCTAAAACAAGAGCGAAAAGTACCAAATCAGCCAAAATCTTTCCTTCTCCCCTTTGGCCAGGAGATGGAGTTAAGTTCTGGCTTTTAGGCACTTAGGAACCTTAAGTGTAATTTTCTCTTAGGCTTCTGCTATCTTTCCCTTTTATTGAAATTATTGACTATCAACGATCCAATTTTATGGCCTGAAGTCTTCAAAACATAATTATTAGCATTCAAATAAAGGAGCTATTCTCATGAGTTGCATGTATTCAAATTACTTTTTATACAGGTGAGGGTCACAACAATGATAAATGCTCTGTCTGCCATTTGTTCCTCACATAAAGTAAGAAAAACTCACTAAAAGTCTTTGGGAAAAGATATTAACCGTGGGTCCTTGGCTACTGTATTTAGTATTTCAACAGCAGCTGCACTTACTCCAATATTCTTTATTTTCTTTTTTTTTCCCCCCTATCTTTGTTTGTGATGTTTTTTTTTGCTTTTTTTGTTTTTTTTGGTTTTTTTAACCTGGGGCCGGTCAAGTGTTTGTAATATTTTTTATGATGTTTTCAGACAGAATAAAGAGCAGGCCCATCTCATCTCAAAGATGCTGTGTGGGTTTAAGACTGCAATAAGATCACTCCTAATTTAGCTGGAGTAGATCTGCCAAGGTAAATCAGGACCCCTACAGGACTCTTCTTATTGTTTGGCAGCTTAAAAGCAATCTCAAAAATGAAAGAATAGGATCTTCAAAATTTCTTTGTGCATTTGCAAAACACTCTTCTTACAGCCTCATTTCTCTTGGCCTTGGTGGTGTTGCCGTCTTTTCACTTAGAGCCAGGATCTTCATCACACTCCAATGCTGCTCATGAAGAGGATTTTGAGGAGAATAGAAAGATTTTGGTTTTTTTGAGGGATGTTCCCTGTGGCAAATTTAAACTTAATTGCATTTCCCATTAGGACAAACTTTTTCTCGGGGCTTTTGAGCCCAGATTTATTTGCATTATTTAAAGATGCCAAAATAAATTATGCCTTTCCTTTTTGCAGTTTTTTTTTCTTCAGATGAAGTCTTTTTCTGACTGTGATAATAGTGAGGATTAATTTTAGGAAAATAAATATTTACAGATTCATATTACATCATAATGCAAATCTTAAGCTCATGCATATTCATAATTAGGCAATTGAAGGAGCTCAGGAGAGTAATTCCTGGCAGGTTTTGGAATTTGATGTTGTGGTGATAGGGTTTTTTTTTAACTAAAATTAAAGTTTCAGCCCTACATGACGTGTTCATTTAATAACCAGATCTCTGTGTGGGACATAGTCCTTTCCAGTGGGTTAAACGCATACAGACCATCAGCTATATACTAGAATAGAACGTCCTTCTTGTTTGCAGCTGGAATTGTCTCCTGTCTGTGTCCAGGAATTGTTGGGCAGACACGCAAACCTGCCTAGGCGAGTTTCAGACCTGGCCCAGATCTAAGGTCTCCTTCTCAATGGCTGGGCAGTTAAGTGCTCGTGGCACATACTTCAAAGCACATAATGTAAGGCTGGTCGTGATGGGTCCCTGAAGCTATAAAAAGATCATAGATTTGCATGAAAAGATTTAATGGTCTGGAAAGCCATAGTAGAATGGAATCAGTGAAGGGGTCTGTAAAGAAAAGTCACTGAGCCTGCTGTGGGGATTTCCAGGAGCACTGACTGCAGTGGGCACCCTGTGCCCTTCAGTAGCTCTTAACAAGCACATTGGCTGTGAAAACATATTCAGCCTCTCTTGAATTTAAAATATGGCTTGAAACTTCTGCAGTAGGGAAAATATAATGCTTACAGTTTTGAGACATTGATTTATATTCATATAACAGTATGTCAGATTTTTTTAAAGTAAAACACATTGCAGTTTTAACCAGTCATGGAGAAGTCATGTTTTTGAGAGGAGCAAAATAGGACAGAAATATCCTTATTTCAAATCAAAGATTATTATATTCCTTTTGGCTTTCCTTAAAAAAAAAAAAAAAAAAANAAAACAGGAAAAAAAGCAAATACAAGCAAAAACAGAAAATACAAGTTTTGAAAACTTAGTAAAATAAAAACATCACTATAGAGGATCAAGTTAAAATCTTGCTGAAAAGAAAATTGAAACAGTCAAGCGCAGCAGCCAGAGCTAGGAAAGCTGAACACAATAATCAATAAGAATTCTTGTCCTGAAAATAGGGATATGCAAAATTGGATGTGGAAGTTGTCCCTCAGCTAAATCACATGCTCAAAATTAAATATATTTAATAAGATGAGGTTCAGTTTTTCTGTGTCCCTGATGCCCTGACCAAGTTTACTGGCAATTTTTATTAGACCAAAAACTAACTTCACCAACACATTAAAGCTCCAAGAGCTCTAGAGCAACTTTTTAATACAAATTAATAGCAGCCAATCAATTGGCAGTCAGATAACCAGTAATGAAATAAATAAACAACTTGCCCTCAGCGCATCCTTTGCCCTTCCTCAGGTCCTGAAACACTTATGAAAGATGTGGTCGCGACCCTTGGATTGAGGGCTGCCAGGCACGAACACTGACATCTGTTCCAGCGCTTGCTTTTCATGCTCAAGAGGGGCTTTCAGTCCATCTCCAGGGCTGCGAGTTCTGCAGGGTTAAAAGGCACTTCATTTAGTTCAGTGTGTCGCTGGAAGGATCAAACAGAAAAACTTGATTTTCCTGAAGAGTCTAATTACATTAGACACTTACCTGTCAATGGAATTACATTAAGTAGCTATGAAAATCTTTAGATGTCTACCTGCCTGCTATAAGGAAATTAAAAGCCAAAATGTTTTAAACCCCAGGATGTTTTAAAATCAAAATTCTGCCCTAATTAAAGTATGTGACTGGACTATTTAACATAGAAGAATAAAGGAGATTAACACCAGGCTCCTTCTTGCTTTGCTTATCATTAAGCAGTGATGAACATTCAGTGAAGAAGATATTATCTAGAGCTAAGCCTTCTTTCTTTTCTACAGCAAAGCTTTCTTCAGTTCAGCTTTGTCTGTACGTCAGAAGATTAGTGATAGAGATGGGGTTGATAAATTTGTCTCTAGTGTAACTAGACCTGTGCTTTCTCATATGCACTGAGAAAGATCTCCTTCTTAATACAACATTCAAGCAAAAATTTGTGGCCAGCGTACTCACCTTTTAAGTGCATGCTCTGCCTGTGAGCAGGTTTATAAAGGCACTGGAATAAATAAATAGTTCTACAGACCTATACCAAACAGTTAGTTTTAATGGCAAAAAAACCCAATCAAGTGATTTTATGAGTCCCAGTTAAAAGTAATTATACAGTATAAGTGCTTTAAGTAAGTTAATGAGACAGACAAATCTGATAACAAATTGCTTTCTCATCATAAGCTTCAAGTTAATTCAATGTGTCCATTGCAGGACATTGTTTTGCATTGCTTTGCTCTCCACTGAGTCCAGCTTTGGCCCCATTTGCATCCGTCTCACTCCATTTAGCACAGGGGTGAGCATTCAACTGTTTGCATTAGTAGGTGTATGGGTAACAAATTTGGTGTTGCAGAAAAAATTACGATGACTTGAGGAAGCAAACAGCACTAACGGGAATAACTTTTGCTGTTTCATTCTGATTTCACCATATTATTTATCCTAATGCTAGGGTGTTTAGATAAACACAAAATACTGTCTGTGTATTTATTGAGAAATTGAGAAACCAGTTTTATAATCATTTGCACATCTTCAATAGCATTTTCAAGTATGCATTTTCAACAGAATGCTGATTAGCTCTCTGGTATGTAATAAGTGTTTTAGTTGGAACTGAGTGTCTGGAGGTGCTCTTGAAGAGAAAGCAAAAGTAAGGTGAGTTTTTTTCAGCCTCTGATGTTTGATTAATGTAGGGAACTCCTGGGTACCACTCCTTCCTTGGACCCTTCCACTTCCAATGGGTGGAAAGACCTTTGCTCAAAAGGAGAACGTCAGAAGGGATCAAGAAAATATCATCTGGTGGTCCTGGCCTTGTGTGTTGTAGTTTGATATTGCATCTCACAAAGTTTGGGGTAAGGGAATCAAAAAGACCTGACAATATTCTTGGTACTTATTTTTCCCAGTTAGTCGTCAATCTCCTTGCTGTGAAACTGAAACTTGCTGTTCAGTGCTTGGAAATGAATGATCAATGTGTCTGATTGGCTTTTGCTTTGGTCTTCCTGCCTTGATAAGGGCAGGAACATTATAAATAATGAGATTTTTTTACTAGACTGCATTAATATTATTAATGTATTCTATTTTTTATTTATTCCTTCAAGTGCATCAGTGGATGATGTATAGACTGCTTACATGAGAAGAAAAAGTGCTATGCAAAGATATTAAAAAAAAATTATATATACCAAGTAATACCAAGATTGATAGCAGAGGAGATGGTAGTAAGTTATACATTTTATTCCACAAAATCTGCTTTTTTGTAGTGTTTTTATAATACTAAGTAAATATACCAGAAATTAGGAAATCCATTGTTAATTGTGCCCATGGATGTCACAGTTAATTGATTATAGGAAAGTGTGCTCTTACTTTGTGGCTGATTTTTAGTGTTAGTTTGATTTTTTTGAAAATACTCAAAATACAATTTTCCTTTTTTTAGTTATTAGGACAGAAAGAAAAAAATGCTTTAAAATATTTTTTTGTGAAACAACGTTACACTGGAACATCTGTCAGGTCTAATGGGCTCTAATCCAGAGGATCAGACCAGAGCAGTCTAATCCTCTCTGGGATGGCTATACCAGTAAATTATCCTGAAGAAGGGGTTTATTTCTGTAATACATTTTGCTTTGCAGTGACTGCAGGCCTGACCCTTTTAAGTCTACAGTAAATGCAGAATAGCTTACTGCAATAAAAGAATCTCACATTTATTGTAAAGTAAGAATATTCTCACTAGCAATCACCATGGAGTAGATAATGTATTATAATTTCACATTCTTCCTGGGTTTTTTTGTCTGGCTGACCTTTCTGCAGACAGTAGAAGTATGAGCCTGAAGTGCACTCCATAAAAATATCCCCTAGACTGAGGCATCCAGTCCGCTCTCCAAAGTAGTCTGTGTAAAGGGTTTAATGTTCCTGTAGCTTTCCTTCTTTCTTTACCTCTCATATAATGGGAGCAGAAAGTCCAGTCTGGTTAGTGACAGGTAGCCCCTCTGTGGATGGAGCCCACTCTTAATTGAATTTATCAGATGTTTGCAGTAGCATTTGCCCAGGCTTAAGGCTTTGGAGGATGGAGAAGACGGATTTAGAGAAATAAAGCCAGCTGATGGATGGGATCACTTATTAGAGATCTTTCATATAAATTATGAAAAATAGCTACAGTGAATTATAGCTGTAAGGCTTTCAGATAATAAGCCTTTCAGGAAAAAAATAATGAAACTAAGTGACACTCAGTTCTGAGTCTCATTACCAAGCTGAATCATAATTCAAAGTTCTTTTAAAACTTCCAGGATGGTTTGCAAATCTTGATGAAAATCAAAGTAAGCTTGATCATATTTAACCAGTTTAAGTGAGTTTTTTGGCTGCTGTTGTACTCCAGGAATATTCCTTTCCAGTAAGTTTCCAGGTTATTTCTGTCTACAATCCATTGCCCGCTGCTCTCAAGGTCCAGGGACTGCAATTTTTTACTGTCAGTTTTTGGGCAGTTATTCCTCATCAAAATCGACAGAGCTAGAGAAAGCCTCCTCTGCCAAGGTAGCACTCCTTACAAAATCAATAGAAATAGCAGAGCAGGCAGGGAACCAGCAGCCTGTACTCTCCTGTTTCCATTCCCCATTCATCCTTGAAATTGGACTTTCCTTGGCTCCCAATGCCAACCAGCAGCAGGAACAATTGACACAGTTAACTCAGTCCCGACACAGCCCTGGGGATTCCATGGCCACAGAGAATCTCCTGAACACCTTCCATTAAGGGTATTTTTTGTGTACAGGTGAAATGCAGTATGCTGAATTCTTGAGGTTCATTAGTGACCCCTGCTGCCATTGGAGAAATGGGAATTTTCTCAAGTCAGGTGGTGTAGTGGCTGGAAAGAAACATCTCCTGCAAGAAAAATATTATACAGCAGCAAAGGATGTAGGTGGTAAAAGAGTTGTATAAAAGTGTTGGTTTAGTACTCTGTCATGATATTTAAAAAATACAAAAAGTAGGAGGGTAGAAAATAGAGACTATTAATATCGTCCT
Organism: Scytalopus superciliaris; assembly: GCA_013400415.1. Classification (NCBI taxonomy): domain Eukaryota; kingdom Metazoa; phylum Chordata; class Aves; order Passeriformes; family Rhinocryptidae; genus Scytalopus; species Scytalopus superciliaris. The sequence goes on from VXBX01009463.1 coordinate 427,526, forward strand.
GCATGAGCCCATGCTGTAGCATGTTCTTATGTCTTCTTTTGGAGGAGTGCAAAGAACAGGCAGAGGTGGTGAGTGGCCCTGATGTAAGGAATGCCTGAATAAACTGGAGAGCAGTACTTGAGAGACAATGTGGTAGGGGGTACATATGATTAGGAATGACCTAGTCAAAGGGATTAAAAAATGAGTGTTTATGACCTTTTCCAGTATTTCAACTGAACCTAGCAGAATGAGCTGCAAAGCAAGGGGAATGGTGCTTAGTGAAGAGTCACCTTGAGTACTGTGAGCAGTTTTGGGCACCACAATAGAAGAAAGATATTAAGGTATTAGAGAGTGTCCAAAAGAAGGGAATGAAGAGGGGAAGCTGTATGAGGAACAGCTGAGGGCACTTGGTCTGTTCAGGCTAGGGGATACCTCATAGCAGTCTACAACTTCCTTGTGAGGAGAAGAGGAGGGGCAGACACTGACTTTTTCTCTTTGGCGACCCGTAACAGGACCTAAGAGTTGTGTCAAGGGAGGTTTCGGCTGGGTATTGGAAAGAGGTTCTTCACCCAGAGGGTGGTTGGGCACTGGAACAGGCTCCCCAGGGAAGTGATCACAGCACCAAGCCTGACAGAGCTCAAGAAGTATTTGGCTGATACTCTGGGGCACATGATGACTCTTGGGGGTGGTCCTGTGCAGGGCTAAGAGCTGGATTTGATGATCCTGGTGGTTCCCTTCCAATTTAGCATATTCTGTGAGTCTGTAAACACAAGCATCTTGGTAATAGCTGAAGAGGTTTAAAACCTGTAGTGTTTACTGGCTAATACCAAGAACTACGTGCAGTGTTTCCAGGCTAAGTTTTAATACTGCATAACTGTATTTCCAAGTGTAAAATGCTGCTTTTTTTTTGAAATGAAATGCTAACCCACTTTGGCTTTAAATGAAGCATACTTTATGAAACATCATTTTTAAAAAGTATTAGGAATGTGTGAATTTCTCATTAGTCAGCCAGTATTCAAAACATCACTCTGAAATGACTTTTGCAATTCTTTTAATGGACAAAATTTTGATGAGGGAACACCTCAGTATGAATCAAGGGTGTTTGCTAGCAGTCCAATCATGATGAATTAATGTACTATTTTAAATAATAAGTACTTTCTGGATATAATTATAATCTTAAAACTACTATTCCTCTTTCTTTTAATAAGCATCCTTAGGAAAATATTCTAATCTAATAAACATAAATTTTCCATTTTAAAGTCCACAAAATACATTGAAATTATATGAGTCATCAGCTGTGAAAACTGCTAGCAAATAGGGACTTTTCCCCTAAATTAACTCAGTTTTGGGTGTTCTGATTACAATATCATCTTTTATCTTCATCTAACTGAACAAGGAGGAAGACAGAAAGAAGAGGAATTTAGGGTCACTTCCAAAGAACTCACAGAGATGAAACTTTGAAAAACAAATCTGAGGAGTGTATTTTCTTAAACAATATTTGGTGTATTTGGGATTTTGGGCTGAGATTCTATCCCAGACAGACTTGTCATTGCACTGAGGTTATACATGTTCAGTGTTTAACTGATATTAAACTAATCTGAGATGACAGACCATTTCCATGCTCTTTCAGAACAGGCTGTGTTACTGTCAATGTATTTAAGAAATTAATAATTATTACTTGCATATAATTTGCTCATAAATGGTAAGCAAGGTTGAGTGTGATGCTTTTGGTAATGTATGGTACACAGAGATGTGTCCTAATATGGGATGACAAATACCAAGCGGGGAAGGTACTCGTTACCTCTCAGCTATGAAAGTGCTTCTCATGTTTCATGTGTATGGGCATTCAAGAAGGACCCAGTAGGGTTTCTTTGGTTTTGTTTTCTTTTTAGTAAGCAGACTTTCTTGTAAAAGCCTCATAACTAAGTTATTGTCATTTGTATCTTCATGCTTATTCTGCTTGGGTATATTACTGAGCAGTGAGGCTTGCATTGAAATTAACTCGAAAATAGCCTTCAGCATGATAAATATTTGTATTTAGGCAGAACTGGGGAAATCCTTCTAGCCTCTGACAGAGCCCCAAAGGGGAGCTGGCAACTGTAGAGCAAATGGAAGTGTGCAAATCTTCAGCCTGGCTGCAGATCCAGCAAATATGCGCAGTGTAACACAGCAAATATGGGAAGGCTTTTAGTTATGGAGGTGTGTAAATGTTGACAAATATGATTAACTGCAGAGCACAAAATCCATTCGCAGCATCAAAGACAAAACTAAAATTACTTTTTCCCGCCCCCCTCCAGGATTATGCTGAAAAGAAAAACACGATAGCAAAAGCTCTGGAAGATCTTAAAGCCAACTTCTACTGTGAACTCTGTGACAAGCAGTACTATAAACACCAGGAGTTTGACAATCACATTAACTCTTATGATCATGCTCACAAACAGGTAAGAGGAATCTGCTCACTACTTCAACTTACTTTCATGTGGAATAATGAAATAAGATGTCCTTCAGGCAGGCTTGGAAATCACTGTTGTGTTGTCCCCAGTTTCAAGTTCTGGGAAGCAAAATACGCTTTCTTGGAAACAAATCTGATCGTGGAGGTTTTACAGACAAAAATTCTGAGATAGGAAAAAAGAGAAATTTGAATAGTTTAATTATGAAGAGGGATAGGGAATCATGAACAATATGATTAAAAGTGTAAATGTATAATTTCCTTATTAGTTTAATTTTGCTCATAAATGCTGCAATATACCTAAGACACGACTTACTGGGAAACATTTGTTGCAACAGATGTGCATGAGAAACTTCCCATACTCTTTGCTAAACTTTCTTATAGTGTAGATACAGTTTTGAAATAGGCTGTGATTTTACTTAAATTAGTGCAGATACAGTTTTGAAATGAGCTTTGATTCCATTTAAATGCATTGCATAAAACCCCTCCAAACCCAACTGTGGCAATGAAAAGTTTCTGGCTAAGATCACAATAAGGTATGTGTGAGCTTGAAAACATTGGTATTTACATTTTTACCACTGCATTTTATCACTGCACTTCCAAGTTGTGTGTCCTACTTTGGTAAGATAAAAGCAGTGCTTCCACATAACGAGAAAGGCAGTGCATCCCAGGGCAATATCCTGGTGTGCAGAGGGGTCAAGTCTATGTAACTCAGAGGGAAAGACAGTGCATGTTGAGTCCACTAAAGAGATGTGTAATGGTAATGTAAAGGCACATAAGAGCTCTACAGGAAATTTTTACTTAGTCCACTTTACTGGGAATTATTCTGTATCTTTTCTTTTCTTTCTTTTTTTTTTTTTTTTTTTAATTCAGTGAAATCATATGGTTGTGTATCTGGATTGACTGCTTCTCATGCTAGTTGAATTTGCTTTTGTCTTGTAATTCTGCTGAGGGTGAACGTAGATGAGTTGCTACATGTGTTTTATATCTGTATTATATAAGATAATTTGCTTTTCTTTCCTTCAGCACATCTCCCTGTAACACTTCCCTCCCTCTCTCACTGGTATTTTTATTTAGCCCATAATTTACACTGTCAGCATGAGTGTTAGATTTAGTTTTGAGAACTGTGGAGATGTGGACCTCAGCAGCAATAGCAATCTATGAGAAGCTGAAGGGAATGATATATATGTTAGATAAGAAATTAGTAGGTAGCTTCATTGCATCCTATAGCTACTTACTAGGAGTTTTAGTTACAATGCAGATGGAACTGATTCTTCAGGTGTTATATTCACAAAGCAGCAGATCCTTGATGGATGGCAGGAAAATAGAAGTGATGGGCAGAGTCATCCCCACTTGACCTTGGTTAGGATTTTAATGTATTAATTTATAAGTGCTCTGAAGCACTTGGAAATAATGAGAACCTGAGGGCTTCCCTCTATTCAGTATTGATGAAAATTTGATTTTGAAATGGTGGTCAGCTGTGAGACTGAACAGGGGCTTGTTTCCAGTGTTTCACAGGGTAAATCTTGTTTTCTGGTGGCTTTAGACAGGAAGTGGTGGGCGCTGCACCAGCATCTGACAGAGCACAGCAGATCCTGCCTCTCTGTCTTTTGTGTAGGGGGTCTGCATGTCTGTGTTTCATGTGGCTTTGTGGATATTTTGGTGAAACACAGGAAGCCATCCTCTTTCCTTGTAAAGCCTTCACAACTCCAATCTCCATGGAAGGAAAACAGAAAAAAGTTTCTAGAAAAAACTGTACGAATGCTTTTTTGCCCAAAGTCATAATTTTCTGTAATATTACTGGCAAGTAAGACTATTGATTCCTGAGATTCAAATGTGAAATTGAGTTTAATTCTCCTTGAGTATTTTTTTGTGGTGGCTTCTACTAGTGTTACGAAGGAAACACGTTCCTCTTCCTGTATTTCAGGAGTAGAAGGTGGCAGGCAGCATATGCTGCAGTACAAACTCACTCTGATTTGCTCTGTTTCCAAGGAACTTCATACTAAGTGAGGTTTTTTTGAGTAGCCTAAGTTAATAAACCTGGAGTCATTTGCAGGTGCTACTGTTGAATGCTCTGATTTTTGTCTTGAGACTTCCTACCTCAATGGCAGAAGTTTTCCAGCAGTTCAGTAGGGGTGAGAGGAACTAATAATCTGCCTTTGGATTTTGGTTCATATTTTTATCTTTTCCCCTTCACTGAAGCCTTTCTATAATAATGGATATGGGTAAGTACTTGCTAGAACAAGTTTCCCATGATCCAAGGATCGTTGTAAGCATGTGCAGCCAGTTTGGTTTCAGTGATCCAAGTACCTAAAAGTGATTTCTGTATGATCAAATGGATGAAAGCTCTGTCTAAACCTGCATTCATCCCAACTTTTCTGAAAAGCCACATTTAATCCTAACTGCACTATCTAAGCCATGGGAGGGTTTATCAGAGAAAATGTTCCTAACAGCTCCTGTACCTCAGTTCTGTTGTAGGAGATTATCTTTTTCTTTCCATCAATTCAAAAGCACAGAAAATTTAGAGGGTTTGAAACAGAAGATTTTTAATTATGTGGGTTTCCTCCATTGGATGGGTGGCCCTGTGCTGTGATGTGTTGGTTGTGTTTTGATTTGTTGCGTCTCACAGCTCTGAACACCCTCTTTGGGGTAGTGTGAGGTCCTTCTGAGCAGCCCAGAAGGAAAGCATAGGAGTAGGGCAAAATTAATTTTATTTCCTAGGACCTGAGGGAGTTCAGTGTCTCAAGAGCTCTACTGCCTCTGTTAGTGTGTTCTTGTTGTCAGCTTTGACAATATGGTTTGGAGAGCAATATCTGTAGCCTTTATGAAATACTCCTGGAAAAGCAACCTGCAAGCAGTCAGTGGTAATAGAGAAAAATGAACTTTCTGCTTCACTTTGAAAGCCTAGGCAAGGAAAAAAATAATAAAAGAAAACCAAAATAAAATGCAAGTGCCCTTAAAAACAAAAATGTTCTGAGCTCAATACAGGGAGAAATGTAACTAAGGGAGAATTGGTAGTATTTAATATAGTAATGAGAGAACTATTATTTCACGGTTATGATCTAAAATCATGGAATGCAGATTTTGAGACCCATGCGAGGACTTTAAAAACATTCATATGATTTTATTCAGCATTTCTTAAGTATCTGGAAGTGCATGAGGAGCTCTCTGAAGTGCTGTATTCACACAGGGTGAAAAAAACCCCTGCCTGTGTTCCTCGAAATGCTGCGGGTTTGATAAATGTGGCTGAGCATTAAATCTAAGGCTCTGAATGACCTTCGTCTCGCAGCCGCTCGGAGCGGGTGAGTTGTGCTGTCTTGTTGGTGAAGAAGGCTGGATGCCACAGCTCAGTCCCCTCCATCACTCATTCCTCAAGAGATTCCTGTCACTACAGGAGCAAAGAGGTATTGTTCCTGGTTTTGAAAGTCTTCCTCTCCATCTCGGAACTTCTGATTAATCACTTAATATGGTAGCATACTCGAGCTTGGTGCTGTTTCCTCTCCCAGGAGGACTTTTCCAAATATCAAACAACAACAATAGCAGCAAAAGCTGTGATGAAAAATAAATAGCCCTGATGTATTTGCATCTACATATGAAAATACAATCAATTAAGTAAATTATAAGTAGGAATTTTTCCCCACAGAATCAGAGGTCATTTCTCAAATTGTTTCTCCCTGGCTGAAAATTATCTCTGTGCTCTAAATGTGTATTTAAATTTGTATGGAGGTAATAACACAAATTATGCAGGAAGACTAAATTAGTACTTGTCGTCTTTCCCTATTGCAGACACAGATTTCTTCTGTCTGTGTTTTTTTCCTCTTCTTACATTTTTTTTCTTTGCTCATTTTTTGAGATCAATGCCTAGTAAACTAGAGAATATTTATCTGTAGTCAGTCAGAAGTCCAAACTTAACTCATCTTCATGTGCTTGAATAAGTATTTCATGCAATATGGGTGGAGAAAAAGAAATTTGAAAGTGAAAGGGTGTGGTTAACCATAACAATAATATAAAAGTCCCATCATTGTACTACATCTACATCTCCTATAAGGTAAAAAGCATATAAGGAGCAGTATAGCACAGTTGGGATGCCAGTACTCCCAACAAATGTAATTGGATATTGTCAGCTGTTCGAGTCTGCAATTTAAAAACAAAGCAACAAATCCTTGTAGTCATCATTACAGGTCTTTTAAAAAACTCTCATTGCAGAGTTATTCCCTCTGAAAAAGAAAAACCTCCATCTCTTCTCCTTGGTCGGCACCTGCAGAGGGTGCACTGCAGTGCATCTGCAGCTTCTGGCACAGCCCAAGAATTTGTATCTGTTTGAAGGGAAATAGCACACATACTGGGAAAATCATGAAGTGAAAGAAATTAACTCTTTGCTGGGAGCCAACGGTATTTTATGCTGTATTTTTCAGACCTGCTGACCTCCAGGTTGGGTTTCCCCTGGAGCTACAGGAATCAGACTAAGCCAGAAGCAGCATGTTGTATGCAGTCTTTGAAATGTAGAAATAATAGTTCTCAAAAAAAGTGTTCTAGAGCAGTATGTCCACAGGATAAAAATGGAAGAGTTTCAAGAATTTTCTGAAGATTTGCTTCATAAGCAAAACAAGTGTGATATATGGTGCCTCATATTTTGGGGATGTTCATTAATAAGAGATTTAATAAAACAAGAATATTAATATTAAGCTGGAGTTGTTACATGATAGGGTAATGGTTGAAGGGGATCACAAGGAGTGAATGCAGAGCAGGACAGTGCTTGTTTCATGATGTGTATCTGGTTTTGCTGGACACACATCCAGGAGGCACAGAGGCAGAGGGTGAGGTTGGCAGCTCTCAGTTGGGTCCTGTCCCTTTCCAGCAGTCAGCAGCCCCAGCACAGCTCAAAGTAGCCTGAAATGGCATTTTGTTGGACCTTGCTGTGCACTGAGCCCAGCCATGAGGGATGTGAAGATGGCAAAGTAGACAAGGCGGCCATGGTGAAAATGTATAGCCCTGAACATCCCTGAAAGGGATAAATCACTTCTTTAAGCACTAACTCCTCTGGTCTTGGATCAGGGAAATGCCCATATGATGCCTCGGTGCCAAGCCCATGGTGCCTTGCACCACTGAGGAGGGGCTGTATTTCTGCAGGGACAGAGAGGCAGGGCAGCAGGATGCAGGTGCAATGCCAGCTGTTTCATCCCTCCTAGGGAGAGTGTGACCCCGGCACGTGCTGTTGAATGGAGCTTCTGGGACACAGGGAGGCACTTACAGTGTCATTTTTTTCCAATTCCTTGTGAGTGAAAATAATTCTTTGCAAATATTTCACCATTTCTCTTTGTACTTTTCTTTGTAGCTGAGTGACTGACCATTTCTAATACAAGATAGTCAAGATTCTAGCAGTGGAATTTTCTGGAATGAAGGAATTTTATATTCCTTCTGTTACTTTAGCTTGTGTCTCATGTTAGAAGAGAGCCACGTCTCGGTGTGTCCTCATGGCCAAGGAGTCTGAACTTGCTGGGTGTTAAGCGAGCATAGATGAGGATTTAAACATTTTTGTTTGAATCGGTCTTGTATAGCTCTTTTTTGCTGTTTTTCATGCTTTCATAGAATGTAACTTGGCATGTCTTCCTATATTTCTTTTATTTCCTCTTTGTAGGGAACACAAAAAAAAGTTCAGCTGTGCATTCATATACATACGTGTATTTGTAATGCACTTAAAACCATGAAATGACCCCCTCCTCTCCCAAATACAGGCTGCTGTATTTCTGTATTTCAGATTGTTTGGATTTTTTTTTCCCATGAAGAGTGTGTCATTTAATGGTCTTTTGAGGTTGAATTGGGGTTTCCTTGTTGGGGATTTTATTAGTGAAAACATTCCTTTTAAGTTTTAAGCACTTGTACTGGCAGTAGTGCTAATAAGGGTCAGCACCAGGTCTATTAATTATAGCTCAGCACTGCTGGGATCATTGGAGCAGAGTCTTGCAATAGACTTGATGCTTCCTTTCCAAACTCCTTTAAATAAAAAAAACAAACAAAAATTCCTTCTACTGTTAGTCTGAAGAGAAGGCAAAATTGCCAACATGTCAGGAGCACACTGGGCTATGAAGGAGGGAGACAGGCTGAGGCGCTCCACTCCTTTGGGATATAAGGATGTGTCCAGGGCAAATGCCAGTGAGAGAGGTCCAAGGAGGAGCCTGCTTGGGATGGTAGATTGCTAAGCTGGGGGTCACTCCTGCCACAGCATCTGGGTTGGTTTGGAGTCAGGTTTGGTGTGGACAGAGTGAAATGCAGGGAAAAAATTAGCAGGAACTAGAAGGCTTCAGGAAAAGAGGAAAAACAGTCTCATTAAGTTAGGGTGCAAAGCCACTTGGGAAGTGTTTTCTTGGTCTGTTAGTAACATGTCTGCAGTGGAAGGCTGCCAATGGTACTTCTTATTCTGCTTTATGGAATGTATTTTAAATAGTTAAGTTCTGTTCATTGTGAATTTTTCAGTATATGTAAGAGGAAGCTTCACATCCTGTTTCCTGGGTAAAAGAAAAAAAAATGTTTTCCTTCCAGTTTTTTATTTTACCTATAAAATTTAATCCCAGAAATTGTCTTCTTGATGGGTATCAGTGTAACAGGGTACTTAGGTACTCTAGAGCAAAACTTGTACTGACAGGTTGGATGAGGATATTTATGAGTAAAATATAAATCCTATAAAATCTAATTTTCTTCCCAACAAGCATTCTGGTTTTTCATTACACAAAAAAAAAAAAAAAAGACATATTACTATGTTCCTGCCTTAGTAATTACAACAGAAAAGATACTGTATAACTTTTTATGTTTTTCATGTTTGGGAAATTCAATTCTGTAAAAATGTTTGATTAACTAATTGACTTATTTTTTTCTGAGAAAATGTTTTTAGAGCAAGCACAGTTCCAGTAGAGAAGTATATACCCTATCTGTCCCAGTAATAGCCTGCAAACAGAATATTAACCCCACACACTGACACTACTGATTCCACAAAGAGCCTCTTCTTTAACACAGGAGGAGCCTTACCCAGCTGAAACCTTCCTCAGTTTAGAAGCTTAATATTTATCCTCAGGTCCTTTTTTTTCCCCTGTTCCTGAATTATTGCATTCTTTTAATTTCTGCCCTTTTCAATATCCAGATCAGAGAACCTGATAAATTA
>VXBX01009463.1:438176-517176 GCA_013400415.1 Scytalopus superciliaris
ATTCTTTTAATTTCTGCCCTTTTCAATATCCAGATCAGAGAACCTGAAAAATTAAATTTACATGAAAAAAAAAAAAAAAAAGTACAGATTTTTTCCAACCACACATTGTTCATTTACTACTAGTTTCCAAATCTAGATTGAGCATGTTACTTAAGTGAAGGAAAAAACATTACAGCACCAACACAAAGAGGGAGGGAGGGAGGGAGGGAAAAGTAAGGGACAGAAAGAAGCATAATTTCCTCCATACATCCTGCATGTTTTTCTCCTTGGCATGCACTTCTACTGCTGTGTGGTTCACTGTTTTATTTAAAACTCGACTCAGATATTTAAGTTCGTCTTTTTAAATCAGTTCATGAAACTTTCTACATGAAAGTTAGCTGAACTTGAGGCTTATTTTAAATTTGCTTTACCATAGAAACATCTATCAGGTTTTTGCTGTTTGGCCAAAACTGTTGCAAAAGAAAATACTTTTTTTTTTTTTTCCCATTCAGCACTAAGATAAGAATGGACACAATAATTATATCTTGAAGATAGGAAAAAAATATCAGTTTTTAGTTCATGATTCCTCAGACATCATGCATATTGTGACATACAGTGTTTTGATGGGGAGAAATTATTAAAAACTCGTGTTATACGAACTTGGAGATCAGATGGTGGTTTACCTATCAGTTTCTTTGTTGTATCAGGCTATAGATTAGCTAAGCAATTACCTGTAAGAAAAATATTATTTTTTTCATTCATGCTTCAACAGTCAGTCTCCCAAAGTTAATTTAAGCATCATTATGGCTGCAAAGTTGAAACCAATCAACAGAATACCTTTTCTGATTTTAAGAAATTCCAAATGCAGTTCCATTGCTGCCCTGAAAGTAGTCAAGCAGATTGTAGATTAACTGTAAGTAATGAATAATATGAAAAGGGTTTTTTTGTTACTCCATGTTTTTGAGCTGTCAGTGATCACAGAGAAAGTGAAGGAGAAACTAATACATTGCTAATAGTATATTAAATTCTGACCTCTCAAGGTGAATAATTTCTTACAGCATGATCTAATTTGCTGAAACAATTGAGTGGTAAGTACTCCATGCCTGGTCCTGCAAAAGCCACCTCATACTTTCCTGTTTGTTACCAAGAAAAAGTTTCAGGATATTTTTTTCCTTTGGGAGCTTGGCTAGAATTATACTTTCTACCCTGCAGTTTGTGCACACTAGTTTACATGTGAGAGTTCATTCTTCATTGGGAAGAACTGCACAACCTTTTCAGTACAAACCACAGTAAGTCTTGGGGTAATTACTGCAGTCTTTGCTGATCCATGCAAAATCAATCCTCCATTCAACTCACAAAAAGCTTGTTCTTTTTTTAGTGGTAACTTGACCTGTTGATGAAATGTGGCGTTGCAATCAGCACTGTCTTTTGTAAGGACATGTGACAAGATAAACAAACTTCATGGAAGTGAGAGTGGGTTTCCTATAAGTGATGGCTCCTGCTCATTCTGCACGCTGTAGGCAGCAGACACTGGGATCTCTCTGGAGCCAGAGGTGAACTCCTTATGGTCCATCTCAGGAGAAGTTGTATGCCTTGGACAGACAGTAGTGCTGAAGCTTCTTTGGGCAGACACAATAATTACTCTTGTCCTGGATATTTTATTGCAGCTTACATGGAAATGTCTTCTAGTTCCTAAACCACTCTAGGAGTGTTCAGTGGAGGCAAACATATAAACTCTGGTTTTGCTTCTCCTTTTCCACATGTAGTCAATTCAATGTTGGCTGCAGAGGCTCTGCTGGTTGGCTCTTGTATCAGTTTGGTTTTTTTTAATTAGTGCTACAACTACAGCTGCACAGTAAAGGGTAAGAGTGGCTCCCAAATTTACGCTTTCCTCACCCTCACACTGCAAAGGAATGTAATAAGAGAGACATAAATAAGGGCTCTGTGAGCATTTGAAAGGACAGATGAGGCGAGCAGGAATGCATCTGTTTGACGTCTTTTGACAGACAGGCAGTAGCCCTTGTTTGAGAACATTTCAAGAGTCAGTGAAAAGAAAAGCTAGAAATGTGTCCCTGCCTTCAGTCCTGTTTGTATTTTGGATCAGCTGAGCCTTTTCCTCCATCTCAAGGATACTAAACACTTATTCCAGTCATAGATTCTAATTTCTCACTGTGCTTTCACCCATGCTTGTTCATGACATCCTTGTGACAAACCTGAATGATTCTGCAAAGGACCTTTCAATTTCTTCCAAAGTCTCCATGTGTGCAGAAGAATAGTGGTTCAGCATCACACAATTGAAAGCGTTGATGTCTTTTGGTTGAATGGTTGTTTTTTTATTTTTTTAAGACATGCAATCTACAGCAGACAATATAAATACAAGCGCTTTATGTGACTGTGTCTCCTCCTTGCAAACATCCTTTTCTTTCCTTGAATTGTCTGCTCCAACACATTGTTGTATCTTTTTCTTAAATTAGACCCAGCGAGAGACTCGTGGTATACGGTAATATAAATTATAAATTATATTAATTCAAGTTCACTCATGATTAACGTGACTACTTTTAAATGCCTGGTGTCTCTAATAAGATTTACTGCTGTTGCCTTGGTGTGCAGTCTTGATATACATAATCATAACAAGAGAGAACAAAAGCACTGAATATGGACCCCACCTTCCCTTTTTTAGCATTGAAACTGAACAAAATTAAAAAAAAAAAATCAACCCTTTTTAATGTTGATTTTTTAAATTTTATTTTAAACTACATTTTTGGGGGGGATTTTTTTTTAATAGCTGTTAAGTGCTTGCTTGCACTGACATCTGTATGGCACATCTGGTACAGGATCTCATTGTGTTACATGATTTATAACTACAGAGAGACATATCTGCTTACAAATTGCTTGTAGTGAGAGCTAGAAACAAAGCAAGAGACTCCCAGCGACAGCATGGAAGAGAAGGGTTCTGACAATACCAGAGGTTAGGGATCATAATTGCAGACTCCCTTAAGGATCTGGTCTCCTCCTCACATCTCTGCATCTTCCTCCCTTACTGTTATTGTGCCTCTCCTGACTGTCAATAAGCATCCCACTGCTGCAGAGGGACACACCTTACACTGAGCATTGCAAGAGCAGGGCACTTGTTTAGGGATACTTAATGTTGCCAGTTGCCTTTGTCTTATGGACAAAAGGTGCGGTATGAGACATTCCTGCCACTGGATATGATAAAAAAAAACAAACGGAAGGCTATATTGCTGTGAAAAGGAACTCACAAATAGGAAAAATTAGGAAAAAGTAAAATAAGCAAATGAGCATTAAAGTGATGCTTATCAAACTCATCTTTAGACGTCTTTGCTCTCTTTTGCTAAGCGAGCATTAAGCTAACAGGAATGGTTCTTTGTTCTGTTTTGTGAGACATAGGCTGCTGCCACTTCTCCTCCTCTCTCATCTCTCCTTACAGTCCCACTTCTCTGCCTCAGCAGGAGACTTTTCTTCTATGCCATATCAAGACTCATTTCTTGCTTAATGAACCCTTCGTTTTTCCTTTGTTTGGATGTGAGTACAACACGTACTCCTGATGGGGTTTGCTTCATTTTGTTCCCTCATTTCTGCCTATAGTTACATGATTTGCATTTCTAAGGAGTACCCAATTAGTACACTTTTCCTGGTGTATTAAGCTTCTGCCTAGTATATAGTGTTGGTTAAAAATTATGGATTATGAGAAATATATAAAAAATATGATCTAAGATACATCACTGTGGTGAATGTTATGTGCTCACATGTTTGAATCCTAACCTGCTCTGCCTACGAAATCTGTAACCTTGTCATTGAGCACAGTGGAAGCTCTAGTCTGAGTTACTCCTTCATGGCCAACAATGCCAACATCTTCAGGTGGCCAGACCGAATATACCTGAGATCAGCTCAGATCTGAAAGAGCAAAGGTTTCCAAAGGACAGGTGAAATCATGAGGGATTAACAGCTAAAAAAAGGTACTCTACAGGGAATATTTACAAGGAGATTTTTGTGTTCAGATGCGTAGAAGTAGGTCAGGCCAGAAGCAGATGTCCATCTACCCCATGCCAAAATTCCTCCAAGGCGTATGATATACCCAGGCCTATTTTAGGATCCTTTTTCTTTTTTTCTAAACTCAGGGATGGGGGGGGGAAATCAGAGTGAGGAGAAGTGACTGTCCGAGCAAAGCTCTCATTACATCTGAGCAATAGGATTTGCAGTGATGGGAGCAGAACAACCTTAAAATGGTAGGTGTTGTATAACCTCAGTTATGATGATGAGGGTGGGGGGGTTACTTTACTTAAATAATGGTAGATAATGTCTCAGATGATAGCTAGTCTTTTCCAAATGACTCTGCGGGTGGCGGATTTTCTTTTCAAGTGCTGTTTGGGTATTTTGCTTGGGCTCTGCACACCTGTCTGGCTGTGAACAAAGGGAAGCTGGAGTACCTAATGACTCATCTCTCTGCCTCCTTTAACAGGAAGATCAACAAGGCAAAAATAGTGTTGTATCACTTTCCTTAAGCAATAGTGAGAAGAAAAGATTGTATATTCATAAAGTGCTGGCTTTGGAAGCATTTTATTGCCTCAGTGTAAGAAAGTGTAAAATTCCAGGTTTATGTTCCTGTTTTGAGTACAGCTTCACTGGCTGCCCAGCATATTTTGGGGAGCCAAAATATGGGGGCTTCTGTGCCTTCCTATGTGGGTATGCACAGAGAGGATGGGCTCTCTTGCAAATACATCGAGTTGCCATCTGATATGGAGATATTTGATCTGCAATTTATTGTTAAGAAGGCAACCGAGAATAAGAGGTTTCAAGCAGTGTATGGGTCTTTTCTCGGTCCACTGCAGACAGTGAGTTATTCTGCAGGTCAGGCAAACCCGGTTCTTGTTCGGATTTTTTTTTCTTTTTTAAGTGGAAGTAAAGAAAAGCAGAAGCAATTTCCAAGCTTAGTGTGAAACTCACATGAGCAAGTTAATGGCTCTGCTTGCTGTGCAAGGTCTGAATTTGATGAGGAGTTGGACAAGGGAAACAAGGGCACCAGTGAGGTCAGGGAGGGAGCAGTCCCTGCCTGTCCTCGCATTTTTATGGAGGGGAGAGCTCATCTTCTCACGGGAAGCGACTGCCGGGATGTGGAAGGCTGTTGGGCTCTACAGCAACAGCTGCTCAGAGTAGGTGTCTGTCACTCCCTGGGCAGGGACTGTGTGTGGCCAGAGGATGTAAGGAAGCGGTATGGTGTGCCCCCCTGGGCGCTTCACTTCACACTCTCGTTCATGTGCGTTTGGTCCAGAAAATAAAGTAAATAAATAAATAAATAGACCCCACAGAGCCCAGAATAAAAATCTAAAATATTAGTTGCTTCTGGAAGCACAGATGATTTCTGTGGGGTAAGCTGCCTGGTATACTGCTAAGGAAAATATTTTCTTGTACATTTGCAACTGCTGTCATTGGCAATAAAATAGCTTGAAATATAAAATATTGTTGGTGTGTTGCCTACCATGACAGCAACTGTAAAAGGTTTTGACCTTTAGTACGCTTTAATGGGTGCTCTACAGAGGAACTGACACTTCCATTTATTAATTTGTAATTGTCCAAAATAAATCCTCCTTTTCCCCCTCCCAGTAGATTGAAGCCTAGGATATGTTAATTGTGCTGGCTCTTCTCCAGGCCTGACACTTTGACAGCTCTTGTCAGCTTTTAAGAGTTATTCCCTTATGAAAACTATACTAGTTATTCTCCTATAATGGCCTTGCCACTCATCTCTTCTATGTTTTTTAATTCTGACATCAAAGTTTACACTTAGCATTGACCCCCTGACAGGAGAACATTCTCTAATGACTAGCAGTAGGTCAGCACTCCCTGTTTTGGAGGAATGCAAAAAAACATTAAATCCAGCATTTTGGTTAGCAAGTGTACGCCTGGGACTCTTGCTGTACTAAGGCTCAGGTATTTGCTCTTCATTAAAGAAATGAGGTTGTACAGTAAACTGATTTACTAGCTATACCACCCAGTGCTCTCATCTCATCAAATCTCACACTGTGCAGGACTGGAGCATCTCATAATTTCTAAAAAAAGAGCACTAATTAACATTTATGTGCTACAGGACATGATGGTACTTCAACAGGTGGCAGCTTTTCGTTTGAGTCGGCATTGGAGCAGTATAATTGTGTTGCTGGAGTTGCTGCCTTAGAGATACAAAACCAAGACCTTGACCACCACGATAATTGAAGTTCCCAGGCTGCTTTCTTAGAAGCGAGGGTGGTAGCTCCAGTTGTGCATTGGCTAAAATCCAGGCAGATATTTAGATTCTGTTACATTAATTCCCCCTGCAGCTTCAGCTGATGACAGTGGCTTCTTCTCCTCATATCCTTGCCGCCATTTGGTGTAATTGGTGTGAACGGTCAGACACCTGCCACTGCCTAAGCCAAGAGCAGCTGTGTTCCACTGATGAACAACATGGTACAGGTGTACTCCTCAACCTCAGCACCTGGAAAAGAATGAAAAAGCCATTGTAACACTGTAGAGATGACTGCTATCAGAATCATAGGTTTTGAGTAAAGCAAAAGTACTACTCTCTGTGTTTGAGTACTTGAGCCACCAGGAATCACTGGTTTCTGCATTTGGGTTACCTGCCAGCAGATGAACAGCACTAATCAGATCACATTGAAGAGAACAAGGTTAAAGGAGGTGCTTTTGCTTCCACTTGATGAAAGTGCAGTAGCAGAATATTATTTGTGAGAGACTGATGTGCTGTGGTGTAGGCTTTTGTTGTTTTCTTCTGATGACTACTCTGACATACTCTAGAATCTCAGCTTTTCTGCCTCTGGCCTGGAAGACAGTGGAGTTACAATAATGTAGGAAACATGCCGTAACTGGGAGAGGCTAATAAATTAGCTTCTTCAGGTCCTTGACTCTGAAGGAAAATTACCTCTATTAAGATGGTGTAATTAATGGTTTTGCTATGTTCAGGATCCTCAACAGTGAAAGGTGAAACTATAGAAGTTGGTACTGATCAGTTTCACTTTCATGTTGCAGTTGGGCTGAGCCTGGAAAACCAGTCTGCCCACTCTGTCTCCCCAAAGAGCCTAGACTGGGACTGGAAAGACCAGTTCTTACAAAATATGATGGTCACTCCTGGTTTCCCCATTACCTTTGGGATTAAGAGTAGGAAAATGAAAGACCTTTCCATAATAAACCCAATTCAGAGGACCATTGCCACAGACCAGAAATAGCTGAGGAGCTCTACAAGAGGAGAGGGATAAACGAGTTTAAATATGAGTGGGCATTAAAAGTAACACTTCTGAGTTTTTCCTAAATTCTGTGTCCCACTGGCCATTTATTTGCTACTGAAAAATAGAGTTCGACTCTTCTGTAACATGTCACTGCCTGGAGAATTCCTCCAGGGTGGAAGTGGGAGAGGCGATGCTTTCCCTGGCACTAAGCAGGAATCTGGACACAGATTGCAAATATGCTGTGTACAGGACACCAGCTGGTGTCTTGAGGGTCAGTAGAAATTTCAAACAGAATGATTTATTGTTAGTGATACTGCCCCAGGCAGAAGTGAGAGTTCGCAGCGTCAAAGTGATGTGTACTCCTTGTAGGCACATGAGATTTGTTCCACAACATCTGTTAGAAGAAGAAAGCAAGTCAAAGCTCTGTTAATATATCTGCTTGTAAGGGTGTGAGACTGCTACCTATGTTTGAAGCAGACTCTTTCCTGCCTGTTGGAAAGCACTAGATCTGGTTTCAGTAGCGAGAGGTAGTGGGGACTTGCATTGCTTAAATGTGCATGTGTTTGATGAATAGACCCACCTTGTGCTTGTGTCAGGTGCAGCTGTTTGTATGCAATGTCTCAGGGTTGAATTTCTGGTGGGAAGCCAAGTATCCAAATTTAGGTTTTCAGAGACTTTGTTCTTGCACTGCATCTTTATTGAATGAAAGCTTGAAGATTTAACACTGGAAAATACTGATATTTTAATAAAAGAGGTACATTAAATTATGCAAGATTACTTAATCAGTCCTTCTCTTTGTATGTATAAAAGATGGTTTTCCTTCACAAAGGAATTTTTCACTCACTGCCTGATTATCCTTCTTAAATTTTAGAGAGAAAAAAGTGCTGCAACCCCAACATAAGATACAGGTTCAAGGCATGGCCACATTCAGTTTATGTTGTGAAGTGCTGTTCATCGATAAGATTTGATGAGAATACTGTTTTGTATATAACTTATAACTAACTTATTAAAACTAAGTAGGTATTGCTTTAGTTCTATCTTCAGTGACCTTCAGCAAGTTATTTCTTTTAATACAAATTGTTCTAATTTGGACAGTGGGTTCAAGAAAGAGCTTTAGTTGATTGCAAGCAGCTCAGTTAGGGACCTGATTCCTCAAAATTTGGGAAGCTCCTACTGAGTCCAGGTACACGTTTTGCTGCACAAACCAGGCTCTGGTGCTGCCTTTGCCAAATGGTGAAATGGGAAATGGTCCTGAAATAAGTCCCATGTTTGTCTGCCACTCCATCTGAGGAAATACTCTGAGTGATAAAACTGAACTTTCTCCTGCCTTATGCTGGGAATGATCTGTGACTTTGCTGATCTCTGTTAAGACAGGACAACGTGAAACAGGTCTTGTGGATTGCAGCCCATCCTAAGTAGTCTCAAATCAGAAATCACATGAAGTGTAGGTCCTGTGTGATGTTTTCATGGAGCTGCTTCACAGTGACTCGATTTTACAGGCAGAGTTTGAAGGACAGGCTATTTTGTTTTGCAGCTGGGGCCATATAATAAATGTGAGTCAGAGCCAGAAGCTGTGTATGGGTCTCTTGCTTGTCTTTGTCCAAAGCCTGTCTGTCCATGCTTCCCTTTAAATACAGCTGTGCCCACCACTCAGCGTACTGCGCATTCACGCGCTGCTGTAGCCTGCCTTTGTGGCACACTGGTAAGGACAGCTTACAGCGTGTGTGCTGCACATACTCTCTGCTGAGCTGTGCCTTTTTGCTCTAACTGGATGATATTTTAATGTGTATATATTTGTGTTAGATATAAGAATATAAGTTTTGTTCTAAGCCTTGGAACTTGACTTCTCAAGTCTTTCTGTGACTATGTAGTTGTATCCTGTGCAAGCAGAAAGAAACAGTTTTGGGGGATGACAGTTTGATGAATGAACCTGAGACTTTCATAAAGGATGAGTCACTTTTATGCCATTAAGAGAGAGTATTCCAACAATAAATCCAAGATGTGTGGAGAGAAAAAAGCGTCACTTGTGTAAAGTTGTATTCTTCTAACATTCCCTAAGCATCACCTGTGGCAATTTTGCAGAAAATGGGTGAGGATGTGGCAGGGAAAAACAAGTGTCTTATGAGATGTTTTTTTTTTTCCAATCCCAGCCCTGAGGGCACTGCAGTGTACTAGTAAGAAAACTTGGAGTGGGAATCTGTGAACCTTAAGGCAGAAGTAACATTTTGAGAGCAGCCTACTTTAAGGGATGTTATGAAGATTGAGAGCAAGTATCTGAAACATCTGTGTTTCCATGAGCAATACCTTGTGAAGAAAACAACCAAATTTTTTGTAGGATTGAAGGAAATGTCATGATTTGCCTCTGTGTTTTTATAGCTATCCATAGGAAAAGAAGTATATAAAGAAATTTGAACTCAAATTTGTGGAAAGGTTTTCCTCTGGTTTTGATTAAAAATTCCCACAAGACTTTCTAGAAAAAAAAAAAGATTTTGTAGACAAAAATAAAAAAACTGTACTACTTCGATGAGTCAGAACCAGAAAAATAGACTGATCACTCACAGAGTTTTCCTGCCAAATTAAAGCCCAACAAAGATAGCTGTTTCTGGTCAGTAGTGTAAGTCTTGTGCAGAAGTAGAGAATCTGATCTGCAAATATTTAATAATTGTGGAGTGCTATAGCAGTGCTTGTGTGGTCCTTGAGGTAAGAGGTTTGTTTGCAGGGCTGGCAGTTCACAGAAGAAGATTCTTTAGGTTTTTTTCCTCATCTTTGTAAGAAGAGTGGGGCAGAGTTTCATAGCTCTCACCAGTAGTTCTTAGTTGCTGAGTACTTCTGTTTTGTTTCTTTGAGTTTGCTGTAGTGAGAGAGATTAAAGCACTTCTTAAACTTTTGTAAATATACAGTTACCTTGACCTTGAGATGATAAAGCTTCTGCTCTTATTTTCCATTTTCTGTGGCAGTTTTATCCAAAAATGCCTTCACGTGGAGTGGAGACATTTTAAATCAGTCTTCTGCTGAGATATACAGAAGGTCCACCTCGTTAATTGTCCCTGTTATTTATGTGCCAGATAGCTTTTTATGGGCTGCTTTTTCTTCTTTTCATCAAAGCAGATCAAGTTTCATAGTTCACTGCTGTAGTTAGTGCTCTGGGCTGTTGTCTTGTGCAATGCTTACCTGTTAATTGAGCCTCTTTTGTGAGTGGATGCGTTTCTATCCTTGCTGTTGTTATCAAGAAAGAAAAAGTAAAAAAGGATAATGTCAGTTTTCCTGCTTTTTGCCTTTAGTAATGTCGACTGAGATTTTGGTACATTCCAGTTCCGTAATAAGCTTTACATTATTAATAAATTATTGTTTTTCTTAATTTCCTGGTGATTGTTAATCAAGGGCAAATTATCTCCTGATAGGTTCATGTCTGAGTGAAGTAAGGGAGTGTTGCTATAAGTTGCTTCTGGGTTTTATTAAACCAGAAGGCTGGACTTGCTGTACCCATCATCAGTTCTGTCGTGTGTTCAGCCAGTCCTTGAGGCCGAAGTTCCCAGCCAAACACCTTCTGCAGTTATGTGTGGGAAAGAAACACACCCCATGTGCAAAGCCAAGAATTTGTTGTTGGTTTAGCTTGAATTAAAGTGCTTGCAGTCTACTGAGAGAATTATTATTAGGCCAATTATAATAATATAGGCACTTACAGTCCAGATTATCTAATTATAAGATCTCCTTCCTGATAACAATACAGATATAATAAGCTTTCTGGTGTCTGATCCTTTTCTGGTGTTCTTCCCCTGAAGAAGAACAGGAAGGTGTCATTACAAGTGCCATCACTGTGAGTTCTTCATGTGGAGGAGTATGATGTTGATCTTGGTGGTTTCCTCCTCCTTTTTGCCAGGAAGAAGGTGAAATTAATGTTAGTTGTGTCTTTCTCCTCATTCTGAAGTCTATTTGGGGACATTTTTATTTGTTTACTAGCACAACCGCGTGCTTCACTTATTTGCTTTTTCTTCAGTGATTCATGACATTGTAGTCAAATTTGCCATATATAATAAGTTTTACATATGCTGGATTTTTCTTCACGGAATCACAGAATGGGTGATGTTGGAAGGGACCACAACGCATCATCTGGTCCAACCTCCCTGCTCAAGCAGGGTCATCCCAGAGCACATTGTAGAGGACTGTGTCCAGATGGTTCTGCAATGTCTCAGTGAGGGAGACTCCATTCCCTCTCCAGGCAGCCTGTTCCAGGGCATGGTCACTCACACAGTGAAGAAGTTCTTCCTCATGTTCAGGTGGAACTTCCACTCATCAGTTCCTGCCCATAGCCTTTTGTCCTATTCTTGGCACCACCAAGTAGAGCGTGGTCTGTTCTCTTGCCACCCTTCCTTTAGATCCTGATACACATTGATGAGGTTCCCTCTCAGCTGTGTTTTTTTTGTGTGCATAGCATTAAAGGTTTGCTTAAAGATAATTAAGATTTTGTCTGTACCAGTTACCCAGGCCCGTGAGATATGTGTCAAAATTTGCAGAAGCTCATTCTTGTCTCAGTTTTCATTGGTCAAATTTATGCTCTTTAAAGAAGCTTGTCGTGGTCCTGGGGTAATCAGTGGCAAGGACCAGATCCTGCTGATGAAAAGCAATTTGTGAGCAGAGGCTTTGAACGGCTCAGTGATCCAATATAAAACTGATATGAGAAACGGATTGTGATTTAACTCAGACATAAAGAACTAAAATAAAGAGCTCGCTCGCTTTGAGCAAATACATGTTTCTCCTTCAGCCCATCACAGCTATTAGTGTATCCTTCAAGGGTTATGGAAAATAACCTTTAGAGGACCTGACTGTAAATATTAATTCCTCATTTTCAGTCACTGTGCACATTGTCGAGATTAGAAATATTTGGTAGGTTCATTTCAGTCTCTGTGGCAGTCTTTCCTAAAATGTCAGTGACCAAAGAGGCTGAAACCAAAAATATATAGACTAAAAACCTCTGCTTGTAGTTTTTAATTTGCTTGTAGAAAGGGTGTCCTCCTTCAGTAAGGAAGGAGGAAGAATCAGAATAGCAGCAGGATCCTACAGAGAACTTCAGTGCTGGAGACCCAGTGAACCATCCAGACCACAGTAAGAAGCTGGTAAATGACAGTGGTAGGTGTTGGAGGCTGCTGGAGTGAAGAGTTGTTAGATGGAGTCTCAAAGAACTCGGAGGTGCCAGCTACATTTTTGATGCAGGAAATAGCCAAACAATCTCCAAAATGAGCAAAAAGCAGCTTTAACAGGTGAGCCATCCAATGCTTGTGTGTACTATCCATTTTGTGGCCTAATCACCACCATTGGGAAGCCATTCTAAACAGAAAGCAATTTTCCCTCTCCACAAAAAGGTATCGAGGTGCCCTTTTTCTGAGAGTTTTTGGTGATCTGTGGTTGCTCCTGTGAAATGGTTTATGGACTAAGAATGCTACTCAAATGGAGATTTTTCCATTAGCTTAAAGCTTTCTGGGGAGACCTGAGTTGTTGTGGAGCTGTCATTATTTATGCATGGGAAATTGTAACTGGCCAGAAAATAAAGCACAAATCAACATTTCTCATTCAGTGACTGGTGCCCATCTGTAAATATCAGGAGGCAGCACCTCCTTGAATCAGTATTTTGGTTGCAGCAAAACTGTCAAACTTGTAAATATTGTATATGGAATGCTCAGAAAGATTATTCTGGATGCCTAAACTTCACTGCTGGAGTGAAAGGAATAGTGGTGGACAGTGCTATGGGATTGGGGAATGGCATGTGATGTCTGAAACAATCCATGCTGGATTGTCCCTCCAGAGCAGTGAAGAAGAGCTGTGGCAGCTGAGGGCAGCCCCACATTTCCAGCCACCTGGATCTTCCCATAGGGGTGGAGTTAAGACCTTTTCTGTAATGTCAGGAATAACCATTTCTTGACAGAATTTAAAACATTGCATGTGATTTGGGGATTTTTAGTTATAATCCTAAATGGTGCAAGAGTAGCTGTAAAGGTGAAGTGATCCTTAAAGAAGTGATGTGTACCAATCTTGTCTTTGTGACTGGAGAAGTTCCTTAAGTGTTGCTGTAAGTGTTCATGGTGTATGTGAAACCTCTACTCTCCCTGGGCTCAGCAAGAGTTTCCCCATTGAATTCAAGAGAAGTAGAATTAGGCCTAGAATTATTAAAATAAATACCTTTAAACTAGAGACTAGCATATGTAATCACTTTTCAGAAGTCTGTGTCAGCTTCATATTCCCTTCATTATCTGGTAAAATTAATTTGATAGGTGAGATGCTAATTCTGTATTTCTGTGTTGTTCCTTTGGTCCTGTCCTTAATATTTATGGAGTATTCAGGTGATTTTTGCTGAAGCTAACAAAAAAATATCCTACAGCTTGCAGTAAGACCAGGCTGTTACACACGTGGCCAATAGCTATCACAGTGAAATATTCAATGTACAGAGCTCAGCAATTCTGCAGGCTTAAACCAATGTTTTTGCACAATGGCAACACTGCAGCCATTTAGTCAACTTTGGAAAACCCAGATATCTTAAAACAAAAGCAACAAAAGTCTTAATTTATGCTCCACAACCTGTTATTTGTCAAAGTCCTGGAGCCTTGTTCATCTGTAAGCCATAGTGCTATCGGAATCCTGCAGCAGGGATACTGGAGAGGGGCAAAAATGCGCAGGCGCCAGAATCGTGTCAAATGAAGTATGAGAAGAGCATTAATCATCACATAATGAAGTATGTGTTTGTTTCTGGCTGATAACTTCTGAAAGAAAAGCATTAAAAGGAATAGAAAGCTAAGAAATTTCCTTTTCCTTCTATTGCTCCAGCGTGAATCTCTTGCAGTTATGTAATCAAGAGTAATTAGTAAGATATTCATCAAAGATAACTAGCTTTCATGTGTCTTACAGGTGCAAGTGTGCAAAATATTTAATGTTCTGATTTTCCTCATGATTTTGTAAACAATGTTTTCATTAGGTTTTGGTTTTCATTTTAAGCTCAAGTTTAATTTATTTACCCCTCATGAACTTATATAGGAAAATCTAACTAAACACTTTACAAGATGCTTCATATACAAGTATGTAGTCTCAAAAACTAATTGTGTTTCATGAAAAATTAATTTCAGGTTTTATATTACAAAATTAGAAAATACCAATGTGAATTTTCAGTTGTATAACATAACACATATATTTAATATATACTGGTGGGTTCTAAATGTAAAAGCTGGCTCAACAGTTCTTTGCAGACTGCACAACAAACTGTACTACTGTGTATTGTTCAAGTGGGCTCATGAGCAAATTTCAGTTGTTTGTGAAGATTTGCATCACATCAATTCATTTAAAGTTAATAAAAAAATCTTCCAAATCATGAAGAATCTCATCTTCTCATACCCTGCCTCCCTTCAGGCTCATGATGGGCAGGCATGAGCAATCCCAACCTTCCTTTCCTCCTAATTAATCCCCACATTTCCCCAGTCTAGGATGATGCTCATGACAGTGCTAGAAAAAGAGCAGTTTTACTGAATCTACCTATTCAGCAGTATTCTGGGCTCCAAAGACTTGCTATTTTTAAACCCTGAATATATCTCTGTGTTATTAAAAGACCATCAGGAGGGAATGGCTGCAGTTTGTGGTAGAAGTAAGAGACAAAAAGGATTATTCACAGCCTCCATGTTCCTTGTCATCTGGAGTGCTTAATAGCTCATCATATACAATGTAGTTCTGTTGCAAATTTGTGGATCTCTTGGTATTTAAGAAAAGGTTTAAATTTTTCAGTTTAAAGTGAGATGCAAACGGGTATAGTCAGAGGTAGTTAGAAGCAGCTCATAACTTGCAACAAACTGAAAGTTATTGATGAGCCAGGAGTAGATCCATATTATTTATCAAAGGCCTCTCAGAATTAAAGTGAGTGGCCAACATGCTGATAAAGTGAGGAGGTAACTCAGTGCAAAAGGCAGAAATCTTAAAAACAGCAGTCAGAAGGAGCCACTGGATTCTCACTTGCCAGGATGAGATCAAGTGAAATGGCATTTTTTGTATTCAATTCCTGAATTTCTGCAGGGCTGGAGATTCCCCAGCTCCTCTTGGTGTGACGTGTTCTGGTGCCCCACCATCCCAGCAGGAGGCTGTCTCTGACACTAGTCAGCAACTCCCTATCAAGTGGTTGTCAGCTGCTGTTAAAATTACCCCCCTGTTCCTCTTCTGCTTCAGGAACATAATATAGCAATTAATTCCATGGTAGCAGTGTGAAAAAAGAAAAAAAAAAAAAAAAGAAAATGAAGTCTATTAATTTCTTCCTTAGCCTACTTATTTGGGTGCTTGAATTGCTAATTTCATTGAGAAATGTTAACATTTCTCCTTTCTGTTGGAACAACTTGCCTTGTGTAACTTCTGCTAGGGAAGGCCTGTAGTACTAACACGGTAAGTTCTTCTGCTACTGTAGTATCTTTTTCTAGCAGCTTTAATTTCTTCTACAATCTTTACAAGGGGAGATTTTTTTTTTTTTAAATAATATGAAATATATTGTCATGAAAAGTAGGTAGACTTGCAGAGCAGAGCATGATGCTGCCCTACTGTACTGTGTGAAATGCAGAGGTCTCCACCTGAAGAACAGTAATACATATATGCCCTCACAAACCTCCAAAGACCCAAGGAAAGTACGTGTATTTTACATCTTGGTAAGCAATGTTTTCTGCTTTAAATGGCATGTTTCATTCCTCATTTGAGCATTTACAGGTGTTACAGGAGCCGTGATCTATACAGTTATTGTTTATGATTGATTACGCTCCGTCCTCTTTGTGAAAGATACTAATCTGGTTTGGTGTGACAAGTGTTTATCTAATGAGTATGTTGTCGCTGTGTTTGTCATGCCATAATTCACATAAAGAAGCAATAAGCCATCTCAGTTAACAGGGAGTATATTTACAGCACTCATGCAGTATCCAGAGACAGGAACCTGCACAGCTTCTATAATAGTCACTTGGCAGCTAAGAAATGGTCATTAATACTCATTACATATAATACAGATTTTTAAAAGAAGTACAAAATCTCTTTGTTAAAAAAATATTTTATATCATATACAGATTTATATGGAAGAAATACTTGTTTTAAATAAATCCAAATGCCGATTTTGTGCCACTTCCATGACAACATTGAACTACCAACCCATGCTGCCCATGCTTAGTTAATCAGCAAATATTTGAAGGGCAGGAAGGAGCTGCAGTGGACTTCCAGCTCCTTTCAGGATGCATAGGAGCTGGGGAAGCTCCTGCTGGACTTGGGATGTACATGTAGAAGATCCCATGTCTTCATGGTCCCTGCCTATCAC
The DNA here is from genome assembly GCA_013400415.1 of Scytalopus superciliaris. NCBI lineage: Eukaryota > Metazoa > Chordata > Aves > Passeriformes > Rhinocryptidae > Scytalopus > Scytalopus superciliaris. Next base: position 454,701 of record VXBX01009463.1, read on the forward strand.
TGGCTGGGAAGGTGGAGCAGGAGCAGGTTTGTGCCTTGCTCTGCTCTGGCAAGTTGGTCACCAAACTCGGCAGCTTTGAGTATCTCATAGCTAGGTAGCAAGAAAAGGAAGTTTTATTGTGATGAGTTATCTTCAAAAACTAAGTCACATAAATTAACGATTTAGTGACTACTGGGAATACAGTAATTTTTCCTGATAAAATAAAAAGACAATAAAGCAGTGAAATTTGATGTTATGGCTGTTAAATTCTGTAATTTTATACTTCCATTGATCAGAAAATGAATTTATGGTCTACATATTTTCAGCATTGTAAAAATCCACGTAATTTAATTGTTAATCTAAGGTCAAAAGTGAATTAGCATAATAATATCTGAACTGCAGGGCCCTGAAATCCCCTGATAGGCATCTTGGTGACTCCTGCTATTATAAAACTGTTCCCATTGGTTCTTGACCCTATTAAAGTTGTTCCTAGATAAGCTTCGCAAGGGTGGTGTGTGAGAGCCTCTCTGAGTAAGCAGTCCTTAGATGATGCCTTTGTGCTGGGGGAATGGTGGAATTATGAGATATTAAGGCTACAGAGAGAGCCTGCATCAATCCTGATGCTTGTTGTGATTTTCCCTTCGGTTTCACAAACTTTGTTAAAAGTTTCGCTGCTTTTCTTCAGAGTCAGTTCTGATAACATAAAATTGTATATTCAAAGATACAAAGTTATTTGAGGCTGGGTGTTTTTTCCCCCCTCATTTTGTCACCTGGTATCGTATTATTCAGGTACACTGTGTTTCACTATTGAGCCTTTATGTGCCTTTGCTGTCCTGGGTATATTTATTAATTAATGTCTTCTCTGTGTTTTGAAGGTCCATTAGTTTTAAGTGTTATTGTTACCAGTGCTTAAATCTTGAGTTATAAAAAAACCCCAATGCCAACAGATGCTTTGCAAGGTGACAAAAGGCTTGTAATAGTGATGCAAGAAGTGCATTTAATACCATAATATGACTTTGTTCTTGAGAGTCTTTGATCCAGGGAGGTTTTCAGGCACCTGGCTCTGACAGCAGGGTCTGGCCTTGTGGTTCCTGTATTGTAAAATGCAAGGCAGAATTAGGAAACTTTACTGAAATGAGCTGTCTAATGCAGTAAATGAGGAAATGAAGACTAGGGTGAAGTGACCAGAAACAGGGTCCTCTTGGAAGTCCACTTAGGATTCCTTTGGCTTTTCCGATGGTTAATCTTCCACAGCAAGTCTGGGAGTACCACAGGATTGTGCCTCTGAGTGAAATGCAGCCACACCAGAGTCTGGGCTTCATATGGTCATCTCTAGTTTCATCCGTGCATAGGTACATAGGAACCTGTAAAGTCTTCTTTTTCATCTGGACTTGCAAACCTCAGCTCAGCACGATGTACTGGGAGTGTAGTGGCTTAGTGTTTTAAAACTATGTGGAATATTTCTGCTTCAGGCCTGGTGTTACAGCCAGATTGGTTAAAACAATCCAGTTTGTGCCCTAGTGAAATCAGCCCCGTTGCAGGATCACATTGCAAGGCTGGAGAATCAGGATCAGGCTTCCCATCACTGCGGGCTGGGTGAAGTCATTTGAAAACCCACGGTGGTCTGTGCTCTGCACGTTCAAGGTGGCAACACAGTGTGTGAGGATAATGATGAAGGCATTTAGGTCTCTTGGAAAAATGTCGTTTCATTATTCATTGTGAACTGTTTATTGAACTCTCCTTGCTGGGTCTCACACGCTTTCAGCTGGTTTGTAAGCAGAGCAAAGTACAGGAGGGAATCCAATACTGTATGTCTGCCTGCTAATTATTTGCTTACTGATGCATGGAAAAAAACAAACTTAACAGGCATTAAACTAGATATTGAAATTAGTGTTAGTGAATAGCTCTGCCACATGGAAAGGCAGAAGAATATTAAGAAAAAGATGTTTTATACAAATAAGTCACACTTTGTTTTTATTGATGCTATTTACTTTGAACAACTTTTGGGGGGTCCTTCTGAAGCTCAGAATGCATGGACTAATGGTGTTTTGTGTATAATTGGGTAGTATCTCATTTTTACTTGCACAATTCAAGTGAAACCAACAAATTACGCATAAGGGCTGCATAAATGAAGTGCCAGCAATCCTTAGCATGACCAAGTGCATTAAGGGAATGCAGGTGACGATAATTTATCAGAGGGCTAAATAAAAACAAGTGGAAAATAGCTACAATATTAAAGAAAAAATGAAAGAAGGGATACATTTGCTCATTTAGGTGACCTTTTATTTATAGGAAATAATTTTTTTTTTGAAACCTCAAACCAGTTTGCACCAGGTACGTGTTTTGTGGGCTTTAGAACTAAGAGAAGTTCCACTTAGACATATGCATTTGCAGAATAAAATCCCCGAGAGTTACCAAGGTACAATCCTTGCAGATCACTAAAGCTCTCCTTGAAAAAGATTGAGATACCAGTTGTAAAGGATAAAAGAAACAAAGCATGTAGTTTATTTTCTGCTAAGAGAGGTTCCCTGTACAGAACAGGGACAGTGTATTGACAGGAGGTCTGACACAAGGGGTGCCTGGAACGAGTAGCTCTCCGGAAGAGAAGAGCAGACAGTCCTACATGAAGGCTGTGCATACAAAACTGGTGCCAGAATCCTCTGTCTTACACATTGACACCTACTTGTAGCCATCCAAGGAGAACAATTTAATTACCTAAAAATTGTGAATGGTTCCTACCTACCACATCTGGTATGTGCGAAGCAGGTAACGACTGGTTGGACTGACAAGAGGCTCAGATTGGTGGAATGATGTTTGCTTAACAATGATGGGCATGAAATGTATCTCCTCTGCCTCCAAGATCACATAAAATTCCTTTGCCAACATCATCCCTATTCACTGTAAGCAATACCTTATTCACACACTTAAACATGGAGCTGTGTTAACTTCAGCACTCCTGAGGACACGGAGTCCTGCTAACTTTCAGCAGTAAGAGTAAAAGGGGTCAGAATCTGGTCAGAATCAAATCACTCATTATAATCATCTCAGTAATTGCAGAAAAGTACTGCTGCTGGGAGGTAATTATGGATTTGTATACACCTCAGCTGCTCCTTTTTAACCTTCTGAGAAAGTACTCTTTCTTTTCTTCTCTTGCTTTATCACATAATTCTTTCCTTAGGCATTGGAGGGGAAAAAAAATCCTGAAAAATTATTGAGCTTCACAAAATGCAATGAAATCCTCTCTTTAAGTGCCAAGGGCTGGAGGTGGGAAGGGGAAGGAGCAAACTTCATGCCTTCTCTTGTGTTCTGAGTACTCAGAAGTTGCCTATGAAATGAGGCACTTCAGGTTTCATGAGTGGCTAGTGTGAAACAGGGTCAATATGATGCTATCTTTAGGAAAACTGGAGTGCACAGGGGTAAGAAATGTTCTACAAAGATGCTTCATGTTTCAAGTATTCTTTTTCTGGGGAAAAAAAAAAAGTTACCATACATCTAATTTAGTGTGTTTATAACCTTATACTGTGTTAACAGAATAAAGCACATTTTAATAACTAGAAAATGCAAGTGGTGGAAGAAATTATTGCATTTCAGATTATTTCTATCTTTTGGAAAAGAATGCAAAAATTGAAAGTAGAGAGTATTACTAATTTTTCTGCAAGTGTGCTTTCTCAGCATATTTCTCCATATTTATTTCTTGTTCTTAAATGGACTGCTGAGGTAGTGTTGACATCACCCAGTGTGTAAATGAATCACAGAGTACTTCAAGTTGGATGGGACCCATAAAGGCCATTGAGTCCAGCTCCCTGCCCCTTGCAGAACTACCTAAAATTGAACCATGTGACCAAGAGCATTGTCCAAGTGCTTCTTCAGCTGTTGTCAGGCTTAGTGCTGTGACCACTTCCCAGTGACTGACCACCCTCTCAGTGAAAAAGTGAATGATAGCATGTGAGGGGTATTTTTGTGTGAATAGGGGAAATAAAAATTCACAAAAGGAGTGAAATAAAAAAACTGAGAAGGAGCAGGAGTGCAGTGCTGGTAGAGTTCTGCAAGTTCTAGTCTGTGTGTATTTATGATGTACCGTCAGCAATAAGCAAAGCTCTTGATATCCCTCAAACAATTTGAAGTTAGTTTCTGCTTTTAGAAATCAGCATGGCCCTGTTCATGGCCAGTGATTATCCCTTGGACTCTAAAACAGGGGCAGGTTACTGGGTTCTTCCCAAAATCACGAGATTACGGTGTCGTAAGATGATGTCATCTGACTGTGAGCCATAATCAGGACACACTGAGCTCCGATGGGGTTTGGGACCTACTGCACCAAACATGACATGAAGAATTAATGAGGTCTCTGTATATTGTCTTTCTGTGATATAAAGGAAATTATATTCCCTTTTCCTGTGGAGAATCAGAGCTGTGCACTTTCATTTCCCTCCAAAGAAACAGGCTGGCGATAAAATCATATGAGACTTTGGATTGAACCTCAGTATCTGCTTAACTGCTGTGTCAGACACCAGCAAGGGCAGGAAGCACAAGTTCCTTCAAAGCGGCAATCTCCCCATTTCAAAGTACAAGACTTCTCTGGCCATTACATCCCTTGGGGATCCCTGCTGGGACAGGACCCTTTAACACCTTTGGTAATGACCCGGATGGCAGGACAGCATGGTCTCAGGAGCTTTGCCAATGTTAGCTTGCTGATAACATGGCAAGGCAGGTCCAGAGGGACCCTGATAAGCTGCAGAAAAGGGCTGACAGGGACCTCCTACAGTGCAGCAGTGGCAAATGCGATGCCATCACTTCAGGCAGAAAAATTCAAGATTTAATATCATCTGGGGGTTGACAGGCTACAAAGTGGCTTTGCAGAAAAGTTCCTGAGGTGGTCTCATTTTTTATTGATATCTCAAAAAGCAATTAAGCTGTAAGGAAGGTTTTAGGGAAAAGTCAAAAGCAAATTCTGGATGAACATTGCCACATCCTACTGAGGATGATCCACATTATCACAAAAGCTACAGTAAAATTTTCTAGGTTATTTCTAACATAGCTAACCTGTCTTTAGCATCTCTGTGTATTTTGGTTACTTCCTTGAAGTGCTTAAATTTACTGAATGGGTCACTTTGGTTAGATTCAAAAATACTTTGTGCCATGAGTGCTTACCAGTGAGTAACTGTCAGTGAAAATGTTTGTCATCCCTGGGATTTTTATGTGCTTTATGTGACTGTTTCTTGCAGAGACTGAAGGAACTGAAACAGAGGGAGTTTGCACGAAATGTAGCGTCTAAGTCACGAAAAGATGAAAGGAAACAGGAAAAAGCCCTTCAACGTTTGCACAAGCTAGCTGAGCTAAGGAGAGAGAGAACGTGGTAAGTGCATACCAACTGAAACACAAAAAATATTTTAAAATAAGCCCTCCACTGTTAGCTGGTGCTGTGGGATGCAGGGTGTTGGAGTCCCTTGGCTGAAGCCCCACACACGTGTTTTCATGGCGTTCTGGAAGCAGTTATGTGTACAGTGTTTGATTCACACTGTGTGCTGAAATGAATGTTTAACATTGCTTTTTCAGCAGAGCTAAAATGACACGTATTTTTAGTTTAAAAAAAGATGTGTTTCATATATATTTCATAAAACCAGGCACATTGGTTGAAAGCTGAGTGAACTAGGTCATGCATTTTCAGGCTGACACTACTTCATTGATGAGGTGAGGAACACAGTCTGTCTCTCTAGGATGTAACAGATCTCTATGATTTAGTTTTCAAAATGCTTGCCTGGGAAAGCATCCAGAAATCTAGCTTTAAATTTCTGTGGCTGGATTTTGTATATTAAAAGGTAAGTGCTCCTTTTCCCCAGCTCAACAGAGTGTTTACCTCCCTCTGCAAAAGTGACTCCTTGCTACTCATACATTTTACTGTTGCATCTAAACATACTGTTGAAATTAATATTGAGCTTGCTAGTTGTGACTGAATTCTCAAATATGACACAGTCTGACACTGATGAACCACTGAGAATATATGTACTTGTCACAGTGTAATCTCTGGGGAGGGGGGAAGGTAGTTGCTCAAGTGCAAATGTTTTCTTTTTATTCAGTCTTTGCCTCACCAGCTGAACTTACTGAGGAGTCCAACCAAGTTGCAGTTCTTGTTCAGAAACAGTCTCTTTCTCCCCAGTTTGAATGGTGGGCAGCATGCTGAAACAAAGTCTATCTGAGCAGGTGGATGGGATGTTGGGAGATGTGCTTGACACGAGCACTGTAACATACAGTTTTTTAATCTTTTTTTCAACTTCATTTAGAGACTCTTTCTCCTCCATCAGTGGCTTAACTATCTGAATTTAATACTTAAGTATATTAGATAGTATTCCCCCTAAACATGCTCTAAAATCTGAACTGATCATATCTCAGGAGAAAGAGGAAAAAAGAACTTACTCTTTCCCTATTTCCATACTAGTGAAGCACAGATTTTGCAAGTTTTGTTGTTTCTGGATTTTATTTTTTTAATACTTTTTTTTCTAGTTCCTGAGGGAGAATTTCTATCTGAGCTTTATTTTTATATCTAATAATTGCTATTTACTACTACTTTGGATCATTAGAAGTGTGATACAGATGGGCACAGAGGTTTTTTCCAGGTTAGTTTTGTAGAAGTCACCATTTTACTCTGTTAAAGAAAGGATTTGTGTGGGGGTTTTAATATATATTTTAAATTTATGAAGAAGTGAGAAAGGCAGGAATTCTCATGAGGAGTTCCTTTCTCATAAAACCTCTACCTTAATTTCTAGACCTAGTAGGGTCATTATTCATCTTAGCAGTACTTGGGGTCCTAAATGACACTTGCAGGTTTTCCAAGTGACTCATCATGCAGTATTGCTGTACACTGTAACACAGAATAATTTGGTTAAAACAAGCAAACAAATTGTTTTAACATAGGTCCATTACTCCTAGTGCTGAGCAGTTCCTGTGGATCCTGGAAAATTGGCAGCTTAAACAGTTTTTGCTCCTCTCTTTCCTTCCTATTAAGTCAAATAGAACAGATGGGAAGAGGACGTAAAATGAAGAACAGAAGTAGACAGTGATAAATTTTTTCTCAAGAGGGATGAATCACTTACTTCACTACTGTCAGCTGAAATACTCTCCCCAATTTTATTTTTCCATGAAAGAAATTGCTGAGACGGTGATGGTTTGGTCTGTGAACACAAATAGGATGGGAGCTGCTGGAGGATTGCCTGTGGGCAGAACAGCAGTCACTGGAATGATGACTAAGAGGAAAGTGCTCTATAAGGGGCTCTCTGTTTTAATATATTTTGTAGCACAAAGGAAGTTAAAACCTCTGCTATTTGTAGTAATAGTGTTGAAACCATGATGGTCTACTGGGGTGAGAAACAAGATTTCTAGGGAGATGTACAGTCTCTTATTTGGCCAGCCAGTGCGTCTAGGAAAAGTTAACTAATTTGCTGGAATATTAGTTCTTCAGCTGGTATGTTCACATAAAGGAGCTGGGGGCATAATATTTACTCACTTTTTTTTTTTTTTTTCCTAATACTGTTCAACTGATCTTATTACAGAAGATGGCATTTTTTCCAAAATTCTAAATCTGCATATCCACAAATTCCTTGCCTTGCCTTAAAAAACTCTCTTAGATACCAGTGTAATACCATGTTTCTGTCAACAGTTCTCTGACTCAAAGAGTTTTGTTTTCCTTCCTAGTGCTCCTGGCAGCGGCCCTATGTTCAAATCCACTACAGTGACTGTGCAAGACGACTGCAGTGATGGCCCAAAAAGCGCTGCCATAGAGTCTACCAACAATCAGGATTTCAGCTGTGCGTTAATGCCTGATGTGCAGAACTGTAAAGACGTTGCTTCTGTTACTCCTTCCACTCCTAGGGATGCGTGTACTAATAAATCCGAAGCTAACAAATGTGGAGATCAGGTTCAAGGAGCTCAAGGACATAGAGTTGGGTTCTCCTTCGCTTTTCCTAAGAAAGCAGCAGTCAAACTGGAGTCTTCAGCTGCCGTTTTCTATGAATATAATGATGAAACGTCTATGGAGCATGGATTTAGCAGAAGGAGTAGGTTTGTTCCAGGAACATGTAACCTTCAGCCTCCTTCAGCAGCAGAAATAGTCGTATGCCCTGAGGAGAAACATAACTGTTTTCACCCACTGGTGGAAAAATGCACAGACACAGCAGAAGCTCCTGAAGCTCAGGAGTCAAAAGAGCTGGCCAGTGAAGAAAGCAGAGTGCTGGAAACTCCCTCATTAACTGCTGTTCTGTCCCACTCAAAGCAACTGGTATCCTCAGACATGGATGGCTGCGGTGTGGATGAAAGTGCAGCTGACTCACCAGACCAAACACTGCCCGTGGGTGTGGACAGTGCTCAAGTCCTACCCCTGGACAGCAGCGGGTATGAGCTACAGACAAAACAGGCTCTTGGGCAAAAGGTTGTGGAGGATTGTTTATCTCTTCAGGATCTTGCAGAGGAAAATAACAAAGATGGGAACAGTGATCCATCCACAACTGAAATGGAAATAAAAGATCTGGGGGCAGATGCAGTAGTTATATCACCATCTGAAGAAGGTAGCAGTGGACCCCAAAAAAGCAAAACAGATATACACAAGAGACCTTGTCAACCCTTTGTTCCTGTTCTTAGCAAATATGGATCAAATATTCTTCAGTGGCCATCAGAAATGTTAATTTACACAAGTACAGACCCATCGATTTCTTATAGTTGTAATCCCTTATATTTTGATTTTAAATCATCAAGAGCAAGTGACAGTCAAGAGAAGCCCAAGTATCAACCAAACATACCTCATTTGCACCATAAAACTGAATCTAACAATATCTTAGTCTCGGATCTTACAAACAAACCTACTTCAGAGTGTGATGATTATGAAGCAGAAGTGAATAAAAACATGTGCAACTACACAATACCCCTTATAAATGATGTTTCCCTTTTCAGAAATTGTGACCTTGCAAAAAATCAAAACAAAGTGTCCTTGGATGAGTCATTCAGGATTAAAAAAATAGAAAAGTATCACATATCTAAAAACCACTTACGACAAAACACTGTGATAGATGAGAAATATAACAGAGTTTGGATCAAAGAAAGCCATGAAAAATGGCTTCACAAAAGCAGAAAAAGGAAAAGGAGAAGAAAATTATGTCATTGTCATCATCATCACTGTGGGGGCACAACAGCAGCAGAAATGGTGATGTCTCCAGTAAACGAAAAAGAAATTACTTACAGAGATGAAAATAAATATCAGCACCTCCATAATAATGCAGAGAAGTGCAGACACGATGCAGGGAATACCTGGTTAACTGCAGGTGAGATAGAGCAATCACATCCAAAACTTGGCATTGAAAACAGTCATAAGAGAGTCTTGTCTGCATCAGATCACATGCACTGGGACAGGGACTGGTGTGACTTCTGGAGTGCAAAAAGTAGTGGCCAACACCATGGTTGTAAACGACCACGCAGAAAGAGCAAAGCAAGCTCTCGGAGGCAGGCAAAGCAGCTGGCTCCAAGTTCCAGGAGGGACAGCCTAAGGCACTCTAAAACATGTTGTAGCTGGAAAGTCAGGAGGTCAAGCTGTGGCCCAGAGCATAAATGCTTAGGACAATGCAGTGAGGAGAAGAGTCTGAATCAAAACCAACCTGTAAAGAGAGGTTACAGTGTTCTGGCAGATGAACCTGAAAAATGCCACCGCAAGCGGAGACAGCACACCTATTCCTCTTCATCAGATGAGAGCTCATGTGGACAGATGATATCAGCAGAGGAATATTTAAGGCAAGCACCCGCTTCAGCTATGCATCACAAAGCAAAAGGGAAACACAAGAGAAGGAAAACTAGAATCCATCATGTTTTCCTTGACCAGAATGCAAGAAGTGAGACCTCCGGACCTTCCAAAGAAAGTTCTGCAAATTCTGCATTAAATTTTCAGGGGGACTTACTGGCTCAAGACAATCTAGAGGAAACTAATGCAGATCCCAAAGCTGATCATGCAAAGGGTAAAGATGAAACAATGGAGCTGGAGGAAAGCAAGTCATCTGTAGAACCTGGTAGTTCACACGTGCTGGAAAATGATAAACCATCATGTGCAGCACTGGAGAGTGCACCGGGTACGTTTTCTGATGTCATCACAGGCTGTGCTGCTTCTGTTCCTGAGAACAGAGCTCCGGCAGCTGCTGGAATACAGGATGTTCTGCAAGATGAAAAGAAAAAGGAAAATGTCACCAGTCGTGAAAATCAAGCTCATTACAAACTTCCTCTCCCCAACAGACATTTGGAACATGCTCCTCCTAAATCCTATCTTTGTCATTATGAGTTGGCTGAGTCTCTACCACACGAGAAAATGAGTGAGGTGACCAGTGAGTGGGTACAGTGTAATCCTGGCATATTTAGCAGCCCGCCACCCCTGCCATTCAAAGAAGCACATGTAAACAGTCATACCTTTTTGACTACCGAGCAGTTAATAGCCCCCTTCCCCCTGCCCGATCAGACATTGATATTCCCTCCTGATAACCATGAAAAATTCAAAGAACTCCCATCTGAGGCGTATCAGCAGATCATGCCACAAAGCGTGCTGTCCAGCAAGGTGAAGTTCGCCTTCCCACCTGCGGCGATCCAGCCCCCGAATTCCCCTCTGCAGCCCTTACCCCTGCAGCCGCCGCTGTGTTCTACCTCCGTTACCACCATCCATCACACGATCCTGCAGCAGCATGCTGCTGCTGCCGCCGGCACGCTGAAGGTTCTCCAGCCCCACCAGCAGTTCCTCTCGCAGGTCCCAGCTCTTTCCAGAGCACCTTTACCTCATCTGCCAGTGGGACCGAGGCTTTGCCCGGGCGGACACGCCGCCTTCGTGGCCCCACCGCACTTGCCACTGCTGCCGCCCTCCGTCCTGCACCCGACCCAGCTGGCGTTTCCCCCGCTGCCACACACTGTCTTCCCGTCCCTGCTGTCCCCACACCCAGCTGTCATCCCCCTCCAGCCTCTCTTTTAGGACAGGGATGGGGTTGGGGAAAGGAGCCTTCAGCTAAGTGGTCCTGCTGTTTCTACAGTTCCCTCAGCTTTGCAAAATGGTTCTGTGATCTAAACTGGTTAAAATTCCTCATTTCTTGGGAAGCATTTACTGTAAGTATAATGATGCAAACATTCATGGCAAGTTCAGACCTGTACTATAAAGCACTGAATAGTCTGATACTAATTATGAACTATATATATATGTGAAAATCATATCTTAGAATATGTATAATGTATATAAAATATATTTATAGTTCTATAACTTATGTTGTAAAGTATTCACTTTTTGGTTTTTTTTATCTTTGTGTATTTGCACCTATTTAATGTTTAGACAAAGCTGATGCACTATGTTTTGTACTATGTTCTCTGAAACTGTAAATCTAGTGATAAACTATCTCTTGCAATAAATTTTTGTTAACTACTTAAGTATATCAAAAATCTTTCATTATAAGCCTCATGGATGTTGTTCTTCCATGTCTTTCTGCAGCTGAATGGCATATTTTACCCCTGCTATATTGGGATAATCAGGTTTCCCACATGTCAGTGATTTATCAGGGAGGCTCAGAGGCCAATACCTTGAGGGCAGCTGTCTTACCGAGCCAGAGAGAAAGGGTAATAGATGTGTTTGTGTTAGTGGTTTGATGTCACTGTGACAAATTTTGCCTGCTTGTGATATGTGCACAAACTGCTGACTGGTGGAGCTAATCCCTTTCATACTAAACCACAGTAAGACAATGTAACAAATATGACATCGGGGGAGAAAAAGGGTTATATTGATGGCAGTTTGACTTCAAGGGAATGTTGCTTGTAGCAGCAAGGTAGAGGATAGGGGTGGTCTTGGTTCCACACAGCCCTCAGGGGGGTGGATCTGCTGGAGGGAGGACCTTGCTGCCTGTGACATGAGTGAAGGGGAGGTCAGGAAGAGCTTTGCATGTGAAACCCACCAGGGTTTGATACAAATTCTTACCTCATTTCAACCCCCTCTTTCCTGCAGCATTTCACTAAAGAAACAAAATCACACAGAATAGAGACTAATTAAGGTAAAAATGTACTGCCAGTATTTGTAAGTGTATTTCAGAGACTTCTCCCTACCTCTGCAACCTTTTTATTGCTGTTGAACCCTGCCCAGCTTTAGCCAATGAAATCTTCTCATTTGCTTTAGCATGAGATATATCAGACTGCACCTGTGATGATCCAGAATAAAACCAGGACTCGTTCGGAGATAGAGTCATCTCTTTGAGTTAAAATGAAGTGTTATCATGTAAGTGAAGCTAAAGATTTGCAGCATGATGGTTAGTGCTAGTCGTAGACCCTCCATAATAAAAGGTAGGTGATAGTTCTCCCAATTAATTACTTCTTTTCACTTTTTTATGTGGTATAGTAAAATCATTTAAAGTTGAACTGAAGGAATAGTAAATTCAAATATTATTAATATACATTGCATATTAATAGCTACAGACATGAACCCTTTGAAAAGTAATACTATATCCTAAAACACATAATTCTGGGCATTGTTTTCTGCATTTATAGCATTAGAACTACTCAATATTGCAAGTTTTAGCACAATCTTACATTAAAACTATAGCAAATAACATCGTGCCACCATGTTACAAGAGTTAGCTGTTCAAGTTTTCCATATTGTGCAGTTGTAAAGGGCTAAACTACATTAATAAGCAAAAAGTTGCTAAGAAAGAGCAGAGGAGCAGTCAGGTCCTGGACAGAGCTGAGGCTGCAGCATGGGGTGGGGTGTTGCTGAGCATCCTGTAATGCCATAAAGAAGGTGTATTTTCTCTAGTTCTAATTTCAGGTGAATGTCCATTTCTATTTATGTGGTACCTGAAAAATACAGAAGTAAGTGACTTTATACTCCTTTATTTCAAGAGCATGCCTACGTGACGCATGTATCTCCACTGCCTCCTGTCTTGCCCAGGTGCTGAGCACGGCAATCTCTGTTGGAAGTGGGAGGGTGTGTGCCAGCTGCTCCGTCTGCTGCCTGGCTTGGTTTGTGCTGCCTTCTGCATTTCTGCCTGCTCTGCAGGAGTCAGCACAGGCAGACCCCTGGGTTCTGGTGTCCCATCAAAGACAAAATCCATCTCATTTTATAGCAGTACACTGAAAGAATCCACGTAGGACAAATATGGTTGCACATTCTGGCAGGAGATTAAAAATCACCAATTCAAATTTTTCAGTTTCAATGTTTATTGAAAAATCCCGTCTAGTAACTTGGAAGTCCACATTTTTTCAACAAAATGTTCCAACAGCTTTTAATTCTACTTTTTTTCTTACAATATAAATTATTTTTTATATTAAGTTGTTAAACAGTTTTAAGACATTGCACAGTTCTTTATTATCTACTGTAATTGCTGTTCAATAGTGTATAAACTACTTAAAATAAAAGACTAATAACCATAAAATGTAACAATTTTCTAATATGGTATTGCCTTTAATGCTAGAACTGTTTGTATGTGTGACTTCATATGTAAAAGCAAAACCAGTATAAAAATAAATCACAAGCGAAGTTTAAAATTGAACACACTAAATTAAATCACCTAATGAAATATTCTTTTGAGTTTCTGTTTTATTATTAAATATATAACTTCTAGTAAGCTATATAAGGGTAGTTCTTTATATGTTTTATCTGGTATTTTAGATTGTGTATTTTTATTCCATAATTTGCTAGAATAATTTATAAGAAAAAACTGTTGCAAATGCCAAATAATTGAATTTTTATCATTCTAAAAATTCTACCAAATTTGTTAAATCTAAGAAATTTACTTTTGAATTTACAAATTCTCACAGATCTAGTGTGCCTATGGTCCTGACCAGTTTGCCAGTTTTTAAGATTACTGGGCTTTCTTCCTAATGTAAACAGTAAAAGTGATACTCACAAATAGTAAGAATTAGACCTTCAGACCTAAACTGAAATGAGGTTATAGATTTTGTTAAGTGATTTCCCAGACCAGCTCTGCAGAGAAATACCTGAAAAGTTAATCTGTTTCACTGAGATGAGAAGAATATCTTTATTTTGGTCCTTGGAAAGTTGCAATCAGCCCAGACTGACCTTCTTGGGGACATTCAATTTCTCAGGTAACGTCAGCCATACAATAATGGCCTAGAGGAGCTTTGGGGCGTGAAGGAACGTAACCGTATCACACTATTATGGACAGTTTTGAGTCACTGGACTCTTGTCTATTTCTCTTGTCTGTAAGTATGTAGAGTTTTTAAAATGCTACCAATACATGGAAAGAATCAGGTCATTTATTTGGTTTCCTTCAGAAACTAGAAGCTATACAAGCTGTTAATTGCTGGGGAGAAATCACCAGATTTCAGATGTTACAGGAGCGAGCAAGGGGTTGTCGTGTATGGAGAAACAACTGATTGCAAACACTGGTAAAAGAAACACTTCGTATGGAGTATTATCAAGTGAAAATGTGATTTGTCATTGGGTGTAATCAAACAACAGTGAAATTGTTATGCAGCAAGGTCTCCTTTACTGGCACTGGTTTTATTAGCACATAAACTTTTCCACTTGCAAAATAGTCACTTGAATTTGGTGTTCAAACTAGGCTTTAAAAGACCATCGGGACATCCATTTCACTTTAATATGTTACTGCACATGATAATAAACTGCTTATACAACATATGACATGACTATAATTTTTCTGACAATTCATTTTCTGTAACTGCATTTTCCACAAAATACATCTTTTGTATTATGATAATATTTGCTTGATATGCTGCATTTGAAATACACCTTTAAGTATATTTGGCCAGACTCTTCACTGGTGTAAAGCAGTGCAACAGCTTCTGACTCTGGTGGGATTTCATGGGCTTGTAACCACCTGAACATGGCTCATGTTGCAATGCTGAGGGTTTTGGTAACTTCCCCAGATTGAGGCAATACCTTATGACCGTGTGAATGTATTTTGAAGACAGTTACTTGTTTATAACTGAGGTAAATCTTAATCTACTGCATATTTTGCCATGGTGCTCATAGTCTACATGTTCTGAACTCCATACATTCATTTTGTGATCTCCATTACTGTACATTGCCTAAAGGCATGTATATATGTAGCAGTGCACATATTTATGCAATATGCCTACCAGTTGTAAAGTATTACATTGCTATGGTAACTCTCTTTATTGAAAGTAAAGACATTTTCACTGCGTAAGGATTATTTGATATTTTTAAATTAACATGGCTTACTATCTAAATGTGTATATTATTTTATAGATCACTTTGATTTAATGTTTGCAGCAGGCATGGTTTTCTATATTATTTATGTCCTCCCTTCTCATCTTTACTTCAGGAACACTGTGAAGTTTTCTCTTTTTCTGCTTCTCTGTGACTGAGATTATCAGAGTTTATTGGAATTTATTTATGAAAATGAACCAGGCTTTTTTATTACGCTCAACTGCAATAATTCATGTACCAACTTTAAGAATTATTAGACATCTTATTTTTACTTCAAGCTTCTGTTTTATTTTGTGGATTTTATAAAAGGTTTGGAGAATTTCTACCCTGAATCTAAATTTTGGCTTGTTAGTGCACTTCTGAAATGAATGGAGTCCAAGGAAACTTTGCCATTAGTTAGTATTACTGAGGATTTATTTTGACCTGTGGCATTAGGGCTCTTTATTTGTTAAAATTGCCTAATACTTCCTGCTTTCAGCTGAATAATAATTTCATAAGGTATGATGAGGAGCACAATACAGTAAAGAAAAATTAATCTGTTTTTAATCAGTCTTCTACCTCCTTTGTTGTAAAGGTATTTATATAATTAATGATTATGAAGGTATATCTTTAAAATCTCTGTTCTGTATTGTCAGTGTTTGGAAACACATACATGCGCCTTCTATTCTGATACCAAAGAAAAAACATCAATTAGTGAAAATATTGGAATTTCTACCTGTACAAGCTCATTTAGAAGTTTCAGTAAGAAGAACTACATTAATAAAATATAAGGTAAAATAATGTATCAGTAGTTGCTGGGATAAGATCAAAATGTGCAAATCCATGTGGAGAAAAACATAATAATTAAGTAAACTTCAAATGTCAATCCATGATGGATATAGTATTACTTATGAGAATTAAAGATGGTTACTGTTAAATCAGCAGTGGTGTTTGTTTGATGTGAATGAGATTTTTAAACAGAACTTTTTTTTCCCTCAAAAGAAGCATCAAACATGAAAATATTTTTTAAAATACATTGGTTTATGTCACCTAGGTAGGATCTGTGTACCTTTCTCATGAATGGGAAACAGCAAGTAAGCACTGGACATTCAAAGTCCTGCATGTTATAAGGAAACACCTCACATTTCTAGGGCAGTCTTACCTTCATTTAGGCCAGTGAAACCTGGAGGAAGAATTAGGCTAAAACATAGAAAGCCCTACCTTAAAAAGTCAAGCTCCTCTTTTTGCATCATAAGAAATGGAATAGAGATTCATTTAAACTAGTATATTTGCACTACTGTGAATATAGAGAAAGTGCAGACCAGCTCAGGCCCAAACTTTTTCTTGCAATGTAACTCAGATTTAATAGCCTTGGTAATTTGACTCAAACCCTTCTTGCATGGCTTCTGTAAGTGGCTTTTATGCTAACGGAGTGCTGGCTAAAAATGACAGTAAAGTCTGATCTCCTCTCTCATGTTGGTAGTGCCTGTTGAAATAAAGAGGGGACAATCGCTGTATAACATACTGATAGGAGCAAACCTGAATTGGCCAATGCCTAATTAATAATTTTACTTGTGGAATTGTAATTGAAAATAGAAGTTTACTTGCATTTTAGTGTTTATACATAGGTGGGTGTGCATGTGTGTGCTGGCACGCACCTGCCACATTACTGGTTCAGGATCCTTTAGGTGCAATTTTGCGCCTGTCATTAAGTAATGGTAAGAATAGCTTGTTTGAAATGTACATAGCAGAAGGGAAGAAAACATTACAGGAAGGAATATTGCATGGAATAATAAGGGAAAACAACTGGATATAGTATAATGAACCCATCTTTTCCTCTCTAGGGTGGAGGGAAGTTGCATGAAGTTTCTTCACCTGCTTTTTATTGGCTGGCTCTGTTTTGTATCTTTTTAGCACTGAAATTATCAGTGCTGTTTGCCTCAGTATGCCCTTTCTAGCTGTTCTGTCAATCCATCAGTGTCAAAAAAAAAAAAAAAAGCAGGATAGTGAGAGAAGATCTGCATACAGTTTGCCCTTAATAAAGTCCCTTTTCTCTCTGGAGAAATTATTCACTAGAATGAACCTTCAGTGTGCAAAATAAGCTCATTGCTCTCCCTGCCACCACCTACAGCTGCACTGTTTGCTCACCTTCTATTAACTTGTCATTCTCCAGGAGCAGAAAAAATGAAAAGGAAGGTCTTTTCTTCCAGTACTGCCAGTTTAAGCGCTGAGTGCAGAGGAAAGTGTTGGAGGATTAACCGTGTACTTCCCAGCAGTGGTGTTACCGTAAGTGGAAAGAGTGTCACAGTCATTGGGCATTTATCTTTCAGTTCTTTCTACTTCGGAATGGATTACAGCTGATCTAAAAGAAGACAGAAACACTAAGGAAAATGGTTTAAGTGAGTAAGGCATATGAAAAACCAAAGTGCTTTGCTGTCTCAGTAGGTGCCCATCAGCTCTAGACCTGCTGAGTTCTCTGCATTCCAGACTTTTGGCAGTGAGAGCTCATGTAAGAAACCAGCCAGTGCCTGGATGGGCAGGGGAGTGGATTTCACTTCTCTCTCCTGGGTAGGTGATCACTGCCTGTCCTTTTGACCAGGCAGTTTGGGAGAACAGGGTGGAAGCACCTTCCTTTTGTTCTGTTACTGGCAGAGCAGTTTCTGCATGGGTGGGTACAAGGCCATTTGGGCAGCAGCAGTGTCTGGGAGCACACATGGCCTGCAGGGTGCACGTGCATTGCTTCTCATGCCCAGCAGCTGCCCCACCTTTGGTCTCCACCTGGGTTTCCTCGGGTTGGTTGCCCATCCATGGCAGAGGTCAGTCAGGACTCTTCCTGTGGTGGACTAGGTCTGACTTGGAGCCATAAGAAGAAGCCTAATCTAGGACGTAAGGTGCTTTGTGGTTTAGTTTCCACAAAATTGCATGGGGCGTAAATGTGCTATTGGTTAATAAAAAAGGCAAAATGATATTAAGGTTGTAAAAAGCAGATTAAATAGAAGCCAAGTGTTGGGATGAGCTACAGAATGTCAATCACAAAGATATCACAAGGGAATTCTCAAAGGTAAGAAATTCATAATGAAGAATAAGAGCAATAATAATAATAATATTTTACGTACTACATAAAATATCCTTAGATAGACAGCATCAGTGCAAAGCAGTCCCAAGTCCAATACTGGGGGCTGTATTCTGGGCAGCAGGTTGTTGAGGGAAGCAGTGCTGTATGGGATGTAGGGCACAATGCACAACAGGAACAGTGATTGCTACTCTGAAGCATGTCTTAGAGAAAGTGGGTTTAGGGGAAAACACGCAGGTACTTTTGGAGGGAAAAAAATGGGGGTAGCGGGATTGAACCTGACAATATTCATCAAGCTGGACAGCAACACAGAGATACAAGTGAGGCCAGATGGAAGGAGGGCACTGCTGCAAGGGTTTTTTAAGACAATATTAATAAACTCTATTTAACCCTGTGGAGTTTAGTGATAATTAATCTCTAGAATCTCCCTACCTCCTTTTATTCAATTCTCCTTGTGGGGTATTTCTTGTTTTTAACCCCAGGACAGCAAGTGATGGGATTTCCTGACACAGCATTGTGGGGCATTAGCATGAGCAGTGGGATGTATGAATCCTGCAGGAGCTCAGGGACTAATTACCTGGAAAGGCTGAAGGCGCAAACAAGTACTGGCGTGTTTTTCACAGAGAGCAAAGTTGCAGAGAAACATGAATGGAGACCACAGCAGTTGCATGTCTAAGAGATTTTATTTGAGATTTAAATGTTTTGGACTCTTTCTGCTGCTGTGTCACAGTGTGATGTACAGTATCAAAGCTGCTTCTCCCCATCGTTTTTCATTATCACGCAGGGCTGTGAAGCTTCACGTGGCTGATGGATGCGATTCGACACATCGCAAGCAGATGCGTCAGCAGGAACAGCTAAATATGACACAATTTTTCTCAAATGCTGCAGTTACAAAAATATCCTTCTTTGTAAGACATTCTCAAATAAAACTATGTGCATTTTGATGACAGTGCTGAGACCCCTTTCCAGGGAGCATCGATATTTAGGGAGCCATCAGCTGGTTTACAACATTAGTTTGCAATGGGGAGAAGGAGTGGAGGCATAGGCAGATATTGCCAACCAGAGATTTTTTTAATTTATTTTTTTTCTAAAGCATTTTATATAATTTTAACAATGGGAGCACAAAATCCTAGTGGTCATCAGGGATTCCCTGTCTGTGACCATGCAGTAGGCAGCTGTCTGAAATTTACTGGCCTTGTAGAAGGAGAGAACTCCATAGAGTAACTGGCAAGCTTTCTTTTCATCTTCTAAATCCATAATGCATGTATATACATATTGTTAATAATTCATATTAATGGAGAGCTCTTGCCCAAGAGCACATTCCCCTATCACAGAAAATAAATTGTTTAATGATGTCTAGGATAGAAATCAGAGGCTGGCTTTAAATCCAGCTATTACAGAACAGTACTAGACATGCAGTGCACACTTCCATAAACAAATAAATTCATTACAATTTAATAACAGTGGAAATAAAAAAATGTAAGGTAATTTAAATAATGTGCAAAATAGGTCCATATTTTATCCTAAAGCTATAAAGCCAAGTACTCACATTATCAGAAATTCTTGATAGCCTTCAGGCCTGGCCCTAGTGCAGGTAAGCAGTAAGGTGGGATTTTAATGTTATTATCCTGGCCTAAATTTATAGGGAGGCAAAATTCAATTTTGTGGTGGTAGTTGTCTGAGCCTTGGTGTTAGATGGAAAAGTCTAGGAATGTGCAGTTAGGTGCTGGGTCACTCAGTAGGTTTAGGTGACAGGATACAGAATGGCTTCTGGGCTTTAGGAGCAGAGGACAGGATCTGCAGAGCATCACTGCCAGTGAGGAAAAACAGGGTATGGAGATGTCAGAGGTGCATTGTAGAGGTGGGAAAAATAGTGAGGAGGAGAAACAGGACCTTACAGACTCAACCTTCACTATGCAGAGAAATATTGCAAATTGTCTCTACCCTCTGTTAGCTTATTTTAATGTGTTTTAAAATAAAATATAAGATGGAAATTATTTCCTGTTTAGGAATGGGTAATAATGGAAGACTCAGTAGTGACTGATTTTTTTTTTTTCAACCCCAGCAATTGAAATATTCCTCACGAGGGTGTGAGCTCACTCAGCTGGGTAGTGCCCTGGCTGGCTGGTGTTCTCCCAGTGAGTGCTCCTCTGCAGTGGATTGCTTCTGGTCATCAGAAATGGACATACCAGGTGACCCGAGATGTTCATGCTTTACATTGTTCCAGTTTTCCTATAGTTTCATGGATCTACAATACATTTCATCGTGATTCAGTTATAAATATGTGTGTTTGTTCTGTGATAATTCAGCTTAAAATATTTTTTGCTTTTCTTATTAAATGGTCATTTTTTTTCACAGAACTATCAGAAGCATCTTACCCTGGAAGTGAATTAATGATTCCTGTAAGTGATGTGCAACTCTCTTGTGATATGACAACAACTGTGTTTCCCTTGTCAATGTTCTATTAAAGTAGTAATAAGTTGGTACTGGTTTAACTTGAACTCTGTGTATCCTCACCTGCATTTGCATCTAGTTGAGCTGCTCTCAGTATGTTTTTGTAGCCTGAACTAGTCTCTGTCAGTAAGTTTTTGGTCTATGAAGTTTAGCTCAGAAATCTCAAGCCAAGGTCCGAATTTTGAATTTAGGATATTCATCTGGGCCTACAGTTGACAGAATTTTGGGTCTGACAGGAATTTCTGCAGCCATTGAATGGTTCTGGATGCTCTTTTTGGGTCTCTATGAGAACCATTTTGATTTTTCTCTTTCCACAAACCTGCCACATGGATAATCAGCTTCCTGGACTCGGCTACTTCCTTCAAGTTTTAGTATATCAAGCATAACATATTTGTGGGTAACAACCATAAGTGGGATCTCATCCAATTACTTTCCTAGAAAATTTCACCATAACAACTGAATATGTTCACCATACCATCTTAGAGTAAGTGAATTTGGTAATTTTAAAATTGCAGACTATATTGTTTTTCCTATAAAGTCTATGCAATCATTTGCCCATTCATCCTCCTTTTGCAGGCAGGGAAAACTTGGAGAGCTGTTTTTTTTCTTGATCTTTGTCAAAGGGAATTAATTTAACATTCAATAATATATATTTTTTTCATGTCATCCAGAAGTTTTAATATACTTGCTCTGTTATACAATAAGAAAATGACTATTTATCCCAGTAGGTATTTTTCAGGAAAAAAAACAAAAACCTTTGCTTCTTTGAGGGTTTAAACACAATTCTAGTTTCCCTCAGCTCTGTGTCTTGTGATGCTCCTTGTCAGACTAATGTGTTTTAAAGCTCTCAGTTGGTACCTGAGCTGTCAAAAAGGAAGATTAAAAACACACTCTTCTTTCTGGGGAATTGTTTTACATTGCAAAATGCAGAGAAAGAGAAAGAAAACCTTTCCTGCTTACCATTGGCATACATCTGAGGCTTGCTGTATGTGGCATTCTGGTTTTGGTTTGGGGTTAGGAAGAAATTTCTGTTACTGTCAGATAGCCCTGATATTCACAGTAGAACAGATGAGGATCCTGAAATATTTGTTATTTTATGAGGTCAGAATGTACTTGAAGACAGAAAGGAAGTCATGGATTTGATTCTTATCTCAGTCCCAAACACGGCATGTGACTTAAAAATAATTTCCTCTCTGCTTCATTTAGGAGACAAACAATTGCAATTGCCTTCTAATGTAGTGGATACATTTATCTTCTAATACAGTTCATCAATAGATGAAATACATTTTATTAACTTCTAAGTTTCATGAAGTTTTCAGCTAGGGAAAAAAGAGAGATACAGTATTTTATTACTAACACATTCATTGTCTATCTATTTCAGAAATTATTTCAGAAAAATTTATTATGTAAATCCTTAGGGTATTTTTTCACAGACTGAAATAATTTCTGAAAGAAATGCAGAGAATGCCCCTTGAGTTGAAGGAACGGGGAGGCATTCTGCAGCAGCTCCATTTGGTCCCAGATTCTAATGACACCATAAACGCTGGCCAAGGTCCATAAACATTGCAGAGGTTTGGAGCAACAGTGTTCACCAGTGCCACTAATCCAGCTTTAAATCAATTTTTCAGAACCTGGGTCCTCATCCCCTCTCAGTCTGAGTAATAAAGTGCATTCAAGGGAAATGATGCACATGAGAAAGTGCTCCTCGTTTCACAGGACTTGAGGAATAATGCAAGACCATATATTTTTCTAGTGTTTCAGTTAGTGTTTAAATGATTCAGCCATCATTTTGGCGACGCACTTATTATAGAAAGTGCTTGATTTTGATCTGATAGGTATTCTGAAGACATTTAAGACCATTTTTTACGGTTCCTTAAAGTAAGAACCTGTTTGACTCTCAGTAACCATAAATAACTCTCTTTTCTGTATATGGATATCTCACCATATCTTGCAGTCGCGTCAGTTTTTTCTGCATGAAGCAAGAAAAACTGATGTGGGAAAAGAACCTGGAAAAAACAGTAAAATCAAACAAAACAGATCCCTATACATATATTATAGGTATCTGTATTTTAATGAGAAATCACACATGTAAAATCCAGTTCTTAATTTACGTCTGGGCTTGCTTTGTTGAAATTACAAAGTATGGTGATTTATCCATTCATCCTAAATACTAATTAGCAAGGCAGTGAGAAAAAAACAAAAACAACCAACCAAGAGAGACTGCCTTGCTGTTACTAGCCTGGCAGAATTCATAAGCAGAGTGGTTTCTTTCACTGGAATATAAGGAAATAAACAGGCTTGAGTCTTGATTTATTTACAGTTGCTTGAAGTTAGCAACTCATAACTCCTTTTCACTGGGTGTTTTTGTAGGTGTTGTGTACGAAAGGATGGGCTGACAACAAATTTTTCAGGATGTTGGATTTTGCTCATGAACAGGCAATATTTTGGATCTTAAAAACAACTGAATATTATAGAAAATCAGGTGCTCAGTTTTGATATGTCACACAATCTTTTTTCCCTCGAATTGTTGTTTGATCTACTACAAAATAAGAAAGTAATTGAATTAATGGCACATTTTTGAAGAAATCTTTCTTGTTACAATGTGCATGATGACCAGTGATTTTCTGTGTTTATGCAATAGGTCATTGCTGTGTACAGATTTCCTTCAGACTGCAAAATGACAACCAAAACTGTAAATGCCTTTGTATCAGAATATATTGAAAGCATGTTGAATTGTGTGATGTATAATTTCCCTTTATCTTTCTGTCCCAGGTGGGTGTTGTGTGATGGGACGGACTACGCATGGTTACCATAGGAATGCTACATACGAGGAAGCTTCAAAATACAAAGCAGTGTATTTGAGTCTAACTAAATATCCTTTGATGTCACTACCTAATTACTTTGATGTACAACATCTAAAAGGCAGATATTTGGAAATAAGCTTTATCCATAAAAGTTGTAAAACCCTGAGAAAAAAACCTTGAGGAAAGGAAAGTGTATTTCCAGCTGTGTGTAAATGTGTAGCTCAGAGGGGACAGACATTGTTATCTTTCTGCTATAACCTGCTCTTACAGGATAGATACAGCTTCTTGTCAGCTGGTGTGTACTACAGAGTTGATGAGATCTGAACAGGCTTTTCATGCCCATTGCTTTCTACTCTCCATCAGTTCTGCTCTGTCGTGATGAATGTTTTCCCTTGCAGCAACCTTAATTGTTTTTTGAGGGTTAGAAGAGTGATCATAATTACAGCCATTGTGAATTTAACTCTGATCTGCAAAGAGACTGCACTATAAGCAAACGTTTTCATTTTGAACACTTAAATCAATGGTTTTCAATTACAAATAGAGAAGCCACTAGCTGGAAATGTTCCTTACCAGAGGGTAGATCCTACCCTATTAGTTACTCACATTGCCTGTTACTCAGACATTCACAATTGAAATTGGGAGCTCTGGCAATAAAGGATGTGATATCTACAAAAAACATTTCAAGTGCATGATCTCTAGCTAATCAATGGGTACTGATAAAAAGAAGCAGGTTAGGTGGCCATTTTCTCTTGAGTGCCTTGCCATACAATGGCATTTGGTCTATGAATGCAGCGGATAGTCTCATTTCTTTCCTTCTTTCTTCATTGCACTGTTGTTTCTGCAGCCTTGCTGATGCTGCCCTGTATTCAGGTTTCATGTACTACAGAGGTTTATTTCTACAATAATGTGCTGTTCATGTCTTTGTTGTTGTTTGAACTTTTGAGGTTTATTTTTGTTCTCCCCCCCCCTCCACTTACAGTAGTGTGCAGTTCTTTTATGCCTGCAAAGCCATGGGGAAACCACCAGGAAAGCAACCACTGATCATAGAAGTGTATGAGGCAACATGCCATCCCTTTAAAGAATACTTAGCCAGGAGCATAGCTTCATTTAAATGACTTCACTTAAATTCAGCTTCATGTTGTGAAATTCATAATAGAGAGACAATACCAGCTGCAAAATAAAGATGAAAAACTCCCAGTTGAAGCAACACCCAGAAATTGCATTCACTCTGTGCCAAAGACCTGTGCACGGCTGCAGTCTAACAAAGCTCTGTACCGAGGCAGTTTAGGTAAGTGCACTTTAGATATGAGCAAAGAACATTTTGTGTAACATTCTTGTGTGTCCCCCTGGATATTTGGGGTTACAGTGTAAAAATTCTGTTCTATCTAAGCAGCACTTTAAAAATCATCTCATGAACTTAACCAAGCTGCTTTTGGATTTTGGTGCTGCTCACTGTCAATACATCCAGTGATGGGCATGTGTAGTAAATGTCTCATAGTTTATATGTCAAATTACTGACACATCTAGATATCTGATGACCTATACAACAGGGCTTGATCTACTGTTTGACTTACCTGGTGATAATGGAATGTTAAATAAGATAAAGTACGTGTACGGGTTTGCATTTAGATACACATTTTCACATCACTTTCAATCGATGAGTCATCATTGAAAAAAAAAACAAATTACAAAAATTTTCCACTAAAATCAGCACAACTGCCTCAGAAGGATATATATGTTAAATACTGTCATATAAGTTGCACATATATGCCTGACTTGTTTCTTAATAAAATAGCAGCCAAGGAAGTGCAGTATTTAATTTTCCAGTTATGAAAAATAACTGAACTAACCAGGATGACTGATCACATGCAGTTATGCTTATGTCCCACCTTCTTCTGCATTATTTGAATGAAGGGTCTTGCTATTAAGAATTTAGAGAAAAAAAATCTCTTTGGTTGAAAAGCCAGGTCATAAAATATATGATGATGTGAATCGTACTGTAGCTTATTCTGTGTCAGTATAAACTGGTAAAGTTTGTCACTGATAAAATATTTCTGGTGGATTTGGGAAAGTATTAGAAACACTGGTAAATATTTCATATCTATATCTATTTATTTCTTATAATTAAGTATCATATGATGGATATCAGTGAAGGAACACAAACATTCCAGAAACAGTGAGAAAAGCTCCACTGCACTGATCTTGCTTTTGCCTTTGGTGTGATGTGAAACCATCACTCAATAATGTAAAGAAACCCATTTCTCAACAGTGCAGGATGGTATAATTTAAAGCCCTAATTAAACATGCATGAGGGGAGATTAAATCCATTTTTTAAATGTTATGTCATTTCAAATATATATTTTATTTAGTACATTTGCTATTAATTTTAATTTTAGCTATAAAAATATATTGATAGAATATCAATGAATATTTCTGTGGAAACTTGAAGCTCTGCATGTGGGTTTTTTCATTTAGATTTTTGGGGTTTGTTCTTATTTTCTGGGAGGGGGAGCTGGGAGAAGGGGTTTTACACCACTGGCATTCATTCGTATGTTAGTGGGAGATGTTACCCTGGGACGTGGGAGAACATTCACCTTAGAGCTTTTCAGGACTCAGGCGGGCAGAGCCTTGGCTGACCTGCCAAGTTGCATGGAAAACCATTAGATCCTGGTGCTTTCAGTCAAGGCACACTGCTAAAAACCAGCCCAAACAGTAGTGGGATTCCAAGGGACAGCTGAGCCTCATGCTTGCAGCAGAGCTAAGTCAGCATCTGCATTAAGCCCTGTCACTGCAACCTCACGAAAAAAAATAATTAACGTTCAGGTTTGGTGAGTAACATTCAAAGCCCAGATTATTTTCCAAATTAAGAAATGGTTTAGCCAACTCTATTTGTATTTTCGTAGAATCATAGAATCTGCTGGGTTGGAAGAGCCCTCCGAGGTCATCAATCCAACCCTTGATCCAACACCACTGGCATTACTAGACCATGGCACTAAATGCCACATCCAGTCTCAACTTTAAAACCTCCAGGGATGGTGAATCCACCACCTCTCTGGACAGGCCGTCCCAATCCCTGATTGCTCTCCCTGTAAACCTTCACCATTTGTCACTGGTGCAAAAATCATTTGTGAAATTCTGAAGCAGAGGAATGACGGGTAGCTGTATCTAAAAACACATGGCAAGGCATCAACTGTGAGAATTTTTATTTCTTGTGTAGTTACCAATAACTTAATTCAGTTTCCCTGGATGCAATATTTGGATAGATCACATTTTTATTTATACTTTGCTTACAGTAGTTTAAATTACTTTTTGGCAACTGACATTTTCTAATCTCTATAGATTTCATCAAGTGTTGATTTGTTTTTAAAAAACCACAATTATGCTATATATTTATTTACTACATCAAGTGAAACCTTTTCACTTGTAGATGCTAAGGGAATTATTAGTTTTATTGATTATTTTAGACTTAAGTTGTATTCTAGCAAATAGAATGGGTCAAAGGTTTTCAAAACCCCTTTGTTCCTCCAAATAATTTAAGATACAGTTCAGTTACAGTGGCAGAACTGTTCTCACTTTGGTTCAACATCTCAAGTTTCAAGTTGTCCTCCTAGTCCCATTAGATTCTTATTGATTTGCCAGGCATTGATCTACTGACTATTCTGCCAGCAGCCATAAGAACACTGTTTGTAGACTTGCAATATATTCCAAAGTACTGTTCACAGATTAAGTTTGAGGAGTAGCTCCAAGTTTTCAGTCGGATTTCTCTTTAAAAATATTTCTCTGTAGAAATAAAAGAAAACACATTCAATGTTATTCATATTTCCCATTGATAAATAGTGTAGGCAAGGAATTGGAATTAACAGATTCATCTTAGCCCAGTAATGTATTCCTGGTTTTTATTTTACTTTGCACATACATCAGTTTTCTAGAAGAGGTAATTGCATTCAGCCTTTTCATTTTAGTGCAAAACTAATACGTTTAGACTTTTTCCTGAACTTGCAAATATAATTCTGCAGCACAAATATCTGAGAGAGAGATTGCTGAGGGGGCACTATGCAATGAGATTCTCTACAGACCTCTGCAGCAATGGGCCCCACAGTTCCTTATCAGGGAAACGTGCAGGTTACTGGAAAATCCATTAGCTCTGACTCCCCTCTGTTTCTTAGAGCAGTTTCCCCTTTGTTCCTTTCCTAGCAAAGCGTCAGAATATCTGTAAACACGAGACAGTCTTTCCAAGCTTTCACTCTCCCCAGTGATCCTTCCCTTGGAAGTGTTCAAAAAACATGTGGATGTGGCACTAGGGGACATGGTTTAGGGTGAACATGACTGTGCTGTTTTGATGTGTGAACTTGACAGTCTTAGAGCTCTTTTCTAACCTCAGTGATTCTGTGATCAGAAAAAGGTATTAAAATTAGGTATTTCTCCTTGTATGTTGGTCTGCATCATGGAAAAAAAACTTGGAAACCTTCAGCATTTTATTTTGATGTGTCAGTAGTTATGCACTAAATATGTTCT
Source organism: Scytalopus superciliaris (assembly GCA_013400415.1). Lineage (NCBI taxonomy): Eukaryota > Metazoa > Chordata > Aves > Passeriformes > Rhinocryptidae > Scytalopus > Scytalopus superciliaris. The sequence continues at coordinate 482,701 of VXBX01009463.1, forward strand.
CCCTGGCCAGAGCAGACTTAAGAAAAATTGTCCAAGTTGGAAGATGCAGTGAGATGGACAGGCAAAGGGTTTCTGCTCAGACACAGCCTAACACGAAGTGGGTATTAGAGAGGCCACCGAGCCAGGGTGCAGGAAAAGAGGGAAAATAATTTCATCAGTTTTGATATACAGAAGCTGCTGGGTTTGGGAGACTCTTGGCTCACTTCCATATCTGACTGTTGCAGTAGAAAAATGGGGGTTGGTTGTGTTCACAGAGTACTGTTTTGTTGTTGGTTTGGTTTCTTTTAATTTAAAGTCAAGAAAGGTATGACAAAGCATCCAGGAGGCTTAGGGAAAATAAACCTTTTCTCTGTAAGGAAACACACTTCTCAAAGCTGCAAAGTGATCCAATATTTAAAGTTCCCAATGGCTGAAATCAGGCCAAATGTCAAATGTAAATGTAACTACAGAAAGAGAGGGGGAATATCAGAATCACCGAGCTTTGAAGACACAGCAGCCAACATGGAAGGATAAAACCTTTCTATCAGTAATAGCCAGGATATAAACCACCAGTTTCCTGTATTAAGCATTTTGTTACTGCAATGCTGAGCCTTTTGTCATGTTTTTCAGAAACAGTGATTATCTGACATATAGAATACCATTATTTACCATATGTCTTCACGGACTATCATGTCTTCCATGCTGGGTTTAGTGTACTAATCTTCCTGCTGAGTTATTTTCATGTCAACTTTAATTACTCTGCTTTTAACTGCTTACTACAACAAAATGACTTTGCAGTGGATTAGTGTTTAGGAGTATCCACAATCATAGTATGTTCTCTAACTGATGCATAACATGCATTTGTTTCAAAAATTTAAAATGACAGATTTAGGTTTCTTATGTCTAGAAATGAGTATTTATATGGTTTAATCACTAAAGACTGCTATGTTTTTATAAATACAGATTTATAGAAGGCAAGGAGAACTTCCTGTTCTTAATATCTATTAAATTACAATTAAATTACTATTATTACTAAATAACTATTAAATTTTGTAACAGTAAATTTATAAGCTTAATTAAAGGAACAGTCTCTTAGTTCAGTGAAGAACCACAGAGCAGAACCTGCAGCAAGAGGGTACAGGTGTGGCAAGCCATGTTTATACCTAAGATGAGCCCAGAAATAAGAATAGCTCCGCATTGATGCTTTTGTCTGAGAAACTCCTAAGACTCACTACAATATACACTGTGAGTTTTCTTTGGTATAGAGTTTCCTAGTTTTTCTGGGGAACCAGACAATGGAGCTTTTCAAATCTGAAGTATGTCTCTTAGCAACTTGCCAAAAGGAAGCTCTGCTGTGATTGCTTATAATTCAAATATGATCTGCCCACAGTTTTGGCCAAATTCATCCATTAGGGCAGAAGCAACTGCACCATGCAGTTCTCTGCTGTCTTATCTAGCCATTAGCTCTATCTTCCTACTACATTTTGCACCTGGAAGTGCACTTTAAAAACAATCCCTGGTTCTAATATCATTCCTCAGGAACCTTTGGGTTCCTGCCTCAGGGAGGATGGAGAACCCAGTACCACGTATGGGGTTAAACCTGGAAGCACAGCCATCAGCAGCAGCAGGAGTCAGAGCCAAACAGTGTGTTTCCACCCAGAACAATTCTGCCTCCTTCCTGCCATAGCAACCTGAAAAGCTCCCTGGAAAGCCTTGGAATTAGGGCTTTCCTGAATAACACACACCTGTGGGTAATTTATCTCCTTGTTTCATATTACTGCAGTAAGTACAAGGTAGTCATTTATGGGTTTTTTCCTTTTTAAAAACAAAACCAAAGTTATTAGTGTTTTCAACATGAAACACAGTAATTCTTTTGAATTTTCTTTAAAGAAAAAGACAACTGAGTTTTGTAATGTGAAATGGAAAGTACTCCCAGGTATCTTTATGACCAAGTTCTCACAGTTGCTACAGTGAGCTGAAGCCCCACTACCTATGTAGAAAGCATCCTTGAAAAAAAGTGCTTGGAATCTTATAAACGAGTAGTTATTTGTCTTCCTCAGTCATCCCTATTTTGTGTTCCACCACCAGTAAGAAGCTTAACTTGAAGATAATTCAATACAGCACTGTATCTTAAAGCTCTAGCGACAGGCGTGAAATTGTTTTATCTTTTTTGTTCCTGGTGCGCTGTGCTCGCTGGGCTGGTGCGTAGACCATCTGCTGGTGAGGTAACTCCTGGGATACTTGTCAAATTGATTGCACTCAGGAATGACTGAGACAGAGGAAAAATAGAGTTTCTAATTACATTTTACCAGGGATCTTGCTTAACTCTAGGAAGTGGTAATTCAGAAATAAATGGCTTTGGTGGACATCTTAGAATCTTTAATTAACAAATTACTCTATTAACACACACATTGTTTTCCAGGTGAGTGAGATCATTTGCCCCTGGGGCTTTTTTTTCCATATGCCTTCTGTTCCTGCAGCAAAATATGTAACAAATTGAAGTATTCATTTTGATTACATAAAGCACATGGGTATACAATTATATGAAAAGAAAGATGGCATTTGTTGCCTGCCTTCCCTTAGGCCCCTACAGGCTTGCCCTTCACTGAAAAAAATAAGGCATAAAGTCATTAGAGTACATGCTTTTTTTTTTTTTTTTTCCACATTGCATTTTTGGAAGGGTGTTATTAAAGCCAAAGCCTTTGCTAGAAGTAATAGGATAATGATTATTTATAAAATACCACTAAAATAAGTTTTTCTCCCAAAAGTTTTAGATGGTTTCATATGCCAGTTGTGTGACCATTTTGGAGATTTTAGGAAAGGATGTATTTAATGTTATCAAATTTATATAATAAATGTTTATTAAAATGTAATAAAATATATTAAAATGTTTATGCAAGGATACTGTTTGCTGCTTAATTTCATTAATTGTTTATTCATTATTTCATGTTTTATTAATCAATTAATTTGGATTTTAATCCCTTCTTTATATGTCTTCCAGGGACACTTTCTGTATTGTGAAAGAGTTTCTTGGCATATACTTGACTGGAAGAACTCTTGTTTCATGGCTGTCTCAGTATTGATTGAAGCAGTAAATGAAACACTGGGAGACACAGTTATCTTGCATAAATAAAATGACAACACTTATGAATTATATAAAATCACCGGGGATTTTTAAAATTGTATTTTTACACTGAAACACGCTGAGGAATTTATTTGGAAAAGTTCAGAGAATGAGTTTGAAATTAAGTCAGGAGTGTTTGAAATAGTTTTGAAGAAAAGTTTCCAAGCCTTGGTTGCCTTTTTTTTTCCTTCATGGTATTTGGGTCTAATCCTATTGTTGTGGTAATGCTCTTTTATTCCATATCCTCTATCTCAGGGATTGTTTTCCTTCTTGCGTGTCTTCAGGTAGCTATTTAAGACCAGGACTCCTCAATTTATCTAGACCTGACTTCTCTGCATCTTTCAGGTGTGTTTTCTGGTGTTTCCTTCTAGATATCTTGCAGAAACTCAGCCCAGGGAACTCAAGCATAGCCCATGCTCTGGTTCCTCCCCTCTGCCATTCACAGGTGAGGAAGATGGGTTGGATCCGGGTTTGTGATAATAACAGGTGGTTCCTACTGTAGATTGTTTACTGTTGCTGAATAAAAATGAGTACATAAAGCATTGTTTAGATGAAGATAATGAAAAATTTTTGCTAGTTCCAGTGTATAATTTTTAGTATTCTCTTTCCTATTGATACCTATTGGAAAACTTATAGTTTGTCTTTCCAGTGTCGGGAAGAAACCTGCCATCACTAGAGAAGGCTAAGGTAGAAGATACTGTGGCCAAGAAAACATCATGAAACCACAGACACAAAATCCTACAAAGTCACTACTGGACTTATTTTTCAGAGTCTAAATGTTCCATCGTGTTTGAGGTAAAAATACATACCATGTATTTTCATTTTTCTAAGCAATAGAAGAACATGCTTTTATGTGCCTGTGTATGTTTGTGAGCTTTTGTATTTCTGTACTTCCACATGAAATCTATTTCTAGCATCAACAGTGTGTTACACATATTTCACATTGAGTTACTTTGTATTGCAACACCTGCCGCCCTGGTATTTTGCTGTGGGAGGGCTATGATGAGTGCTATCTTCCATATTATTAAATGATAACATGAGCATTTGCTGGCATGTCACTGTAGCAAACAGTGACTTGTAGCTCCCTTGAAAATTCACACGCATTTTATTGCTGCTTGAGAAAATAACACACATCTCCACTGCAGTTCCAGTCATTTTACTGATTGCTAAAGGATTTCCCCTCTATTACCCCTGCATTTTCTGTGTTGCCAGGTGTGAAATGAACAGAATCATAAAGTCAGGCTGTTTTGGAGAATAAAAACAACAGCACAGTCTGTGCTGATGAAATGGCAGCATACTGAAAGTGGGAAAATGCTAGTAGCTATTGGCAATCCAACCTACTTCAGAGATAGTACAGTGTGAAACACATATTTACCAGTTATTGTAATTAAAAGCAATTGTAATGTATATTACTGACTCGGGAAAATATTTCATCTTGTCCTTAAGTTTAAGTATGTGCTGAAATCTTTCTGAGAGCAGTAGGACTGTTGCACATTGCTTAAAAGTAATTAATACTGATATTCCTTAAATATTGCTGGTCTGCCAGGAACTGGCATGTTTGCTAGTTGCAATAGGAGTTTCAGCAGTTACAAGATCAAATGCTTGATTCAATTCCTGGTGAAACCAGACAGACCTTATTTAATATTCCCATTGAATTGAATAGCAGTTGACTCAGATGAGATGTTGTTGTGGAAATGGTGTTTATAACTTGGCCTGATCAAAGCTGTTCTGGAGACAGGATGGGGTATCTGGGTTTGAGGTACAAATGTACCTAATTACAGATTGGAAAAAAAAAAAAAAGATGTGGGAAACCAGAGGAATTACTTGGATATGTGAGAGCTGTTTACATATTTAATAATTTGCAGCACAGGAAAACATGTTGGACAATTCTTGCAAAGGACAGTGAAACTAAGAAGTCTCAGTAAGTGATAGAAACATTTCCCTTGAATGTATGAGTAATGCAGTTCAATATCAGCAGAGCAGAAAGCACAGCCAAAGAGCAGGAGAGGCCCTAATGCACCCAAGTGGCCCTCACTAGCCTCACCTGGGACCCCATGCAACCCTGCAAGCGAGGCTGCTTGAGTTCAGCCCAGGTGCTCCTGCTGTGTCCTGGTAGTAACATCATCAGACAGATCCCTCTTCCTGGAGGTGCAAGTTTCATAGACAGCTTAGGTGAGAAAGTGGTGAGTAATGTGCTCTGACTGGCTCTGTGTTCTTGCTGCCTGATCTATGAATAGGATAACACTTCATTCAGACAAGGTGCAAACGCTTTAAATATATTACAGACATCTAGAGTAAAAGAAGAGATTTCATTAAGATTTCTTTTTTAAATATAAAGTGTTAACAAAATGTGTTTCCTCTGTTAAAAAAAAAAAGTTGCTGTGAAAAATCACTTGTGAAAACCTTGGATAAAGACAAACTGAAAAGCCTAACAACTACAACAACAGCAACAACAGAGAAAGACCAAGGGAGTTCTCTGAAAGCTGTGGAGGAGTCCATTGGGTTCAGACAGCTCTGGGTGCAGCTGCAGTGGGGGCTGCAGGCTGAACTCTGGGGTGGGAGCCCAAGGCAAGAGTCTTTGAACTGCAGACCCTTTGCATAACAGAGGGCCAGGGGACGGTGGCCCAGCCAGGTGAGGGACACCAAGGGCTCAGGTGTGAGACTTGTGCTTGGAATGTGAGGGGACAAAAGCCCAGGGTGTCGTTTGTTTGGGGTCCCTTTTCAGAGGCACCGGCTCAGGTTGTTATTTTGTTGTTTAGTTATTGCACCAAGATTAAATTATTTTAAGGATCAGGGTGTCTGAGACTCTGCTGAAGGAAACCTGGGCTCGAACTGGTGAGGAAACCCAGTCTGACTTGTGAGTGGGGTGCATGGGGAGCTGAGGGGACCTGTCAGGTCACTGGAGCTGCTCACTGTGAAGGGCCTTCGGTCCCTGCAGTGCCAGTCTCTTGCACTGGGAATGGGAGTGTCAGAGTGGCTCCTGTATGGTCAGACAGGGAAGTTTCCTTAACAAAGTTTTAGATATATAATCACTGTAGGAAGCATCTTGACCTGTGTTTACTCAAACAGCCCCCTCAGGCCATTGCCAGAGCAGACAGACAGGGACAGGGTGAGCCTTTGCCATGACTCAGCCTGGCCATCGTTGTCTGAGTCATAAAATAGTGACAGGTAGACAAGTAGGGGGTAGAGAGGGAGGAAGAACTGGGAAGAGTTTATGGATTATTGCAGTCAAAGCATCTAAAAGAGATTAGCTGGTCTAGGTTGTAGTAATTAAAGTTTTGTGTATTGTTCTTTACACAAACATGAGATTTTTCCGGGACTCAAAACCTCTGCAGTAAGTGGCAAGCTGGAGGCAACACCTCTTTCATGTGTACTCTTGTTCCCCATTTTAGGAGGGAGGAATAAGGAGCTGACAAGTAGCACCTGAGACGCCTTTGTCTAGACAGGACTGTTTGCTCTTTATGGGAGAGCCTGTTCTTCAGTGTCTGTGTGTGTTTACAGTTCCTAATGCAACAGAAACCTCTTCTTGATGTACAAAGAATACAAAGGGATAACATTTAATTATAATCCATTATGATTTATAGCCTCTGAGGGGAAAAAAATGAATACCAAAGCTTATTCGTAAGTGAGGTCAGACAAGGAGGAAGCTGCAGGAAAAAGCTATCAGTAAACCCTTATTGTCTTTTGAAGAGAGGCTCTAAGTATTTGTAATCTTCTGTATTAGAAAGAAAGGAAAGTGATGTTTTTCTGTTTGAGGTCTGGAATAGGCAAGTATTTAACTTGTTGGGCCATTAAGTGAATAAGTAGAGCATAAACATCTATGCAGGCAAATGGGAGACAAGCTAAGGAATTTCTAGTGAGACTTTGATTATTTTTGTTTGATTGGTTTTCTTTGTGCCTTTGCATTTGAATTGTTTTTAACAGAACATCTTTAATTCTTCCACTGTAAACATATTGGAAAACATACAAGGATAATGCAGTTTTAGATGCTTTATAGTCCTTTCCAAAACTGTGTTTTGGACCTTTTCACCCTTTTTTTTTTGTTTGTTTGTTTCTTGATATAATTGTCAGTTGTGAATTATCCTTGCCAGCCTCTTCTGAGGTTGTGATCTAGTTTAGCATCGAGTATGATACACTGTGTTGCTCCGATGGCTTTGTGTTTGAGCATAGGCAACCTTCTGGCAACCATAAATGTGGATCCCTGTTGCCATCTCCATTTAGGTGCTGGGCTCTTGGCATGTGAGTACCAACAGATGCCATCAAGTATAAGGTGGCAGTTGGCACCCGTGTGCCAGTGCCTTCACAGAGGAGGGACTTCTATAGAAGAGACACAGCTCACAAACTGCCCATCTAAACTCATTTTGCTTGGCACTGAGAAACTGGCACCATCCCGGGCGAGCGGGCAGCGTGCCATTGCAGCAGATGGGGCTGAGGGAAGGGAGGCATTTGGGAGCCTTGTCCAACCATGGAGTGCACGTGTCTGAGGGCAGGCTTTCCAGCCAGCAGCATCGGAATGGCTCCCTATCGTCAGCTCCCAGCTTGAGTTTAAGAGGCTCAGTGATAGATTTTAAGATGTCAGTCCTAGTTTCAAAATTTCCTGTAGTTATATTGCTCTTAACAAAATTATTTCAGCCTGGGTGATGCAGTTATGCAGGAGAGTCTGAGAACTGTAACCACAGACTAACAGAATTATGATCATAATATTTGTGTAATTCCATAACCAATGTGCTCTGCTTAATATTTTGGAGCATATTCTCTGCAGTAAGTAGATGTTACCTAAAAACCATGAAGGGGTATGCCTAAATTTTTTGGGGTGGGTTTTTTTCTGTAAGCCGTTTTTCCAGCATTTTACACAGGGGGAAGGTACTCAATGGAGGGGAAAAAAAAAAAAAAANTAACCAATGTGCTCTGCTTAATATTTTGGAGCATATTCTCTGCAGTAAGTAGATGTTACCTAAAAACCATGAAGGGGTATGTCTAAATTTTTTGGGGTGGGTTTTTTTCTGTAAGCCGTTTTTCCAGCATTTTACACAGGGGGAAGGTACTCAATGGAGGGGGAAAAAAAAAAAAAAAAGGTGGAAACTGCCTCAAACAGGTGTTAAAAATCAAAAGTTAAATGCAAGGGCATAGATTGTTCTAACCACTGGAAAATAGGTGCAAGTGTATGCACCCAAGTTTGTTGTAGCACTGGTAGAAAAAGCTATGTTCAAAATTAAAACAGCATTGCAGTCCTTAATTACCTGTTTGTTCCTTACACCAATCGCAATGATGGTGTGTCTTTTGAGGCAGAACAGAAGTAAACCATTTTGTGAAGCTCGTTTCCGTGCCTATGGCCCAGCAAGGCTCCTGAATGTCCCCTTTACCACCCAATAAAAGCCTTGAACTCCCATGTTGAGTCATAGGTTGTCTATTTAAAAGCAATAAATACTCCTTAAATAAAAAGCCCCTGTTAGTTCCAGGGTCTGCACTGATATAGGTATGTAAGCAATGAGACACCCATTGAAAAATCAGACCAGAGACTGAAAGATAACAATTTCTCCTGGCTTCCTTGAGTAAATATTACTTTACAAAAAAGCATGATCATCTTAGAGGTATTGTGTATTCTGGATAAAACTGTTTGGGCTTCCTGAACTGCTACAAGAACAAGCTTAATGTTAAACTGAGGCTGGAACGATGGAAACATCAAACTAAAATAAAAAGAAAACAAACAAGGTATGGACTGATCAAGGTATTCCTTGATCTGCCTGTGGTTGTTATTCTCAGCAAAACAGCAATTTAAGGACATTAATATCACTGTGTTGGCACTATTTTCTTTTGTGGTGTTCTGTCACTTCAAGAAATGTAATTTTTCATACCGGCACTGAAGTACCATAATAAGTAGAATAACTGTAATCTTTTTGGGGCTTTTAAAAGTTTTATTCATACAAAGTTTTTCTTGAAAGATAGAAATGACATACTTGGAGCCTGATTGATATGTGTGTGTGGGGGGGGTGGTTTATGTTGTTTGTGTGGTGTTTTGTTTCTTTTAATCAGCCCTCAAATGAGAATGTCATTTGGGATAATGCTAAGAGCTTAAATATGAATTTTTCCTCTTTCATCCGATATATATAAAATTATATAACACAAGTAACTGCCCTGAAAGTAATAAAAACAGCTACTAAAATTAGTAAAATTAATTATAAATATATATAGGCTTAAGAGGAGACTTTGCAATCGTTGTAACACAGTGTTGAGTCATGTCTGGTATCAGTCTCTGCTGATAACTCTGGGGAGCAATCTGGGGAGCCTGGTCCTTTCTTGTGCCCTCAGGAACTCTGGCAGTGGTTTGGGCTCTTGCCGGCGTGGGACAGTCTCCAGCACTGTCCCTGCAGCCTCGGCTCCCTCTGTCACTTCCAAGTGCTAGAAAAGCACCACTCTGCTTGCTGTGCAGGCCTCATACTGCAGGTAGTTTTCAGGAGAAAATATCAAATGCAAACAATAATTATGTTTTGGGACCACTGAGGTTGTGAGGAGACCTTGGGTCTTGTTTGTTTGGTGCCACTCGGCTTAATTTAGCAGTTTCATTTTGCAGTACAGACAAGCCTCTGGGGCTGATTGCATTACCAGGTACACAGGGCTTGGAATGAGGTTTTCAAAAGTCACTGTATGATCTGTTCAGGCTGAAGAGATCAACATCCTAATACCCTCAGACACTTGGCTTTTTTTTTTTTTTTTCCTTTCTTCAGGGCAAAAGGATTTCAAATATTATCCGAAACCTCTGGCTACCTGTCAGATAACACTTTCCTCAGGAAATATAGAACAAAACCAAACTTTAACAGAGCTGCTGAATTTACTTTTAGCTTTGGGATTCACTACAATACCCCTTACACAGGTCTTGAATTTTGACTTGTGTAGTACAGAACCATAAATAACAGCAAGGAATTAACTGGGGATCCCCCAGTACTAGAAAGAAAAGGGAAAACAGAGACTGGTTAGGGCAAAGAATACAATCAAGCTCAAAAAAAAATATCCCTTTTTAATAATACTTTGATTTAATTACTTTACCATGTAGTAGTGTTTCTTATAGCTGGAGAGCTTCAACACATTACACAAGTCTTGTAGACTGAATGGTAATTAATGCCCATTCATAGAAATATATTGATAATATGTTTAGCTTTCATAGTGAGAGCTAGCATATTATTTTAGGATGGGAGTTTTTTTGGCCATCAGTGGTGCTGCATATTAAGGATTTTTTCCCTCAGCTATTCCATTACCAGAATGAAATGCCACCAGTTAATAGGATGGCAGAGTAAATGTCACAAGCTGAAGGGACCACAGGAATGTGTATTTGCCACATGTAGAAGCAGCACTTTATTACAGAGCAATGTGGAATTTATGAGCATTGCTATAATATTCTAGATATGCCTCTCTGGTAATATCTGACATATATCAGTGCTAAAAGTCAGGATACTGCAAAATCAGCTCTCTGTACCTTTCCTGGATGCTATGGAGCTATATTGTCCCAGTAATGCACTGTCAACTAAAGCAGGTAAAACTGGCCCCTGCATGTTATTTATCGGCCTGTGAATGCAGATTGCATATACACTTTATTACCTGCTAATTTACCACCCGCTGGCTGAAGGATGGCCAAAGTCTACTATTTGTTTTATAGGAATTCATTATGCCATTAACCTTTCACTCCTGTAGGCCACGAGAAAGAATTTCTTCAGTTAAATCACTCCTGTAATAATGCTCTACAAATGAAAACAATGATTTATTGCACCCCACAAAGTCTAATAAACATAAATTATATCCTAATGCTCTGCACATTGGAGATGATTGTATGTAGAACCAGTTACTCTTTACAAAGACTGTTTTGGTCTCTGAAACATGTTAAGTGGCAATCACACCCTATGTTTCATCTATGTTACACCCAGTTTTGGTGTTTGAGGTAACACTGTCATGCTTTGCAGGTAATAGTAGGGATGTCATTGAAGATGATATGGTTTATGTATTTAGTTTTTTTTTTTTGTAAGGAGGAAGAAGAAAAAGAGAGAAAACTGTGGCTGCCTTACCCTAACAACTGACATGGTAGTTAATGTCTTATTCCTTTATTTTTGTGGAAAGTCCTGGAAGTAAAGCTGGTGCAGTTTTGAACACAATCAGTGGTTGTTTCATTTTAAAGCCAGTGTGCTTTGAACAGGTGTTAGACACTCAACTTTTGGTAGCTGTTTGGTGTAGGGCAGGAGCAGGGCCCATTCTATGCTCCATGGGGGGAGCTGATGCATTCCTGGGGCTACCACTGGGACAAACAATCGGACTCATGGGGATATTTCAGCTGGGCCTGGTCAGGATTATTTTAAGAAACACTCAGGTTATGAGGAGAAGTTTGATTTAGGTTTGCTGAAATGCTTCAGTGCTGAGATTCCTGGTTGGTATAAAACCAGCCTGTGTTAGAAAAGAAAATGTGGGGGTAAGGTTGTGTGAGGTCAGAAAGGCCTACCCTCCATACCATGACCACCCCCACAAGGTAGAACAGATGGGCTATGGTTGTAGGTGACTCCCCTCTAAGGGGAACAGACACTCCTCTTGGGGAAGTCTGCTGCTTCCAGGAACATCACCAGGGAATTTCCTAGCTTGGTACAGCCCTTGGACGATGACCCATTACTGTTCTCCCATGTGGATGGCAAGGAAGGTATAACACATAGTCCAAGGGTGATCAAAAGAGACTTTTTGTATCCTCCCCCTCTCTCTGTCAAAGCAAACTTCTGCAAGTTTGCCAGTGTTTCAATAAATGTTTTTTGACAGGGTACCTCTGCAATGACTGCAGCATGACACTCTGTCACTTCCGTATTTTCTGCACCTTTCTGATAGCCTAAAAAATCTCTCATACCCATTTCAAGCATTGCCAATTAAAAAAAATCCCTCGCAGTATGTGTGACATTCACCTTGATACCAGTGACATTCAGAGAGCCTGCTGATTTTTAAGCTAGTGATTAAGAACTGTCTGAAATAGTTTCACACATGGTTTGTAAATCCTCAGTCAGAGCTTTTCCATCAGTGTCGCTGTGAAATATTTCTCCTTGGCTTCGCAAGTGTTTTAACAATTCCTTTGCAAGAACTCTGTCTTGAAAACGAAATAATCTCTTCCTTCTTGTAAACGTTTATCTTCTACAAATACGAGAGCTAGTAGTCAATGACTATAATGTAGCACAATTTTGCACTAGATAGAGGTCAACATAGAATATGACCAAGGTAAAATAAAAATCTGGAAGTTTCCTTTCCTCAAAAAAAGGTGCAATTCAGTAGTTCCTGGTGCTTAGACCATAAAACGCAAAGGTGTACATGATCTGATCAGAATAGCATCTATTTACATAATTTCAATTGATCACACAAAGCAGCAATCAACGGGGTAGTCTTTGTCCTGTTGAATAAATGTTGTAGATCTCAGAGGATTACAGAAAGTAAGGATATTTGTTCTTTTCCTTTCTAGAATTGAATTAGTACTGCTGATTTATATCCTTCCAACAGTTTGTATTTGGAGGGGTGGGAGAAGAACCAGTGTTGAACTTCTCTAAATCTCAAGTCTATGTTGCTGCCATCATGCTCTTAGTGATGCTATTCTTCTTTGGTGTTGTTTTAGGTGTGCAGTTGGATTTCGTAGTAAGAAGAAAGAGGAAAATGCAAAGAACTCATGCAGATGTTACTAGAAGCAGCAACAATCACAATATTCCATTACCTGTAAGATGGCTGTTGACTGAAAGGTAGGCAGCATCTCATAAAGACTATTCCATTTTCTTGAGTTACCATCTGCTAAATGAAAACTCCTGTCTTGAAAGTGTATTTGGCAAGGTCTGCTCAGTTCCCACTTGAAACTGTTCACAATAGCACACAGTTAAAGGCAAGGTACAGCCCAGTAAATCTTGGAGATGTAGACGTAGGTTGGTGATGTCAGGAAGCGCTTCCATAGACATTGAACACTTCAATCTGTATGGCCTGTCCTAAATCCCAGCTAACAGTGGGTGTGTTGGTTTGTAGTTTGGGTCACAATTCTGCTTAAAATTTTGGTGAGCGTCATTAAATGAAAGTAATTACCCGTTCATATTCTTGCCAATAGGGCTAAATGATATGTTCAAGAGTTTAATCCAAAGAGCCCAGAGGAGTCCCTTGAGCAGCTGCATAGCCATGCTATGCTTTCCTCAAACTAAGTGTGCTTCTAGATCATTTGACAGGGAATAATCCAGTTTAATCACATGCTTGAGGGGGAGGAAATTACTTCAATTAGAGTCTCTTTTTTGTTAGTCTGATCAGCTTGTGTTCATCTTCTAGTTTAACATTGTTTATTTTATATGGGATTTGGCCATTGTGATCCAGGTATTAATAAAATTACAGTTTACGCACCTCTGTCAGAAAAAGTAGAGGTGGTCAGTAGCAGAACTGCAGTATTTCATATCCAATCCTGAGTCAGGGTCACAGTTTAGTTGTTGAAAGGCTCCTTTTTTCTTTCAGTTGCCTGGATTTCAAAGAAAAATTTTTGCACTTACACTTTTTCTTCTGTCTCCTTCTGTCCCACTTGTCCAGCACATTTCAATAGCCTCTGTATTTATTGGCCTGTTTCAGCCAAACTTGGCAACTCTGTCTGAACTGAGGTCTCACAGGTGTGAAGTGCCAATGGTTTTCATAAAATTGCTAGTTTGCCATGCGCTTTAGTGTGCCTTTTGCTGAAGGTGCAAACATTAGTCATTCTGCCTGCCATCAGTCTGTCAGCCCCTCAGTACCCAAAAGGCTCTGGGCACAGTGTTGGTCTGGCAAGTGGTGAAACACATAAAGGTGCAGAGAAGAAGCTGAGGGCCACGTGAAGGTCCTGCTGGAACAAGAGGGAAGTGGATGTTTGTCAAAGAAGACTGTCACAGTAAGATGCAGGTGGAGTTGTAGAAGGGAAAATTGGCAGGTGAGACAGGAGGCAAAGGAGCTTGGTTTGCAGTAGTAACTGGGTTAACAGTTTACAGACAGGGTAGAAGATGGATGTCTCAGATGTGTAGGAAATCAGGCTTCATTAGCTTTACTCCTTGCAGAAAAACATGTTATTAATTGCCTTTGGTCTCCAGGGGAACCACTAGCCTCGTTTGAAACTTTGCTGCTGCTTATTGTCTGAGCGCTGAGGCATGCTCTGAACAGAGGGATGTCTTTGATGCTGATAGATCAAACTCTGCACTGAAATCTGCTGAGATGAGGAAGCCTGAATCAGCAAAGCTAGCTTTTAAGGAAATAGAGATCCCTCTGTGGAATAAAGGAGCAAGTTCTGCCAGAGACTGGAAGTATGAAGTCTGTGCTCTTTAATGCTCAGCACTCTCTGGGGCCCAGCCAGCAGCCTGGAGGACAGGGGAGAAATTACTTGAGGATTTCCATCCAAGGAGGAAAAGAGCCCTAAGTGGCTGTGTGTAGGAGTGCAAGGACAGCCTGTCATGATGTGTGGCTAATGCTGGTTTGCAGGCTTGGAGTACTCAGAGCAGCAGCATTAGCAAATGCTCTACAGTGCAGGAGGAAATTGCCTGGGACTTTGTTTTCCTGTAACTGCTAATGCATTTTGAACCTGTATATTTAGTTTGAGGCTTTCCACCTGTCCTTTTTGGGTAAGAATTCTGACACTAAGACCTGTCTTCTGCAAAGATGAGGTCTAAATTAAGGGTTTATTTCTCTCTTACTGCGCACATCTGGGAGAGGGAAGGAAAAAACACTGCATTATTTTTGGAGTAGTTTCTAGCTCTGATTTCATTCTCAAACTTCTTCAACTCACACTCCACTACTCTTTGCCTTTGTCTTTCACTATAGTCACCTGATACAGGTCTGTTTATTATTTCAAAGGTACAAAATTTGTAGATGTGCCTGTTGAAGTGTACGACCTGAATGATTACATGCTGCTGATTTACCAGAAAACACATTTACAGGCATAAACCCATCCCTTGTACTTCTCCAAAGGATTACATGATATATTTGTCTCTGCAAGGTCCTCTGGGCCCTCTGTGATGAAATCTCCAACTAGATGAGCTCTGGTTCAGTGCAGCAAGCCTCGTGGCACAGTTATCTACACCCCAGGCAAGCTTCATGGAGTAACTGCAGTGTTTCCTTCTCATGTTGCTTCCAAAGGGACAGTTTCAGCAACAGCAATAAAGCACCAGTGGAATTTAGTTTGATCTACTACTCTCTTTTACAGAATTAATGTAACTGGACAATATTTTTGAGGGAATGGATAGGCCTAGGTATAAAACATACACTACATGTACAGAGCAATGTGGGACTGATTTGCATTACTAATTGATTTTTTTTTTAAAACATAATACAGTTGATAATGGTGTTTAAATTTTGGTTGGTATATCATAATTGTGAAACAGGAGAGTTCTCAATTAGACAGCATCATAATTAGGCGTTAAAGAAATGACCAGACATAGTGCTTAGTGCTATGGTCTGGTTGACAAGGAGGTGATTGGTCACTGGTCACACTTGTTGATCTTAGAGGTCTTTTCCAACTTAAAGGAATCTGTGATTCCATATGATAGAAGCAAAAGAAATTTGGGAAGATTAGTCACTGGAATTCTTATTTTGTGGAGACTTTGGAAAGGCATTAAAACAGACAAGTACATTAACAAACTTAAAATAAGCTTTTTATTACTTAATATTTTTTCACTGAATTTCAAAGCTTTGGCACTCTAAGTAAAGTAGAAAGTGGAAATCTCAGCAGCACTGCATTAATTTTTCAAGGCCTAATGTGCCAGACAGGGAATAAGTTATTACATCTGTTGCCCTCTGGGAGGAAGAATGAAAAGCACAAAAATGATTCTTTGCTGTTAGGCTGGAATAACTGAATAATAGCTGATACAAGCAGCGGCTTTGCAGCAGAAAAGCTTACAGCAGCTTTTGTGTCATCATTAGGAGTGAACATTTCTCTGTATAACTAGTGTAGCAAGATTAGGAAACATGGCAGGGCTTATTTGTTCTTCTCATGAGGCCCTTTACAATTATGGGAGAATTTCAAACGAGTGCCTCGTGCGCAGCTGCTGATAATCTGTGTGAGTTACTCCTTTTTTCATGTCGAATTTGCAGCCTGTACATGTCGCTTCCAGGATCCGCAGGCGAAAATATAGTTGTCCGTGGCAAGTTTATGAGAGCAATATGGCACTTCCAACTGTGACGCCTCTGGGCAGGTTGGGGCTTTGTTTGCCAGAAGCCAGGCTCTTGGGTGGGCTCCTGGAGGTGATGAACTGAGTCCATAAAATCCTTGTCCCTCTGACAGGCAGAAACATTTCTGGAGTTCTTTAGTGACTTGTTTTCCAAGAGAGAGCCTCAGAGGCCTCTTATTAATGATTGTCTTCTCTGTAAATAGTCCATAAAGCTTTTTAAGTACCGTGATAACATGGCAGATAAACAGAAGGATAATCCCAGAGGAAGGAATGGGAATTACTTGCATGTCCATGAGGCCACTGGGGAATGAAGGTACCAAAGCACCATCCCCATGGTTCACTAGTGCCTCAAGTTGAAGTATCTCAGCTTTTAGTCATCCCCAGGAGATATGAAAGGCTTCAGTAATAGGGAATGGAGCCAAGGAAGAAAAGCAGCGTGGATTTTCAGAAGGCTCTACATCTGTCTGTTTCCTTGGAACATCAAGTATTATTGTGGCATGTGGATCAAGAAAGCAACACAGACAGCAGGGATAAAAGCACTTTAGACCTTTTCAAATCAATCTGCCCTTTGCTGAAATGAAAATTAGAATGCAATGTATAGATTTTTATCTTCTCCTCTAATCGATTTTAAGATAGATTTATATAACATGCTTTGTTGTAGGTGCTGCTGGCTTGTGAGTCAAAGAAAGCTCATTTTACCTGATGGCAATAACTGCACTGAGGGTTTTCATGCACATTTCTCTAATTAATACTGAACTGATATTGTTTCTCTGACATGACCGTGCCTTGTCAGGGGTTCATCTGAGGTCTGAGATGCAGAAGGCTGTGATAATTTACTGTGCCTCAGGATGTAATGCATAAACAAAGGCTATTTTAAGGCTGATGTGAGCTAATAGAGAAGGTAAGTGCAAATTAAAGCTTATGGAAACATTCTGCCTCTGATTTATTGCAAGCACCCCCTAACTGTATTTGTGTATTGAGGCAGACTAGGGACAGTCCTCTGCTGTTCCCTCTGTGCATTCTTTAATTTTCTTAATACTTTTTATTTGCACTGGGCAATGCCAGGGCAGCTATCAGTATGTGAATTTAGCTGAAATCAGCAGTTTTAAACTTGGTTCACCACTCTATTTAATTAAGGGTTGTTGGAAAGCTTCCACATGTTCTGTGTAGACTAGCTATGCCTCAAGCCTTATGGAGCTGATTTTGACAGTTTGTCACTAAACCATGACAGGTCATGTGTTCCTATAAGATATATCAGCATTGTCCTTTAAAACCCAGTGTAGCAATTCTACTATGACCTGGTTGGGAATGAGGAGTCTTCTTTGTCACAGCATCTTACACAGTTTTGGCAGCATGTAACAGTGGTGCATCAAACGTGAAATCATTTGTCTATAAACACAGAGCAAGTCTGTGCCTGTGTTTTATTTGATGTGTAAACATGCATGAAGCCAAAAATCTTTTTCAATACCCCTGCCTCTATGCTGGCTTGTAATTATCCCTATGTATTGGACTAAACATCAGACCCCCAGATTGTGTGCAAATTAGTCTTTTGTTCTTGAGATCTGTCTACCTGTAGAGGTGAACTGTAACTAAAGACATCCAACAACTCAGGAAAGGAAAGATCTGCAAGTTTTAGGAGTAAACCAATTATAATAAGGGGAAGATTTTCTATTGTGAAGGGTAATCTGTCTCAGAGGTAGATTAGCGCTGACACATCCCCTTTAGACAAGAAGCTCATAACTGACAGCCATTTGGAATTATGTCTGGAAATGCTGTCAACACCCACACGTCATGAAAAAAGAAACGTGGTCTCTTGGCTGCCTGCAGTTGCAGCCATCTGTTTGGATGGCGAATTCCTGCTCAGGGGTTGGTTGGAGTAATTCACTAGGACTTCATGGGTGCCAAGCAGCAATAGCTTGAAAAGAGCAGACTGTATGTCTCAACAAGCACTGTATTTTTTATTAGGGGCCCTCATTCTGCATGAGTGCAATAGCATCACACACATCCTTGGTTTGCTGGCGTTTGTTGATACTCACATGTCAAAGCAAAGAAGCAGAGACAAATAAAACAGGTTTTGGGGGACCTTGTACCTGCCAAATGCAGTACAGTGGGCACCTCAGTCTTAAAATACAACACAGGACAAGCCAAATGTCCTTAGGAGAGCCAGCTCCTGAGATTTCTAGATGAATAGGAAAAATCACTGCCTTTTCACCACCCACTGAATCAGCTGGAATTTATTATATAAAACTGCTCGTTCAATTCCAGGATGGGAGAAGTCCTAATTACATGGATATTGAATATGGACAGAGTACTCTAAAAAAAAAAAAAAATTAACTGTGCCACAGACGTGGAGAGAAGACAGTGCAGCTGTAAGGAATTTTATTCATATGCTGTGGATTTTACTTACAGTTTTGTTCAACACTTAACAACAGAATTATTTCATTTTAGAAAAATAAAAGAAAAGCTGGTAATTTCACTAGATCTTCAGTATGCTAATTCTAATTCTTACCTTTATTAGCTTTTTCATTATTTTTTAAAAGTTTTTCAGAAAAAAGAAAACTTAGTAATGTTATACCTGAATGAAGCAACACTGCAGTTCTAGCCAGAGCTGTAGTTATTGCATCACTGTTCTTCTCTTTTGGGTTGTTGGGGAGTGATTGTACATAGCATTAAATCCCCACAGATTCAAAGCCACATCTATTTCCTACATCTTGTGTAACGATTGTATGGTCCAAGTTACCCACTGTGCATACAGTCAATGTCTCTGTGTTTTGAAAGAAGTTGATAAGTCTCCAGATCTGGCCTTTCCGCTTGTTACCGACTCCGTTTGCATTCCAGATCACAGAATGTGATAACCAGTGAGGTTATGCGTGGGTGCTGTTCAATTAGATTACAGCCAGGCTGTGCGATTAGGGTAGAACCAGTTTAACAATCTGCCTCAGCACTGTATTTCTCCAAAGCCAAATCAACTGCAGATCTGACAAATGCTAATGGGCCATGCTGGGGTCACAGAGCGGGGCTCTCCATTACAGTCCCATGGCAATGAGCCACAGTGGCAGTGCCCGGCTCTCACATTGCAGGGGACTGCGCTGCTTGATCCCCATCCGTCCTATGCGGCACAACACGGTTGCTCTTGAGAGCAATCGGTGAGAAGGATATGGTTCCCCCTCTCAGTGGGGCTGACAGGATAAGGAGCACCAGTGACTTTTCCAAGGGAAACCAGCACTGTGCTTTCAGCAGCCCCGGAGGTCTCTGTTTAATGAAATACCTCTCAAGCACCTATTAAGAAGGGAAATTGTATATAATTCTTCTGACTCATTTTCCACAAGCACGTGATGCTTGGAACGAATGAAAATATGAAGAATTCACTAACAAGCATAGGCTTTTAAGGTTAATGTCTAACCTCATGGATTTCTGAGGATACACCTCGCTGCATTTCTAAGAGATGCAACATACTTTTAAAGCACCCCAAGTATGAGGCATAGCAGATAACGTTGGACACAAGTCTTCCCGTTGCCAAAAGGCAGTGTTTGAAAGTGCTTTTTTCTTTTCTTTTTTTTTTTCCTTAAACTAGAAAAAATTGAGTTCTCTGTTTTACACACTGTTTGGTCCTTCCTTATTTTGAAGCAAATATTACATTTGGTCTTTTCCATCAAAGATCTGCTGTTATCTAGCCTTTTTCCTAAGAAGCCCAGTTACTGCTTCCATGCAACTATCTTTACTCCTATATTCTTTTTTTTTTTAATATGTCTACCTTTGCATTATGCTTTCATAATTTCCTTCTTTTCCTATATCCCTGGTTTTTAACATGAATATGTCCGTGACTGAATAATGCCACCACCAACTCCCAAACAAGTAGGAAAAAAGCACATTCTTTTTTTTAAATTTTATTTTTAATTTAGGTTTTTGATTAAATTGTTTCAGAATTATAAAATACAGAGTAGGTTTCTAGCATGAACTCCCAGATGATCTGCCTAGAATTAACATGCTGCTGTAGCATGGAGATGGGGGACAGTGAGGTCCAGAAAAGAGTAGTCTCTGTGCAGCATAGCACACTGTCAGGTGGCAAGAGGGTTTGCCTGAGAACAGTGAGTGGTGGTAATGGGGAGGTTGGACCATCAGGTATCTCTGACTCAGCTACAACAAATAAAGATGCATGTGAAGAACCCTCCAGGGCTTCTATGGTGACTAAGTGCCATTTGCCTGTCTCTGCTGGTGGTGACGAGATGACTTTCACCTCTTCCCACCCCCGTCAGCTACCTGTGCTGGAACAGTGTGCTCCATCCCTGCTCCCCACATCAGCAGGGGCTCCAGTGAGCAGGTGTTTTCCCCTCCCTCAGCTGGCATTCACCATGGTGTGAGACAGAGCTCGTGTTCAGGGTAGCAGTGTCCAAACATAAGCCCTGGGAATGACAGCACCATCTGGGACTTTGGCCAAAGCACACTGAAAGCCATTCAAAGGGTTTGATAGTGTATTCCAGAGAATTACTGCATGGAAATGGCGTCTATATTCTAGGTTTTTCCAGTATTACATGTCAAAGTTTTCTGAGGTTACTTGTTGAAGTAAATAGTCTCTACTTCTCCCATTTCCAAGAACCTTTTACCCTTGACTAGACAAATGATGACATTGCCATGTTACTAATCTTGCCGATTTTCACAGTGTTTGATAAACACTTTGGAACAGATTTCATCACATCCAGCAGATTTAATGCTCTTTAGATAAGGCAAGTGCCTAACAGTAACACTTTTCTCAGTCAATTCAACTACAAGTAAATACTGTGTGTGATTATAGGATTAAATCTGAAGCAAAAGGCTGGTTTTGTAAGCAGTTAAAAATCTCTTGTTGAAGCTCTTCTTTCTCTCTTTTACTGCAGCAAATGGACTCATTTTTCCTTGACAGGTTTTCAGTTATAAAAACTGATTGTAGGCTGAAAAAACAGGTTCTTGGGAGAGTTTTAATTTCCTTTTAAAAGGATCATTTTTTTTTTTAAATGGAAATGCACTTGATTTTGGAAAATTTCAATTTTATTTGTTCCAAATCTCCCTGCAAATCTGTTTTTCAGCTCTATCCATTTTTCCTTTTCATACTTGTGAAAGTTGCCATAGTTACACGTAAATTGCTGATAATTTCACTCGGTTAAGAAAACAGCTTCTATTCCCCCAATTAAATCTTGGTAGTTATGAAGAAAGATGTTGTTACTTGTAACAAGAGGTTTCCTCTTCTGCCCCTCACCCTCTTGTTGATTGTGTCTATTAAAGCAGCAATATTTTTATGACTCATATTTATCTGATGATTCATAATCTCAGACATGAGATTCCATAATCATAAATTGCCACAGTGGGTGTTAATATCTGTGTGGGACATGGTAAAGCTTGGAAACCTATAATGCCCAGCATGTTACATCAGGCTCTGAGAAAGCATTCCTGTTCCCTAATTCTGGCCTCTGTAATGCAACACTGGCTAGAGATATCAAAGCTGTTCCCCAACATTGGAAAGGTCTTAGCAATTGCAGGTGTCCCCCAGGGACTAAAACAACCAAACATTCAAAACGGAATAAGGATCTGGAAAAATAGCAGCCACCCAGCCTCACCTCAGTCCCTCTGGAAGTTCTGGAGCAAGTCATCCAAGAAGCCATTTGCCTTGTGATAGATATTGTACCTCACAGCTGGTCTCAGTCCTTCTCCTCCATGACATAATGTGATGTGTGCAAAATGGGATATCCTTTCACAGGGATATCCAGTATAATGTAGCAGGGAAGGAGAGCTCAAGGCAAGGTTGGAATCTACTTGCTGCCCTTCGCTGCTTTTCTTCCCTAAGTCAGAAAGCCAAGAGTTTTGCTATCGATCCCACTGAATGAACTGAACAAAATTTTTATTATTTCATCAGAGAAGAGAAAGCCACTACAATTCAATTCTCTCTCTCCTCTTGAACAGTTCCATTTTTAATTCAGTAGTTGAAGAAAAACAGAAATTCTTCATTACACACAGCTTTAGTGATAACATATCACACCAAGCATAGGCCAAAATACTGTTGGAATGGCTTCCTAAAGGTGTTATTGGACTTCCAAAGCCATGATTTACCCATGCACTCCCTCAAAAATTTCAGCACTGAATCAAATGTATTGTTTTCTGTTTCTATGGAGATAGAGCAGGAGCACTCATAAAATCTGCTGGTTTGTCTCAGCTGATGAATAGATGAGGGAAATATCCCAAACTTTATAGCTAGTTCAGAACCAACACCAGTTAAGTGCTTTAGTCTGATGTCTTAAGAGCAGTGCTCAGTGAGGCAGGAGTTGAGGACTGTGTTGTTGCCTCTGAGGCTGTCTTGGTAACTGATTAATTAGGTGAATCTTTCTATAACGTGTTTCCCAGGAAAACACAAAGACATCAGATATTCTTCACTATAAGAGCAGTCAGAGACTGGCACAGGTTGCCCAGAGAAGCTGTAGATGCCACATCCCTGAAAGTATTCAAGGCCAGGTTGGATGGAGCTCTGAGCAACTTTATCTAATGGAACGTGTCCCTGCCCATGGCAGGGTCATTGAAACTGGATGGTATTTAAGGTCTTTCCAACCCAAACCATTCTGTGACTCTTTGATTCTAAGACACAAGCAAATGTTACTTTTGAAGCACACAGCAAACCATGTTGGTTCCCAACATGCCATGCCATGGGCAAAAACAACAGGGACAGTGTTTCCAGACATACATTTTCTGTATGCAGAGGTGCAAAAGGTGGACAGACAAACACATAGATATATTGGCCTTTTGATTTTGGCAGCTCTCTTTTAATTTTTATTTTTTTAATTTTGTGTATGTGGTGTGCTTAATAAAGCAGAGTCCAAGTAGTCATGACTGTAACTTGATCTACAACACATATGCTGCTTTTAGAAATGCTTGTAGTGCTTACAGTATGTGCTGTAGCACAGAAACCCCCTTGGAAAGCAGATGTTTCTGGGGCAGAGAGTCCAGTCTAAAAAAAAAAAAAGTCATCATATAATTGCATAGAATGTTTAATAAGAGATTATTTTCTTCATGGGAAATGAAATAATTCACTAAAATGATTGGATTCCATTCTTTTTATCATTTTAAGGGAATTAAAGCCAGGTTTGCAGTTAGCATATGCCAGTGCTTGGCAAGGACCATATCTGTTTTAATAAGTGATTTATTTTGGTGTTTTTCTGACACTGTCATGTGGGTACCCAAAGGAAATCCTCCCTTAGATGAACAGGGAACTTCCATTCCATTTGTGTTGGACCTCACTAGTAAGTAGAGACCGTGATCTGCAGTTCACTGCAGCAAGTGCAGGCATGTTATTAAAGCTGAATAGTCAGATTAAGTAATTTGGAACTAAATACACGCTGAAAAATATGTGTGTCAAATTTAAAATGCCAACATTATTGTTTATCTGTTTTTCCTAGAACTGATTTCCATTCTTCAAATGCAGCAGGATAAAGTGTGTGGTCTGGCAAGTGTCTCCAATTTTACCATGTTTAGAGGACGTGGGAATTTTAACAATGCCATAGTGAAATTTGATGCTATTTCATCCTTTCACTCACATGGTTTGTAACTATTTAATCTGGAAAACTGGCTGATCCCTTTTCTCTGATGTCTGTTTTCACCATCTTCATATCTTCAGGAAAAAGAAGATCTGTAAGAATTTTTAAAATACGGAAGCCTTGTAGGGTTTTAGAAATCTCAGCTTACACTTTAGATGTTTGACAGGCTGAGGAATATATTCATGTATAACAACAAAAGGAAATGATACATCTTCTCTCTTCTGAAATACTGTATGCTTAAAATGAGACTTGTAAAATGAACATTGAAAAGGAACCCTTGTAAAAGGTTTATTTTCTTTTGACAGGGTAGAAGGTTACTTTATCTCTTTATTTTTCCTTAGGAAAAAAAAAAGGAACAAATTCATTTTTTCCTATTTAGACTCATTTGAGGTGCAGCAGAAGGAATAAAATAGCTTAATTATTTGTATGTTAATTTTTGTTTTTCTGCCGAAGAACGCACATGTGAAAACCATTATTAATAATTCTCAGCTGTGTGGCAGAAATATAATTTTCTGTGTCAGTCAAAATATCCAAGATATTTGTTTCATTATGTGCAATATAATTGCATTGTATCCTTCTGTTTTCAACAGCTGAATATTGTACTGCAGTTCTTTTTAGTAGATGCTACACAAGAGTTGTAATTGAGCTTCAGCAAGTGAACTTTCAAGTTGTTGTGGGACATCAGTGTATCCAGATATGCAAAGGACTTTCTAAGGAGTGGCTGTGAAGTTCAGATTCTGAATTGAAAGCCACTGGCTTTCGTATTTCACTTTTTGCTTTCAAGGGCATTACCACAAGAGCTGTAGCTATAAATGTGGGGCAGCAGTCCCACCTCTGCATTGCTGTGCAGGTGACTGCCCTGGGAAGCTGAGGTTCCACCTTAGCAGCAGTTTATAAAACAAGTGCTTGAGAGGAAAAGGACCAGCAAGTCCAAAAGGGCTTTTTTTTCAGACAAAAATGATCCAGACTAATCAGGGCTGATTGATTACAAGCCTTCTGGGCAGGACCAGGCTGTAATTACCTTCACCAGCTTCACCTGGCTTTCCACCCACAGGTGCAACGCATCAGCCCAGAAGCTTATTTAAGCTCCACCCTGAAGGTTCCATCTTGGATAGCACTGGTTTAAACGTATCTGTTCCTTGTCCCAAGTTATTGTGTGGGTTTCCTGGACTGTGTGCCTGGCTTGCAACCCTGCCTCTGCTGAGGATCCCTGGACTGTGAATGTATTTTATTGCTGCCATCATCCCTGCTCGCCACACCTGAGAGGTCAGTGCTTCTATTTTTAAGAACAGAGCAATGGAGTGACTTAATATAAATGGTGATTTTCCTAAGCCCTAAGCAAGACAAATGTGTATTGCCTTTACCAAGGTGCTTACACTTTAAATCTCTGCTTGAAATTCAGCAGGCTTATTTGGTAAGAGTTAGTTGGTGGCACTTCAGTAAGGGCTGTAACACACCTGTCTTTCTTGGGTGAAATATGAATTATCTAGAGTTTTGTAGTGAATTGAAATGAAGTGTGGTTAAGAAATGCATTACTGTGGAAGGGTTTTAATGGCTTAGTAGTTCAAAATAATTTGAGCATGTATGGGAAAGTCAAAAGATCTGATACCTTACACAATGTATTTTCTCTTGAAACAGTTTTAAGCTTAGCATGTGCAGATTCAATTCACCACCTACTTAAATTAATCAGATTCGGAAGGAAAATCTCTGAGCTTGCTCTTCCGAGAGCTCTGTGAGTGTAAAATGTCAGGAGGCTGCAATTCCCCAATTTCTGAACAAGTGAGGCACATGCTGTTTTTCCTAAGGAGGGGTTGAGTCTTCAGAGAGACTGTTTAAATGCTCAGGCTGAGCTATCGCACACTGTCAGGCTTTTTGCTTGGAAACTAAACTACTGTTAATATTTCTGTATCCTAACTTGTATCTGTTATGAAACTGAGTATTGGGGTGGTATTTAATGCCTGTTGTTAGCTCTGGATACTCTGGGAGGTGGCAGGACAGCACCAATGTGATTTTTTGCCTTGCAACCACCTGTGTGAGATAATTGTTATTTCAGAGGTCACAGGTGCACCTGACTGCTCGGCTATGGTTTATGAGCAAAGGGGGGGTCAGAAAGAGGGCTGGCAATAGGATTCTGGGAGGATGCACACATGCAAAAAATCCCTAAAACAGAGATTTAGAAAGGAAGTTTCTAGAGACAATCCTTGCATGTCAGCTTCTAGCTGTTTTCATCCAGCCCAAGCTTTGATACTAACTGATACTTCAGAGAAGAGCTTGTAAATGCTTACTTATTTCTGCTGAAGGCAGTTTGCATTTTATAGAGCTTAAGTTTCCTGTGATTTGAAGGAAGCTCCTTCTAACCAGCCTGGCTTTCCTTCAAGAGAAAGAACCACTGTCTTACCCAGCCATTGGACTTGCATCAGTGTCCTTGAATGGTTTAATGCAAAACCAAAGATCATACAAAGACCCTGCATGGAAAAGATCCACTTGGAAGGATCTGTTTTGATGGTGCTTTGGTTTCTCTGTTGTGTTTTTGAGATGTAGCTTTTTTTGCCACTTTAGTTGCTTGTTATGCCATGATGTAAAGCATAGTGACAGCTATATTTACACCAGCTATAAATCTAATTCTGTAAACACCAGATGAAACTTAAACTTGGACACAGGCATATTCCCCAAACTGTCACACTGTGACAAAATAGTTCTGTCCAGAAATGCAATGACACTGGTTAAATCTGCAGGGATGTTTAAGAACCTTGGCTAACAAGGTTGAGGAATGTGATTTGAGTTATACCTGGTCTCCTTATTTATTGCCATTGCGATATGTGTATAGATAGATGCATGGTCACTGGCATCCATCCCTGTCAGTGAAGAGGGAAAAAAACCATAAGGGAGAAATTGTAAGACAATAGAGTTTGGGAAAGGCCAGGATGACATGTTGTTCTCTAGTGGCCTGTTCCTTGGTCCATGAATGATACAACAAAATTATCCTAGAGACTGTATGGAAGATGGTTTCAATGTAATTATCTGAGCAAGTTGAGACTGCACACTCGTGCTCTGCTATCTACCTGCTCACGAGCATGCCCTCAAGTATGGGTGGGATTGCTTCTGTATGACACAGGGACAAGAAAGGCCAGCTATTGAATATGCAGTGTGTCCCTGGGTTCCTTTTGATTGCCAATGCATAAAAATCACATATTCTTGAGTAATGAATAAATTATGCTGATCTGAATAAATGATACTGATTCAGCTCAAGGCTCTTCCGCTATGAGCAAATTGGCATTTTGCTGTCCCAAGAGTAATGGGCTGGCACTGGACCCTTCCCATTCTAAATGGTGTAGGATATGGCTGGACTTGCTAAACCAAGCTTCTGGCTTTCCACATGCATCTCCCAAGCCCATGGTAATAGAAGCAAGCACTGAGAGTCCTGGTTCCTCAGCTCACCAGCACAGCCAGGATGCATGCTGTCATTGTGCTGCTCTTGGAAAGATGTCAGTAGTGAAGGATTGGCTGTGAGGCAGATTTGGAATCAAGCTGGAGTTGTCAGTGTGTATTGCTCAACTAGTTGGGGGTCTGGCATTTGGTAACATGACATTTACTCAGTGTGTCTGCTCAAGGCCTGTGCTCCCAGCAACAAAGTCTTCAACACCTGATAAACTATTCAACATCAAACCTGTGATGATTTGTGGGGTGGGATGGGGGCATTGCAGTGTTGTGTCTCACTGCTGGGAACGCAGTCAGAGATTTGGGTGAAGGAATGATAAACGTAACAGCTTAAAAATAAGGCATTCTGGGATGTGTAAGATCAAGGGCTACAGAGCTCAGGAAGTGTGAGCAACTTACTTGAAGCCCAAAGTATTAAAATTGACTGCTTTAAAGTTATAAGGGACCATTTCCCACTTTGTACCTAGATGGTCCTGCTTTGTTGACATTACTTAATCATCAGTAAATTTTATTGTGTACAATAGAAGAGTTCAGACTAGTGCAGAAGGCTTTGAGAGGGTTTTGTTTAGGGCTATGGTTTGTTTCATTTGAGTTTTGATGGTGGTGTTTTTTGTTTCCCCCCCCCATCCCTGGGTGATTATAGTACTATGGAAATGATACACGTTCTGTAGCAAATGCATGTAAATAAATTAAAGGTTGTAAGTCATTAAATCAGAATATCAGGGAAAAACGCTTGAAGGAAAATGCCTGCTAAATAATACAAACATTAACAAATATCATCTTTCAAGTGAAGAAAACAAATTCTTCAACTAAAATGATATTTAAGGGAAATTGTTCTATTTTAATGGGATATTAGTGGAAAGATAAAATAATAGGAAATGTGAGAACCACAGGGGCTGTTCAGTCCAGCAGAAAAATTGTTTACTTATGTGAACCGTAAACCAGAAATGAGTGAGTTAAGGTCATAATAAACAGGTCTCAACATCAATTGTACCCATCTAGACAGTCTTGTTTCTTCTTGAGGGTTAAGAAAAACTTCCTTCTGAGATTTCACAAGTGTATTCAAGTGACTGAAACTTCCTTGATCAATCTGTAGACTTCCACTCGTACAGATTCTGGGAACTGGGGGGTGATCCATATGCTTTTTTATCTTATACTGGATATTTAAATAACAACTTTAATATCTTTCAGATGTTTTAAAACTAATTCTTCTCACAGCAAATGTCAGGAACAATGCTAATCACTTTCAGGGTAAAGTACAAATTTATCTTTTTGGAACATTAACTTCAAGTGCCATAAACATAACAGACCTACTAAATAACTGTTAAGGGATTTTTTTGTAAGCAAATGTAAAAGCAGATTTTTCTTGGATGTGTTTTCCCCTTCATATAGTTTCTTAAGCTACTTTAAGTTCTCACAAGACTTTGCATATAATATATCTTTACTATATTGATGAGAAGTTGGTATTTACAGAGTTGCTGTGTAAAAATGGGATAGATGCTTTGGTGAAGTATTGTGCTATTGGGTCATTGAATCAAATTTGGAATTGAGAAATACTATTCCATGCAAGAAAATATACTTCAAAGCCTCTTGTGGCTTAATGTACTGAGATTTTCTGGACTGGTTCTTGAATTGTACGGTGGTAATAGGGTATGTTGCATATTAAATAGGTTTATAATAAAATCAGAAAACTAATTGTGCCCAGCTGGTGTCTTGGCAGACTTAGAACACTGATCCATCTTTTGTGTTTACAATCTTATTCGTGACTAGTATCAAAGTTTCCTCTGGCTTTAATTTCCGAAGTGTTATTTCTCTCTAGCATACACTTCCCTATTATCTTTCCAAAGCCACATGAAGTAACCACTGTTAATGAAGCTAAGATGAAAACAATACAGTTTGTATACCATGATTTCCTATGAGTTAATGAGTCATATGCACAGCCTTGTCGATGCTCCATCCAATGATTCCAGACTATTTTGCTTCCATTCCTTCCAGTATGTGCCGTGAGAATGTCATGCAATGCAATTTCCCAGTTAGGTGGCATGTTTTTCACCTTTGTTAATGAAAGGAAAGGGGCAAGCCGACCTCATATTGCGTGGGCTTTTTTCCTCTTTCATATTCTGTAGCTGTCAAAGTGTTCATTATTCATATACCTAGTTTTTGTTGCAGAATTCCTCTTGTGTCTTCCCTGCTTACATCTTTAACAATTGAAGGATTAGGACAAGATTTTCAGAAATGTGCAACTTCCTTGTAAGTTAGGCTAACAGTCTGTCTCCATCAGGTAGGGTGTTCTAAAAGAGATAATCTTATAGCAAGGCTTTTGGTGATTAACCCCTAAATACTAGATGGTGTAGTATTTTCTACTGTTGCTCCATAAAGTGCTTTCTAATAGAAATAATAGAGTTCTGGAGGATACTGAATGCAGGTGACCAACAACTGCAAGTATTGATTAGTTAAGAACCAAAACTCATTCCTGATTGAAGTTTTGGGTTGCATTAGTAATTCATTATCTGCCACAAGTGTGGATTTAAGAGTGTGTGTGCCTTGAGTGGTTACCCTATTAGCATCTGAGCTATGAGCATTTGCTTCCTTACTGTATAATTCAAAAATCTATAATACAGACCACTCCTGCCTGTTGTATGCATGCGTGTTTTCTGCTCCAAAATATATTGAAATAAGCCATAATTTGATATTGTGTACATCTGCAGCAGTGTAAATTGCAGGTGTAATTGGGGCAGAGCAGAAAGAAACCAGATGTATAGTGAGTGCCTAATCTCTGAAGAGTACACGTTTGCATTGTGTGTTGGGTGTTCTGTTTCACACGCACCCATTTTGGCTATGCAAAGTACGAACACTGTATCAAGTGCCTTAGAGCTGCTGCAGGTGTGGTTTGACTACAGAACAGTTCTAAAAGGTCAGACAGGGTAGGATTTAACATGTATACATCACACAACTCCTGGCTCCCTGTTGAAGCTCTGGCTGGGTTACTAAGTGTGCAGGAGTGCATGTGCTGCACTGGATGTTAATGAGAACTAAGGTGTTTTCTTCACCACATTTGCATGTGGAACTTGATTCGAAGAAGATAGCTGGAATAATAAGCATTAGCAGTATTGTTAGTTACTATGTAACTATAATTAAAAGGTACTAAAGCTGATTAATGAATTCTGGAGATTGCTAGCATGTCCTTCAGTATTAACTGCACTGGTGTGGTAAGGTAAAGAGTTGGAAGGAAGGCATCATGAAACATCCCCTGAATCTGATTAATGAGAAACCAGACATGTCAAAAATAAAGAATATCTGTTTATTCCCAGGTAGAAAAAAATGTTGGTTTCCTTGTGTTTCTCAGGTGAGAGAAAGAAACATGAATATAGCCAGTCAGAGCACAGGCAACTAGGGGTGTAGAAACAAACAGAAGAGCACAAACCCCCCCCCAAATGAATAAAGAAAAACAGCCACAAAACCAGCACCAAAGTACCAAACAATGATAAAAATGGAAAGTCTATAAAGTTAGGGCTCAGAACTTGGCAAAATTGGCAGAACAAAGCATGCCTGGAAGTCTCCCAACAGATATCAGTAACATCTGTGTTTTGAACTGGATAGACTGAATTGCTGCTTGTTTGTTAATTAGGAAGGCTGGTATGTTGCTATGAGAAAATTGAAATGTGAATAATAAACCTGTCATGAGTATTACTATTCACTTACTGGATAAATATTATCATTTAAAAGTGGGATTGTTTAGAGGATAACAGTAGCCATTGCATTTGATACTTCTGTGTAACAGTTGGGAAATACCAGATTATCAATAGTGTCTTGAAAAAGCTTTCTTCTTTACAGAAACATTCCTTGTTATGGCTGGGCATTAACTATTCCTGGCCACAAATACTTTTTACTTCAAACAAATTTTAATCTGAGAGGAAACACCACCCATCTTTCAAATCATCTTGGCTAAGGTTAAAGGCTTATGAGCTAGGGTTAAAGATCATCTTGCCTAAATATAAAACTCTTTAACTAAATGACCAAAATCAGGTAGATGGTAGAACAGTGAAGCTCCCAAACCCTTTCTTCCGTTCTTCAGAAACTAGAAATATCTGCTCTAGCTGTTTGGTTGCTGGAGGATAAATAGCCCATCCACCATCACCCTGCACTGGTGTAAAGAACAATTCCACAGGACTTATGTATGCAGGTAGAGAAGGATTAATTTTGCCTTCAGCACATTAATAATGCAGTCTGGAGAATAGGGCATAAGAAAGGTATTTCTCTGCATTCCATCAAACCCTTGTTATTTGTGCTCCAATTAATGCCTGCTGTTAATCTCGCATTTGACTCAATGGCATTTCTGTTGTACAACACAGAAGTTACAATATTTTCAGATGACAACATCTGATGTCCTTAATGTTTGTTTTGAGGTGTCAAAGATCCGCAGTTCTGAATAGCCTTCAGTGTGTGAAGGAGAAAGTTTGCATGTTGGGCTTCTAGGAAGATTGCAGACCAAATTAATCTTAGCTGTACCAAGTGGAGGGAAGGGAATGTGGGGAAGGCACAGAGATGCAGGCTTTCTGCTCTTGCTGCTGTCAAGAGAGCAGGAGGAGGGAGTGGGTCGACACTCTGTTCTTCCCCCAGTGGTGGATGTTCTGCCCATGGAGCTCCTGGCACCACCATGGTGCTTTAGTCACTGACAGGAGGATCAGACTTTGTTAAACCAGGTGTATTATTTCTTGCCAGTAAGGATCATCTGATATGTTTCAAGCAAATTGACAGAGCCTGAAGATGCAGTCAAAAAGTGCTGATTATTTATTTCTCCCCCGATTTTCAGCTCCAGTGGAATGCACAGATAAAATGCAAAAATATACCAGCTTAGAAATAACTCTTATGTGATTATACCCAGGGCTTTCCTTTTAAAATATTCAGAGTAAATGTAAATGTATTCATAGCATTGTGTATTATGTCTGTAGAAATGCATTTGCAGTGTGTCAATGTGTTATAAAAATAATGGAAAACACTATTTTCTAATAAAAACCCACAAAAATTGAAGTCACTAAGACTAGCAGAAGTTGTCCCAAAGAGGACATATACTCCCTATATTCTGTATTTGAAATTCAAATTGTAATTACAACATTGTACTTTGAGATTGCTCTAACAGTGATTTAGATTCTTTCCAGTAATCGTTTCTCCATAATGACGGGGGACTGGTGCTGACACATAAATACTTTGGACAGGCTTAATCCTGCAGGGGGACTGTTTAGATAGATGCAATAATTACTTGAAAAGGTTGTTTTAAGAAGGAAAAATCACTGGAATGTTTACATTGGGCATCTAGAATTTTAATTTTCAGGACAATGGAACTGGTGTCTTTGGGAGTATGAAACTGTAGGGAAGCGGCAGGAGTGTGAATAGCATCTGGAAGCTCTTATGCACACAGCAGCATTATGAGTGTGTATAGGAATGTAGGGATCATTGCAGCCGTGGTGTGCGTGTCAGCTGCCGGGATCGTGCCTGAAGGTGGGGGAGGTTTAAATGTGTGGGGTTTCCAAGGAAGTGTGTGCCTGGTGGTCAAGGGTGTGCAACAAAGCAGGTTAATCCTGATAGTATGTTAATAGA
Source organism: Scytalopus superciliaris (assembly GCA_013400415.1). Taxonomy (NCBI): domain Eukaryota; kingdom Metazoa; phylum Chordata; class Aves; order Passeriformes; family Rhinocryptidae; genus Scytalopus; species Scytalopus superciliaris. The sequence goes on from VXBX01009463.1 coordinate 515,553, forward strand.
TTTACTTAAAGAATAATTTTTTTATATGAAGATATTCCAATAAAAATACAAAAAGTAAAATATAGCAAATAATTAGTTATACATAAAATATCATTTTATATATGATTTATATGTATAAATTATATCTATCATAGATATAATTTCAAATTCTCTCTCTCTCTGTCATTTCCTTCCAGAATATCTCTAAGCTTCTAACCCTTTTTCACTGCGAGTAAATGGACAAAACCATTGCAATTAAAATTATAACCTTCAAAATATGGGTGTGCATGGGTTGGTGTCGGAGGCATTACAACTGCTTAAAGAGAGTTTATTTAAAGGTTAACATATCTATGAGTGATTGTGTCCTACTGAGACCTATAATATGAAAATGTGGAAGTCAGACTGTCAAAACTAAAGTTATTTTTATGAGGACCTGTACAGAAAATCTGAGATAATATAGCATATCAATAATTTACATTAGACATTTTGATTTGTATTTATTAATAAATGCAGCTTGCATATGTAGTTTCCACAGTAATTAAATTATAATGTTGCAGGAATGGAAAAGGTGATAGACCTTCTGCTGAGAGCAAGAGGAACATGTCATGTGTGCTTAAAATATTGCCAGCCTTCCAGAACCAATTAACTATAAACAATGTAGGCATTTTTATTGCATTTTAGGGAATAAAAATACCTGACCTTGAAAAACAATATATAACTTTGTGGGGAAAAAAACAAGACTATACGTTGGAAATTATTACAGCTCCAGAGGGGAATTAATGTATGTGCTGCTCCAAGATAATCTTCTCTATAGCTTGGTTAAATATTCTTTACACTTCTGCAAACCTCTCATTCTATTACTATTATTCTAATGTATCCTATAGTCACACCACTCTTGTTTCATTTTGTGGTTTTGGGCTAAAATTCCACATTGTTTTAAGCAATCCTAGATGGATTTGGTATATTTGTACTTGGGAGACTTCCTGCTTGAGAGCAAACATTGTCTGGAGCTTTGGATAGGCTTCATGATAGCTAAAACTCTACATCATAAGTAGGGAAATGTAGAATTTCCTTCCGTCTTCAGCTGTTTAATTCTTTTAGAAAACTTCTCTTGATCTTGTGTAATGAAAAGGGTCTCAGAACTGAACAGCTGACTCATTTCATTAACACAGAGGCACAAATAGCTGGCATTGCAGAAATAGGATACAGTTAATGGAATTAGCAAGCTCTGTTATAAGTACATAAAAATACAGCTTTTAAAGTTATTCTGATAACCGTAGAAATGCTTCATAAGTATCTTTGTAAGGCAAGATGCAAACAGTATTACAATAAAACCAAAGAGTATTAATATAGGTATATAAAATATAGGCATATATGTTTAATACAAAACAGATTAATTGCCACTGCAGAACAGTTTTGTTACTTCTAACCAAAATGCTATCCCTTTGCAATTATATTTTTAATTGAGTAATTTGGTGTGAGTTGATTCTCATGATATCCTGCTCACAAACACCTAAGCTCATTTTGCAGTTTATACTTAAGCCTCAGTTTTACAGAGCTATGATAAGTATAATGAACAGCGATTTGTGATGTAGCCTGGACTTTTGTAGCTGCTTACTTTGAAGTTTCTCAAAAAAAAAAAAAA